>JAQPZY010001656.1:765000-1142500 GCA_029931535.1 Margaritifera margaritifera | reverse complement strand
GTTTTCCTATGTATATTGGTTATATTCAGAGTATTATGATTATAAATTACCAAATCTTGTATTATTATAGTTATTATTATTATTATTATTATTATTATTATTATTATTATTATTATTATTTGTAAGAGAATCGCTTTGAAAAATAGTCGGGGAAAGTTAGGTGGTAGCGTGTGTGTATGTGTGTAGTTGGGTGGGTGGGTGAGTAGAGTAAGCAGATCTGTATTGCAATTCGACCTACTGACAGTTCAGTATATATATATATATATATATATATATATATATATATATATATATATATATATATATATATATATAACAATTACAAATTCCATGATGGCAGAATAAATATTATCTAGGTAATACACAGTAATAATTTGGAAATATACTATCATGTAAATACAAATTATCTTAAATATTTATGATAATTATTAATATTGGTTATAATATACAATTTGAGTCTGCAAATGGAGTACAGGTTATAATAAGACAAGGACTAGCTTAAATACGGGATAGAGTAAGAGAGAAAGATGATATGCATGAAAGGAAGAAAGATTATGTCTGTTATAGCACAATATTATTTCTATGGGTGAATACTTTGTAGTGGTAAATACCGGCATACATAAGTGTGTACCAATTAAATGTCATGTGAAATGTCTGACGATTAATCATCGTTTATTGCAAATTTGAATTTGATCTAATACACACACACACGCATATATATATATATATATATATATATATATATATATATATATATATATATATATATATATATATATATATATATATATATGTATACATAACACCGTTTTAATAAGTTAAGTATGTCATGCTTTGATGTTAAGTTTTATATTCGCAGCGAGGTATTGTCTATGTCTCGACGAACTATGTCCACTGGATCAAGAAGTTAATTAACGAATTAAGTGAAATAACACTGTCGACTAGTATGTTAAGATATAAATCTATTGACAGAGTCATTAAAAACGATTATGCCTCGGATTTGCACAAACGTTCGCGAAAAAATCTAGCGACGTAGAAATACCCTGCGCAAATGGCAGGTCAAACATAATTTTTGTTAAGAAGCATTTTCTGAACACATTTTCAGCACATTTAGCCTCTCTCTCTCTCTCTCTCTCTCTCTCTCTCTCTCTCTCTCTCTCTCTCTCTCTCTCAGAAACCTAAGATAAAAGAGAAATAATGTCTTTATTTGCTAATAAATTAAGTTACGCATTCAACAGATGGATTGATGCGCAAAATATGACACTTCATGCTCCTCTCCCTGAGTTAACTTATTATTTACCTCCTACAGTCCATAATATCGGGAAAAAATACAGAAAATGTAGATAAGAATGGAAGTTTTAGATTTTTCCGACATTCGCGTATTATAGTCATGTTTTTTGCACAAGAATCTCATTTATCTCGGGGACGAATCTGAGTGTTTTTTCTTTTTCTAATGGTGTTCGAGTTTAAAACAGGGGTGGATCGTTTTGCTCATGATGGTCACATTTCTCTTTTTTTAAATTGAAAAGTGTAATACTTTACTGGAAAAGGAGTTCCGTTGAACACCACGAATCCCTCTAAATCCGCCCCTCTATCTTATCGCAGGTTCACCATATTATTCACACTGACTAAACGGTGCTACAAACCAGATACTTTCCGTATTATTAGGTAATGTTAATTCCATCGTAAAAGTCTAAAGTCCGTGCATCATACGTTTGGTTGAGTATTGCCGCCTTTCAAAAGTCATATAAACATATACTTATATAGTCCTGTTAATAAGGCAGTTCAGTCGACTCAAACTACGCAGACTCCTAAGGGTTCTGTTATTATTACGATCTCAAATAGATTACACAGTTCTGCTGATCTAAACATATTTTCTCCACATGTACTGTAATCAGACACTTCCGCATTTGAGGATAGAAAGTCTGTGCTTGTTAAAAAATTTTAGGCATTCAAAAAATGTCAGAGAGAGAGAGAGAGAGAGAAGAAGTGTATACAGTTTACACTGTTAAAATTAACTTTGATATATTATGAGTGCATGATAAATTATTAGTAGAACCACAATGATTAAAATTTCGAAGAACATAAATATTTAGGTTTTGTTCAAATCTTTCAAGGCGGTGTGCTATTAGTCTCTGGACTTCTTATAAAGAATTAAAACAAGTAATCTAGAAAGAGAGTAAGAAAGAATGAAATTCAGAACAGGAGTTCCATGAAGTGACTGACGCTCTACTGTGTGAATAGAATTTCTAAAAACTCCAGGTAAGACCAATTCTTCCTTTTAACTGTCTAGTGATGGAACCATATCTGATATTTTTCAGCATTAACAAGATTTTCAAAGTAGCTGCTGTGGTACACGTATTGAATGTCAACAACAATCTTTGATATAGTTTTTTTTTTACTACAATCATATTTTAACTACATTTCAAGCGTTCGTATTTTGCGATATATGGCTCAAATGTAAGTAAAAGATAAAATGTATAAGTAGAGTCTCTTGCCCATAGTAATTTTTCTGAAGAATATCTGCATAAATATTATCCATTTGTTTGAAAAAAGTGGAGTTCACTGTATTTGCAAAAATTGTCTATTCAGTTATCATTCTTTCCTATCTGTCTAATTTGGCTAATGTGTGTTAATAACGGTAGGCTATCGATTAATAAACACATGATCGATCTTCCTCTCTTTATTAAAAAGAAAATATATTACGTATTTGTGCATCCATACATGCCTGATTTGAATCCTGTTACATCTTGATGCCATCTTCAATAAGTAATTCGGTAGCAAAGTGCGCGAGAAAGCAGCGGAGCTGACAATAAGAATTTTACCGCGTAAACGGGGATATAATTTTCCGACTGATACATACGATGTTTTGAGTCCAGTGGGAGGTGTGTATTTTTGTTTATGGTATGTTGTGAAAAAATACGGACCGAACGGGGACATACTTAGATACGCTTATTTCAAGGTTTTTATCACTAAATACGGCAGTGGCAAGCCATCTCTGCCGCTATTACAAAACGGGGACGTCCCATTTCGAGTTGTGTCCTCGGTATGTTGGTGTGTATTCTCGCCTATGTCCCCGTTGTGCACTTTTTACAAACGCACACACACACATTCTTGTATGTGGTGTATATCAAGGACTCGGGTATGGAACCCCGTACAGAGGGCATTTGTTCTAGCTATCCTGGAGTGAAAAGAGATACAGTTTCTGGCAGTAAATTTATAGTAAACAGTGACGTATCGAGGAGGGTATTGTAGGATTCATTCTAAGGACTATAAATTTTCTCAGTGCAAGCGAGGACGCACACGTTTACACAAAGATTATGTACCATCAATTCAAACTAAGGACACACATAACTATTGACCAAAATATGGAACTGTAGACAATGGGGCATTATGGACAACTGAGACTCCCATTATCGTGCAAACTGAACATGAAGACAAACATTACTACGCGTGCATGAACGGTTCACACTCAGAGGGTTAGTGAACTCACGTGTAATTGTGGTTCGTTGTTTCATCCCAGACATGTCCTTACCCTTTCCCGAATCATGGGAGGACCGCATCATGATTATCCCTTCCTTAGGTAATATATCAGTTGTTAATTATTAATTGTTACGTCATACATCAACGTGACAGCCTGGTTGTTCCACACAGTTAATAAATGTATTTAGACGGAAGCACATGACGGAGTTCGTAAATAGGCTCATGTACCAAAACATCTATTGTGCTATTGTAAGTTTGCGCAAATTGACACTATCAAGAAAAATTTCTACATGACACCAACCTATTCCACAAAATCTGAAACCATATAATTTATTAAATTTCAAGTTCATTTCTTAATTTTTTTCATTATTATTGAGTTTGTTTTATTTGGATTGTCTTATTTGTTTCATAATATTTATTACATATGAAGTTTGTTTGTTAAATTTTGACCCAATTATTTAACGCACTCTTTTACACTGATGGTATGTATTGTCCTTTTGAACATTATAATTTTCAAAAACATGGAGAACTTGACAATGGTACATTACTGACCAACGAGGAAACGTTTAATTAGAATGAACTCTCAATACAAACAAAGGACGCACGTAGCTATTCACAAAAACACGGACATTGTGTACATTGGTACATCATGGACAATGAGGACATGTTCACACATATAGTCTGAACTATCAATACAAATTAAGGACGCACATAACTACTGACAAAAAACATTGACACTGTGAATAGTGGCATATCATGAAGAAATGAGACTCGCATTAACTTGCAAAATGAAAATGAAGACAAAAATTATGAGGCCGTGCGGGAACAGTTTGGACTTACACTAAAACCATATCACGTGCTGATAACTATTGACCACCGACTAATACTGTCGCTGGCAAAGATGTGATCATCACGTGATTTACAAGCACATTAGCGTCTTGACGGACGTTTAGGCCTAATGTCCGTCACCTATGCAACTGCCACTTTATATCATGTACAAATTCAAATCGTCATAACTTAAAAATTTTCAACCATTTTTCAGGAAATGTTCAGTTGGTACTAAAATATTAACAGTAAATCACACTAGGTAAGTGTCAACAGTACATATTTTGATTAGAGCGTAGTTATGTCTGCTCTGGCAATAGGTGAGTTGTAGTTCATTTTTTAATCTTTGACGGATCCTTGACCCTTTCCAGAATCAAATGATGATCGCATTATGATTATCTCTTCCCTAGGTAATACATCAATTGTTAATTGTTAATTCATACAGCTAGGTGGCAGTCTGGTGGTTCCGTACTTTTACATACATGGATAAGCTCATATATCCACACGTCTTTTGTGATATTTCAGCTGTCTTTAAATTATCACTATCAACCTATTCTGCAAAATATGGATTCTTCATATCATTCATGATATCTCAAGCTGATTCCTTATTGTTATTATTATTATGTTTATACTATTTGGAGTGTATTCATTTTTATAATAGTTATTAAAAATGAAGTTTGTCCAATTCCTCATGATTATTGAATGCACATATTTACAATAGAATACAATACAATACAATGAAATGACATGAAATACAATACAATGAAATGAAATACAATACAATACAATACAATACAATACAATACAATACAATACAATACATATCTTCAATATTTCAGGCCACCAGCCCACAATGCATATAAAACAACATACAATAGCCTTGGAATAGAACGTACACAAACGACCGGTAAGATAACAACATAGAGGTATTAGATCATAGTGCAAATCAAAGAACATTCAAAATGGCGGCACAACTAAACATTTAGAGATTCCGAACACGTGACCCACAATAGTCGTCAACTAAATGGGACCACGAAATGTTTGACAAGGAGTATCAAATGGTCATTTGACTTATAACGTTCTTCCACTAATTACGTCGTTTTGTGCGTATACACTGGCCAAATTCCAGCTCCAAAAAAATGGCTATACGATTTCCAGAAAAGTGGAATAATGATCAAAACAAGTTGTAGATAATTCAGTTCTCTAGTTATATTTAAAATTTGATTATGTATCTGTCATGGTAATCAAGCTGTTCCAGTCTATGGTCCCCCCCCCCCTGAAAATTTTTAGTTTTCCAAACAGCTACGACATTTCGTTATTTTTAAGAAAATATCATAAAGATCATTCAAAATGGATTTACAACTAAACATTGAAACGTACCGAACACGTGACTCACAATAGTCCTTGACTAAATGGGCCCACGAAAAGTTGGCCAAGGAGTATAAAATGGTCATCTGACATACTTCGTTCTCCCACTAATTACATCGGTTTGCGTATATACACTGTCCAAATTCCAACTCAAACAAAGGCTCTACGAAGTCAAGAAAAGTGGAATGATGGTAAAAGCAAATTGTAGATAAATAAATTCCCTAGTTTTACTTAAAATTTGAGGTCTTTATCTGTCATGATAATCAATTAGTTCCAGTCTATGGTCACCCCCTCAAAGTTGGGTAGTTTTCCAATCAACTCCATTTCTTTATTATTACGAAAGTATCATAACGAACATTCAAAATGGCGGCGCAACTAAACATTGAAAGGTACCGAACACGTGACCCACAATAGTCCTCGACTAAATGGGCCCACGAAAAGTTGGCCAAGGAGTATAAAATGGTCTTCTGATATATAACGTTCCCCCACTAATTACGTCGGTCTCTGCATATGCACGGGTTCAAATTCCAGCTCAAAAGTGGTTATACGACGTAAAGAGAAGTGGAATCGTGGTCCAAATAAGTTGTAGATAATTCAATTCTGTAGTTATATTTCAAATTCGAGGTCTGTATCTGCCATGGTAATCAAGCTGTTCCCGTTTATTGTCATCCGCTGAAAGTTGGGTAGTTTTCCAAATAACTCCGACATTTCGTTTATTATTAAGAAAGTATCATACAAACATTCAAAATGGCGGAACAATTATATATTGAAAGGTACCGAACACGTGACCCACAATCATCCTGGACTAAATGGGCCCACGAAAAGTTGGCCAAGGAGTATGAAATGGTCATCTGACATATAACGTTCTCTCTCTAATTACTTCGGTTGGTGTATATACACTAGCTAAATTCAGCTCAAAAAGGATTATAAGAAATCAAGAAAGGTGGAATCATGGTCGAAACATGTTGCAGATAATTCAATTCTCTTGTTATATTTCAAATGTGAGGTCAGCATCTGTCATGGTAATCAAGCTGTTCCAGTCTAATGTCCCCCCCCCCCTCTTGAAATAGTTTAGTTTTTCGAAACAACTCCGAAATTTCCTTATTATTAAGAAAGTATCATATAGAACATTCAAAATGGCGGCACAACTAAACATTCAAAGGTACCGAACACGTGACCCACAATATTCCTTGAATAAATGGGCACACGTAAAGTTGACCAAGGAGGATAAAATGGTCATCTGAAATATAACGTTGTCCCACTAATTATGTCGGTTTGTACATATACACTGCCCAAATTCCAGCTCCAAAAAATGTTAAATGAGGTCAAGAAAAGTGGAATCATGGTCGTAATAAGTTGTTGATATTTCAATTATATTTCAAATTTGACTTCTCTATCTGTCATGGTAATCAAACTGTTCCAGTCTATGATCACCCTCTGAAAGTTGTGTAGCTTTCCAAACAATTCCGACATTTCGTTATTTCTAAGAAAGTATCATAAAGATCATTCAAAATGGCGGCACAACTAAACATTGAAACGTACCGAACACGTGACTCACAATAGTCCTTGACTACATGGGCCCATGAAAAGTTGGCCAAGAAGTATAAAATGGTCATCTGACATATAACATTCTTCCAGTAATCAAAATGCCCTGATGTACCACAATGATTACATCCGGAATGTTTTGAATGAATGTACATAAATCCCAAAATATCCTAAAATCTATGAGCACTTTAGTATTTCCAATGAATATTTGAAATAAATAATTCTTCTCTCTGAATTATATCTCGTTTTTACAACTGTAACATCTGATTACTAAAAAAGCTTGGTTACAGACTGGTGTTTAAGATAAGACTTTTAGAACCCGAATGATCTGTTGTTTGCTTAACCCATATATATATATATATATATATATATATATATATATATATATATATATATATATATATATATATATATAGGTGTACCTGACAGTTCTCACGTCATAATATGAATAATTATTATGGAACATTACTTTGTGTACCTGACCTATGTCACAGCAAGACACGGAAATAACAGTTCAGCTGCTAACAAAACCGACCCTGAACTCAAATGCCATGTAAATATGTTGCTTACAAAATTGCCATAGTCTGACTAAAGTACAACTTACAATCATGGACATATTATAAATGCAATATATATAACAAGAAAGGTGTAACAATTGCAACCATTATTATAGATCTAGTTATAATTGCAACAATTGTAACTCTATCAATAGGAGGTTATCTGATGAACAACAACGTTATTTTCCTCCTAAACCTGCTCCTCCTCCTGTTCCACCTATACATACTCCTCCTCCAGTTCGATCTACTCCTGACCCTACTCGTATTCCTGATTCTGCTCCAAGCAAATAATTTTTGAACATGATAATAAAAGGCTTGAAAATATTGCAAACTTTTTATTTGGTTTAGCTAAACAAGCAGCAGCAGCATTGCCTAAATTATTGTCAGTGAAAGAAGCGGGTTTTTCAAAACAGCTGGACATACTGTTTCTTTCTTATTTGATTATATCATTTTATTTCTTCTTGCATTAGCTATTTTGATGTTCGCAGTTTTAGTTAGATGTGTAGACACAGCATAAATAAGGTTGGGAATTCATAGCCTATGTTATAAAGTAACTTAAAGAAATCCTGCAAGCGTTAGTATCAACAAAAATAATTACTTGTTTGTTTCATGCTCTTTGTCTTTTAAATCATATGCAGTTGTTACTTCAATACTATTACCATTCTTATCAATTTAGTTGCATAGTTCGTACCAACGTATTCTTATTTTATTGTATCGTCTTCATTTGTTGCAGACTTTTTCAACTGCTGAAATAATACTTTTACAACGTTTATATTCATAGCAGTGTTCAGTCCCAGTTAAAGTCCCAGTGTTCAATCCCAGTTAAAGTTAGCAAAATGTATTAAAGCTCTTCTTGTATCCAACATTGCTACCATTTTACTAACATTATTACTAGGCAATAAACATTTATCATCACCACCATCGGGATAGTCTAATTTAAATTTTGAATCTGAAATATATTGCTGAAATGCTATCATAATATTTTCATCTGAGTCAAAACCTTGTGCCAGTAATATAATAGCTCTGTCAACTTTTTAATAGTGTCAGATATTGTTGATTTTCACCGTGTGATGCTTGTTCTATTTTGAACTTATGCACCTAAAATATATAACTCATATGATTTAGTATTTATATTTATTTTAGCTATTCCTTCACCTGTTAACCCACTGCCATCTTGTAAAAAGAAGTGAGTCTAACCAATATCTTGATTTGGATCAATATCATTATTATTGTTACGACTCTGTGGTCTAAAACAAATGAAACAGAAAGAAAGTGAAGCCAACAAATCAAGTAAAAATCAACAAGGAATTTATTTTTAGATAATTAAGATGAAAAATCAAAAAGACACTTGCAGTAATGTATATTAAAATCCAAATAATCCAATCAGAATTAGTGTTTTAATCACAAGTCCTAAATATAGAATATTCAAAATGCACGGGTATCCTTGAATGTTGTGATGTGCCAATGGTCTTTAAAGTCCTGATGTACTAGTAGTCTTTAATGTGCTGATGTCAAAATGAAGTACTCCAAAATATAATCATCAATTAAAAATCCAAAATCCAAAAGTTTATGAGCACTGTTATAATCCAAAAAATATTTAAAATAATTCCTCTCTCAGAATTTTGAATTACTTTTCACAACTGTAATAGCTCTTTACAAGACTGATACAAATGTCGAAACTGAAAAACTGTCCACTAAACATGGTATATATAAAGATTGGTCACATGACAGAATGTTCTAGAATATGTGTCATCTTAATGGAATTTTACTTGTATGGACATGACTTTTTACACATAACTCTAAGGATTTTCCAGTTTTATCTGTAAACAAAATCAACCTTGACCTCAAATTGATAAACATTTTGTTTTTATCCAAACTATCCTTTAGCTCAAATCTGAAGTAAACAACCTAATTCAAGGATACTAGTTAAACATATTTTTCCTGATAAACAAAATTAAGATTTAAGCAAACATTAAAGTCAAGAAACATTTATAATTTCCTAAAATATCTATAATATTATATAAACATCATACATAACAATTATACAATTTACAATTTTCTTTAATTTTACAAAACCAAATGCGACGTAAACTGGCTTGTGAAGTTCTGGGAAATGATTTGCTTTTTTTTAATAAAGAGCTTCCAATCCAGTCCTCACATCGACGGTGTAGTTGTTGAAATACACTTCCAAGATGGTATCATTTTACGGTGATTACTGCCCAGCGTCTAACCTACAACACCAATGTTTCTAGACCTTCAGGTTGCTCCTATTGCAACGCCTAGTCCGCAGCGAAGATACACGACCTTGCCCTGGGAAATGGAAACACTTTTATTTCTAACTGGCATGACTTGTTGTGATCTCCACTCAACAGCTGAAGTAATAAGTGTTATTCCAGACCATGAAATCTTACTAGAATTGTGCAAATTCAGCGTTTTGGTTGGTCAGAATCTTTTTGAGCAAGGTTTCGAGTCGAGTAAAGTTTTATGACAGCTGAACCTGGACTCTCTCGGCTACATACTCAAATGTGTCTGGAATATATTCCATTCTCCTTTAACAATGCATTTCCGTCACAAAAATAACTGTTTCCTCATCAGGCGGTTTGTCAAACGGCTCAATAATTGCTTCTAGGATGTAGATTAAGTTCGCTTTGTCATATTTAAATGGTGATCCGGCTTATGTTGCCAGAGCCCATGGTACTGGGCCAAGTAGGGAAGGTAGTGTAATTTGAAGGTCTGTGTTATGTTTCACAGATAGTAAAACGAACTGACCAAGGGATGTTCCTTTCTGCTCAAATCTGTACAAGCTTATTTTGTGAGATTCTCACCTTCATAGCTGCACCAACAGTGGCAAATGTTTTGATTTTCATCCGTTTGACAGCTTAATGGAAGCTAACTATTTCATCCACCAACCAGTCTTTGACAAATGCATTAATTGCCTCTATTTTCCAAGAGTGTGTACTTGTATTAAGTCACGTGCCACGTCGGGAGAGTGGTGGGGTTAGGTGGGGTGGGGTGCGAAGTTGGAACTCCAGATGATAGACAGTACAAATCATCCTTCTTTTCAACTGCAAAAGGTTGGCGAAAATGCTAAAAGCTTTAGGCAACCGTTTTACGCCTGCCTCATTGATCTTAATCTCTAATGGTCTTAGCTCCTAGTGTACATAGTCTTCATTTGATGTCATATCCGCCAAATTTAATGTTTGACTCAAAATATTTTGCTCTATAATGGGGTGTCTCAAACCAGCATTGACACGAAGCAAAGTTTCTGCTGAAGCCAATAATTCCACTTTGGAATTTGGTATTGCGGTTAATAGTTTGCTCTATTGTGATATCCTCATAATTCGTAGAGAATGGAACAGTAGATCTAGATACCCACGAACCATTTCTTCTGAGTAGACTTTCAGCACCAGGGTGGGTTTGGCATAGGTTCACCAGAGTCATCATATACACAGAAATATATCTGGCATCGTTGTGGCGATCATAATCAAAGATGCGAGGGGCAAAGCTCATGCAAGCATGCCATGTGCATTCCAGTTTGTTTTCTAATGAATGTGAGAATTCGCCATACAGCATAAATGTAGTTTAACCAAAACTGGGCTGTCTTTCCTAGGCTACCTTGACTGACAGAATCGTTGAAATTGTGTGCATATGGTAGAACTCTTGACACTGCGTGCGTGCCACGGATTTCTGAAAATTCTCATAATTTGATTCTTGAGAGAGATTGTGAAGTACGGCTCTTGTTTCTTTGTCCAACTGTTCACTCATATCTTGTGTGACTGCAAATACTCTCAGAAGGAGAATTTCCAGTGCCTCTAATATAGTTTATGGATACATTAGGCACGGTTGTGATGTTTTATAGACAATACTTTCTGCGTAGAACCACTCGCGCACACCCTTTCTTCAATCATAACGTATTTTGAAGATTACCTTGCGGAGGCGTCAAATAAAGGCAACAATATTTAATAATAAAACAGGTGAACCATACAAATCAAGTCACTTAGATGAAGTGTTTTAAAATGGTAGCGTGCTAATGTATGGATTATAGTATGATATAAAGTACATGATGAGCAAATATATTGTTAGTACAAGATGCATCAGTTAGCAGCACAAGATTTGGTCATAAATGTTGTTAACACAAACCTGTGATTAATAGCAAGCAGCAATGATTTACATACATGTGGTGTTCTAACTGAAAAGTAATACTAAATATTGAATACAAATATACAGGACGGAAGCATGCAGGTGCTTGAGAATGAGGCGTTTATTAAGAAATTAACTAGTAATGAAGATTAAAATACTCATGCGTATTTTATTATTTTTTATATGCAGTAGTAATATGATTAGTATTGAGTCATGCGAGCTATGAGTGTTCAGTATATGTACTTACTCATTAATCATCTGTAAAAGTTATAGAAGGGGATAGGGGAAGTGTAAAGAAAGGAACCTAGTTTAAGTTCTAGGCGCACCAAAGAAGCTTTGGTGCTAAAAGTTCTGGTTCACAAGGTGCTCGTTTGGTTGCAAGGGTGGACCAAGAATATCTGGTTCACTGGTTCTGTGATTTACCCTTTTTTAGTGCCATGATTTGCTCACAATCAGAATACAAAGTTCTATTATATGAATTTCACGCAAAAGTGTTAAATATTTTAAAAGAATTAAGCATTAATATAATTTTAGTGAATTTAGAACGGAAATTATATGCACATTGGATATAAATTGAGTTGTTAGATGAAGATCTAGATTATTCAGATTCTATTTAAATTCCCCAAAACAAAAGGAGTCCAAAACAAGTTTATTTAAAAATCACCAACTTGAAACTCTGCAAATGTTATTTTGTGCAAGGAAGTTAATTAGACTATTTTAGCAATTTACCATGGTCACATCTGACTTTAAAGTTGATTGAGACATTTCGTAACGACGTAAACAAAGTTTATAATTTCCTGTGTTTTTCAAAACCGATCACATCTATTTAGGCATTATGGGATTGCGGACGACATGCAAGATTTACTTACCTCCGAAACTGAAAAGCTTGACAACGTGCAAAAACAAAGCACCTCTGAAACTGAAGGTTCGACAACGAAAGTACTCCAATGAGTATGGGTAATTTTTTGTGTTGCAAAAGCACATGTTTACTCATTTTTTGAAAGTGTTTAACTTATTTCAAATTACAATCAATACAGATATTAGATTGACATTGGCAAGTCAGCACAACAAACAAAGTAAAGGGGCCAAGCGTTTGGAACTATTTTGTTAGACTCTTAACACACATACGTATCCGCCAAGCTGGTTGGAGTAGGGATAATATCCAAAACTGGATAGTAAATCAGAGAGTAGAGGCGACGATGGTGCAGAGTGCAACGAAAGAGCAGAAATCGAACTACGCGCCTTTGACAAAGACCTGAGAGTGACAAAAGTATTTATGATGATGATGATGATGACACTTGGATTAAAGTCGCTTATCTGCAACTACTGCCATGTGTGACTGCTTTAAATGTGCGCGTTTGCGCACTTTTTAATTTGAGTATTGTGGAACATTTTATAGTTACCAAAGCAAGCCGTGGTCCTAAGGTGCCTAGATTGCTTACTGCACGCTCTCTGTCTGTCTCCTCCTTCCCTGCCATCTGGCACTGTGTTAGATTTGGGCAAAGTTTTGCCAGTTGCTTATTTCTTGTGGTTGGTCCCTAAGATCGTGCCAAAGATGTGATAGTCACATATCCGAATCGAATACTTGTGGGTTCGAATTTCCTAATTCAAATAAAGAGGGCTTTATAAAATAAATATTTGCATATATTGGCTGCATTGCCAATTCTATAACATGGAGATACCATTAGTAGTTATCATTTTCTCAGTAGTAAAGATGTACTATATTTCTGATCATAGCGGAGACTCACTAAATGATACTAAAATATTTGGCTGAAAAAGAAAAAAGCTGGGAAACAAAACATGAAGGTGATCAAGACTTTCCCGTTTTGCATACATGTATCTTATGGAGAAAAAAAAACTCATTAATGACAACAACAACAGCAACAACAACAACAACAAAATTACAAGACGCGAATACTGCTTAGGAGTATGACATGTATGCTGTACCCAATTATTCAGCTATGAAATTCTGTCCTAGACATTTGTATCATATTCAACTGTACAATAATTGCTAAGGAATGTGATGTACATGTTTACTTTGTGCCAGGATCCAATGTTTAATCTTGTGCCTTGAGGTTACTAAAATACTTGATATGCATGGGTTACCACGTGCTGAAAAGCGGTAGTCCATTGCACTAATAATTGATAAAATGGCTTTTAGCACATTGTTTATGAGCCATGAAACAATTTTTGTAAAGGAGAATACATACTAACAAGCCACTGAACGGAAAAACGCATATGCTAACAAATTATTCTCCTGGTAGCACAAATATGTTGGACCCACTTCTAGTATGATTTTGTAGCTATTGCATTCCTTTTCTTTTTATGGCATCAGCCTTTCTAAGGGCTTTGTCATTATAGTTATCCTGTTGATTCGCCTCTGCTTCTTTAAACCTTGCGGTTTCGTCTTCTTTGTATGCGTCTTCTTTTGTCTCCCTCCTTTTCTGTCATTCCTCCGTCGTCTTCTTCCCCTCCGTTGTCTTCTTTTCCTTTTCCTCCGTCGTCATCGTCTTCTTTTCTCCCTGCGTATTCTTTCGTCGCCAACTTCCTTCATTGGGTCTTCTTCCCTCCTTGTGTCTTCTTTCCGTCTATTATTTTCCTGCGTCTGCCTTCTCTCCCAGAGTCTTCGTCTTCTTCTCTTTGGTCAGAGTGAGTGTTTGCCTATTTTACTATATAACTTTGTTTGCCACATCGTTGTGTTTCGTTAGTCGCTAGCGGCTTCTTACACATTTCCCTCTTAAATAATTATTATTTTTTGAGACACCTTAACATTTTGTATATCAAGGTGAGGTGCGGGCTGGTCTTCGAGCCTACCATATAGGTTTGGCCCCACCTCCTTTTAATGGTGGCTTAATTACCTTTTCTTCCTACATATAAGTTCATGTTGGTTCTTATTTGAGTGAGTTTTACATGTCATGGTGAGGTGCGGGTCGGCATGGAGCATACCTTATAGGTACGGCCCCTCCTACCTTTATACTGTAGGCCATGTCTTACTCATATTTTTACCTTTTCTTCCTATTTTTGCTATGAATTCAAGAATATAGACTTAATTACTTAATAGGTCTTTGTTTCTTGTCTCGGGATATTCAGGACGTTAAAAGAAAGCTGTCCAAATCTGGAATACTTTTTTCAGACAAAAGATAAGGGTTAGCGTTAGGTTCTTTTTACCTACTAGTAATCAAAAAAGTTAAATTTTCCTATGGTGAGGTTAAAGGTTATAGATATTTCTATAAATATTGAATCCGATAGCTACAATTCATGCTAGAAGTGGGTCCAACAAATTTGTGCTGAGAATAATTTGCTAGCATATGCCTTTTTCCGTTCAGTGGCTTGTTGGTAAATATTCTTCTCTTGCAAAATTAGTTTCATGGCTCATAAACAATGTGCTTAAAGCCATTTTATCAATTATTAGTAAAGTGGGCTGCCGCTTTTGAGCACATGGTAGCCCATGCAGATCACGCATTCTAGTAATCTCAAGGCACAAGATTTAACATTGTACCCTGGCACAAGGTAAGTGTTTGCTTACATTATTGTATATTTGAATATGATACAAATTGCTAAGGCAAAATATCACAACTGAATGCATACTGGTACAGTATGCATGTCATACTCCTATGAAGTCTTCGAATGTTTTTTTTTGTTGTTGTTTTTTTCTATTGTCATTTTTGTTTGTCGTTTATGATAGTTTTTCCATATGATAAATGTATTCAAAACGGGAAAGTCTTGATTATCATCATGTCTTGTTTCCCAACATGATCTGAGATGTAGCATATCTTTACTACAGAGAAAATTATAACTACTAATGGTATTTCTTTGTTCTACAATTGGGAATGGAGTTGATATATGCAAATATGTATTTTTGTAAAGCCCTTTTGATTTGAATGAGGAAAATTCGAACCAAGAAACCTTTGATTCGGATATGTGACTATCACATCTCTGGCACGATCTTCGGGACCAACCACAAGAAATAAGCAACTGGACAAAACTTTGACCAAATCTAACACGGTGACAGATGGCAGTTTCGAAGAAAATGGACGGACAGAGTGCAGTAGGCAGTCTCGGCGCCTTATGACCACGGCTTGCTTTGGTGGCTATAAAAGGTGTCCACAATATTCAAATTAAAAAGTTCTCATTTAAAGCAGTAGCTGGTGATAAGCGACTTTAATCCAAATATCATCATCATCACGAATGTTGTCACTCTCCGGTCTTCGTCAAAGGGGCGTAGTTCTATTTTGCTCTTTCGTCTTTCTAAAATATCTCAATCAACTTTGAAGTCTGATGTGGCTCTTATGAGTTGAGAATTTTAATCAGAGGAATTGTGCACTTCAATTCCTTTAAGTGTGCGAAGGGAAGATGCCTGAATAACGCAAAACAACCCAGAGTTTCTGACAAATCGGAATTATAGAACAGAACTATATATGGCATATGGGTCAAGAACAATCAAAATATTATTATGTAAGAAGTCACCATGGCATACTATAAATATATAAATAAGAGACAGAAGAGAAAAGAGAGACAGAAAATCAGAGAGAGAGAGAGAGAGAGAGAGAGAGAGAGAGCATGGAGTATTTAGCCATTTTAAGTCTAAGAAGAATCTAAAGAAATGTGAACTCCACCTTTAAATGCTCAGTGTGATTTCTGTACAAAAGTAATATCAATAATTTGAATGAAAAATCTGTTGATATATTTCACTTAATATATAAAAATGAACGAAATGCACTTTTCCCAAATGTTCGATAATGTGTTTCCCCAATATAATACAATATATTTGAAATCTATCATGCATGACAACTTTTGGTTTTATATGACAGTCCATATTGTGTGATTTCTATTGATATGGAAGTATAAACTTCAAAAACAGTTGTAACAAATACTTGATAATGCCCTACTTGGATTATTACTTTTGATCATTTGGGTGATTATCTTTTAATCCAAGTCTCTAATTGTAAACAGATGGTGCACTGATAAAAAGGAATAAAAACGATCAAGAGGAATTTCTTTATAGAGGACAATGTTATTGTCCTGTCGACTATTCTCTTTGTACTCATTAAGCATGTCAGTTTCTTCAAAATAAAAGATTTCGTACAATTTTCGGATAAATACTTGAACTGCACGGATGAGCTCTGCTAAAACAAGTGCCAAAAAATAAATAAAAAAACAGTTGTAGCAAGTTCATTTGTACATAGTGTATAAGGAAAACTGCTTGGTGTCAGAGTCTAGCCCCCCCCCCCCCCAAAAAAAAAAAACAAAACAACAAAAACTCACTAATGCATATTATTAGCTTGAATAGACTTGCCTCACTCACATACAGAGCAGACGAAATGGAATAAACCTACTGCTATGCACAAGATTGCTTACACGGAAGCCCATCAGTGCCATGTCGAAATAAACTTTAATCTTGTAATTACGAGAGAGAGAGAGAAAGAGAGAGAGAGAGAGAGAATAAAAACCACATACACGATCTACAAAGGTAGATAATGAATGGGACAGTGTCAATTTCATGTGCGCTCACAAACAATCACGAAATTAAATAATCCAGGTAAAGTAGAGAGAGGGGGATAAGTGTGTACTGGATAAAATTAATACAAACCACGCACACAAACGCAAGCACACACACAACTGATATCTGTAGATAATGGAAGAGGCAATTTCGATTTCATGTACGCTATCAAACGATCACGACATGAAATAATTGAGAGATAGGTAAAATACACTAGATATGCGCGGATCAACTCATACAGAGATCCAGAGACACAAAGACAGCATTGTAATTTTATATAGTACCTAAATGAGAGAGAGAGAGAGAGAGAGAGAGAGAGAGAGAGAGAGAGAGAGAGAGAGAGAGAGAGAGAGAGAAGATACATATAGACAGAGATTGTAACGCAACTATGTTAGCATCCTGTACAAGTAGGCCTACATGTAGCTAATGTACGTGTCTCGTAGTTGCCTGCTCGATTCTGGGGAAAAAATCACGCTGTATATACATGTGAGTTTGAAATGGGAGCAAGATCTGAATCGGTATTTTATTTTATTTTAATTATCTATTGTTTCTTGAAATTAAAAATGTTATGTCACGTTAAAGGGGATTAACTTTCGCTAGGTATGAAAAATTGTATCCCGTCGCTGTATAATCTGCTGCCTCGATGAATAAATACTTAACTAACAACATACAAATTATGCGTTAATTATCAGATCGCATGAAAATTAAGACTTCTACAGAAAGTGAGCCAGTGTGCGAACGATTCGACTTACGAGGCACTCGGTGGAAGTTAATTCTTTACACGAAACTCCTCGAAACATTAATCGAATGGCTGAAGTCTTGCTAATCTTTGTCACGGAAAAACATTTTGAGACACCGTGTTTGAAATCTCATAATCCTCAATATTTATATGGAGTTTTACTAATCGAATTTGCGTGTTTGAAAATGAAAATGATACCGTGGGTCGTGGCCCATCATAGTTCCACGGCGACAGGACTGTATTTGTGTCTCTGATTATCATTACATGTCTTGACTTATTTTGCACGCAAAACAAAAGCAAAAAAGGGGAAAATCCTTCAAATACAAAGTCCATTTTTTATTATTTATTACGGGACACGTCACAGGGCAAGCAGGTTGCTTCCTTTAGTAACCTCTTACGACATGAAGTAAGACGCATCAAGCCTATTCTACAACCCAGATTCGCAGGGGGTTGATACATGTAAAGACTTCTCTTCATATTCCTGAATTTGGCATAAAATTATGACAATGCTAATTAAACTTATATTGTAACAATCAAATGTAGTATCTAAGTTATTATTTGCCATTGCAAATGAAGTGTCTACATTGATACGTTTTCACTGTTTTAGTAACATGTTATTGTGGAAGTATCAAATTAAGCTTGTATAATTTTTATCGATTGTACAAAGTACATACCATCGGATCATCGGTCGGCTACTGTGGTATGTCCTTGGTCAGGCACTTTACCCCAGTTACTTTGGCACTAAATAACCTACTTTTGTTGCTGTGCCGTAAAACACAAAACCAAACCAATAATAATGTATTTCAAAATGCTAATTCATTATAGTACGCTCGAGATAATTCAATACTAGCGTATTTACGCAGTAATTTTGTTCATTTGGTGATATTTGAGTAATAAACCAGACAATCATTAATTAAATAGGTCCTCATTACCTTTATCGAACCACGACGAAGCTGCTTCCAAAACAACATGAGCAAAACAATCAAAGTCGTGGGGAAAGTATAAGTTTACAATTTGGTAGAGGCATACAACTTTGTGAGGATTAAATAATGAGCATCACATTTAAGAAAACCAACAAATATTACACCTTATTCTTGTCATACAACTCAGTTTGGCACTCCAGTTAACAGAGAAATGAACAAATATTTAAAGAGATAAATATCTTCTACACAGAACACAACTATTTCATATAAAAACAATAAATATTTTTAAGAAACACACTTTAGTATTTGACAAATTTAATTCAATTAAGAGATACAGAGGACAATGTGTTATGAAATTCTGCCAAAATTAACTTAATTTAACAGCATGGATGGCAACAGCCAGATGCGGGATATCGTTTTGGCATTTATCAGATCAAAGTGTACCAGAGTTATTAAATTCTGCATGTAGGTTTAAGTCAATCGAACGCCTTTTTTTTT
Organism: Margaritifera margaritifera; assembly: GCA_029931535.1. Taxonomy (NCBI): domain Eukaryota; kingdom Metazoa; phylum Mollusca; class Bivalvia; order Unionida; family Margaritiferidae; genus Margaritifera; species Margaritifera margaritifera. The sequence goes on along the minus strand of JAQPZY010001656.1, from coordinate 1,122,922 downwards.
TGTTTTGTTTGTAGTCTCATTCTTCTTGAGTTTGTTTTCTCTCCCTTTCATTCTTAGGTGAGGGAGAATTAAAATGAAAGCAGTTTATGGGACATCAAAAGTACGATCGATTATCTTTATGAAATTAATGCTGGAAAAACGCTACTATTGGCTTATCAACCAATAAGAAAGAAGAGAAAGAAAGGAAAATTCACATACAGGCACACACATCTTCAAACACACACGCATAGAGTTACAAACAGAATCACAAGTAAAACTATAAATGAAATTGTAGGAATTTCCATAACCTATTACTTTGTAACATCGAAAGAGACCGTGCAGCATAAGTCGTTGATACAACTTTTGATCAGGATCAGTGTACAAGTATAAGCCAAAACATCCTTCACATACAGTAGAACTTGATCTTATGTATGTATGTATGTATGTATGTCTGTATGTCTGTATGTATGTATGTCTGTCTGTCTGTCTGTCTGTATGTCTGTCTGTCTGTATGTATGTATGTATGTATGTATATATGTATGTAGAGGCTTGTTGATGGGTCGTGCAAGTGTGGAATTAGGGTGTCGTGAATGTGTGGTCATTAGGTGGTTCGGAGAAAATTATTTGTGGTATTTGCGCGTTTAAGAACTCTTCAGTTGACAATGACTGTTGTCTTGAGGTCCTTGGATATGTATGTATGTATGTATGTATGTATGTATGTATGTATGTATGTATGTATGTATGTATTGTGTTAGTCCATAAGAAGGCGCTGAGAACTCCTCTGGGTTGATCATTCCTAGGCACAATATCTAGGGATAATAATAACTTTAAAGACCCTAACAGGTAGCATTAACCTTTTACGGATTGATCTTTTCTTGTCATAACAGGCTTGAAAAAATCACTAGTTAGGCCTTGTACATTTGTAGATGTCTGACCAAAATGTGATTTGAATGTGATATGAATGTACAAATCTTTCATTATGGTACTACTTTCTCCATTTACAGGAGGTACCTTCAATGTATTCCAGAAATACCGACAGATATGCGAATCTTCGCATGGCGATCGATGTCATAGGACGTCGACGTCTGCTAACAGTTTTTCTCTGTTCTTCATTGATCCTTTATTTATTCCTGTACTCTAACACCTTCGATGGCATCAAGATTCCTATGTTGTTCACAGATGTACAAGGTAGTCAGACTGCGTTTTGGAATAACACATTAGGTTCCCTATCGGACTTTTTAAATCCAAAAAACATCAGTAATTTCCAGTTCCAGTTACCACTGATAAGATCATCGACGTATGCGTCTCCAACGTTTAAACCATCATTGACGAAAGCGTCTCCAAAGTCTGAGCCATCATCGCCCCCAGCTGTTCAAATCATTCGGCAAAATATAGCATCCCCATGGAAAGAAAGGATACGAGAACTGTCAAAAAATCAAACAAAGCCTTTACTTACATTATTCACTTCTTGGACTGATGACGAGGACAAGTATCTGGTCCATAATTTAACAACACTGAATTGGTTATCACTTCGTCCTTTTATTTTGCCGATTATATTCACAAATGAAATTGCCTTAGCAAAGGTGTGTGAAAGTGCTGGTTGGGTGGTTTTGCCCTTAAGAGTCGCTGCCGCGGATGGAGTTCCGGTTCTGAAGTATATGTACATTGACGCAATGAAAAGATTCCAGTCCAATTTTTATGCATTCACTAACAGTGACATCTTATTCACAGATACCTTGGCTGATACGTTGATTGGAATCCTTCAAAATAATTCTACATCGCATAATTCTACTCAAGATAATTCAACATTACAGCATCCTACTTTGATTGTCGGTAGAAGAACCAATGTTTATAATATAACAATGGAAGAAGGATCATCTTGGAGTGAAGTTACAAAGGTGGCGAAGAAAAGGGGAGAACTTTTTCTAATTGAGGCAGAGGATTATTTCATCACGTCACCATCCTATCCGTGGAATGATATACCTGAAGTTGTGATAGGGCACAGAGCGTATGATAATTGGTTGGTTCTAAATGCACGAAAGCAGAAACACCGAGTCATAGACGCAACAGACACCATTCTAGCTGTGCACCAGACTGGGAAAGATGGCAATTTTGCAAGCGGGAATAAGAAAACTACAGACTATAATCATAATTTGCTAGTATCAATGTACAAAAGTTTACAATACGGTTTGGGAGTCACTACATGTGCGGAATATCAAACAACAATAAATACGGGCAATATTTTGATCACTTCTCGAAAACTATCCAAGTATTGTGATGTCGGATAAAAACTTAAAATTATGAGGAAATGCTACAAAAATAGTTCAATTTTTAAAACAAAACTGACAATGAAACATTTCGACATGTTTGAACTTTTGCATTTTTAACATCTTTATCCCGTAACACTTTGGCAAGAGATCAAGATCATAATACCTAGTTATTACAATGTCTTTATCCCGTGACACTTTGTACTTTAAAGACTTTACCCTTTTAACCATTTTGTTTTATTTTAAATATTTATTTTATAACCTTGGCATCTTGTATCTTTTTATCTTGTAAGAAAAAAAAATGTTTACTTTATTTTGAAGGTCTATCTTCCTGAAGATTTTAGTGATTTTTATAATGTAAATTTGTAACCTTTATTTTTTTACAACATTTTTAAAAAAATCTTTGCCTTTAATCTTTAAGGACTATATATTTAGGTCTATTTGAAAGGGTTTATCTTCGTTAAGTTTCTCGTAATTTTCTCTTTATACTTTTGGAACTATACTTTTAATCGGCACTATATAGCCAGGACTGTGCTGGCCTACCGTTAAACATTATGGTTCCATTCACGCATATCAGGGACTCTTTTGATTATTTTATTTATCCATTAATTGTTTAAGGCTTCCTCTCGGTTTAGAACAATGTATGTACAATAAGAGATCTAAATAGGTTCTTAGGCTATAATAGTCCTAAAATTGTCTTTAATACTGAAGCACGATACATATACACGAAGCCTCGCTTTCGATTAACGAGATAATGTGATAACCAGCGTTCCCTTGATTATCATTGATTGTAAAACTCGTCTTGTTGTAACACTCTAAAATGAAATATCACTGACTGGAGAAAGTTAATCGACAAGCCATGTTTTCTTGTGCCAAGTTATGTTTGTTTTGTCATTGGAGATATTTTTCTAACTAACTTAGACAAATCTGAAAATTTGATTGTTATTTATATTTTCAAGTTTCACTTATATAAGTAATTACATAGATGTCGTATATAATAACGATCAGTAAATTATTTGTTTCAAAATATCTAAATATAAATCTTTTGACGTGAATCTATTTACAAAATATTATGAAAAAAGGAACATAAATTTTACACCATTTGTGTAGTTTTTTGACAAAAATTGATATCTGAAAAATATGCCGGTAAAACTATATAAATAATTTATTAATATAATATGCTTCAATTTTGAAAGAATTAAATGTGATGTTGCTTAATTAAGAATTTGTGTGGTACTTTTTCAGCGAAATAATGTCTTCTTAAGGCCGGTTATGTTTTTTTTTAATGGGGAAGGTATGTTTTTTGTAGAATAATTTTTTTTCTCAGAATTTTTTTATTCTTAGGATCGTAAGAAACTAAATCACTTTCGATGTGAAAACGAAAAGCGCAAGATGAAAAAAATCAATATAATATCAAACAGCGCATGCAAGTGAAGTGTTACTCGTGGCTTGGGTTCGATTCCTGCTTGGAATTAATTATAACTCTCTAACCTGTTAGATTATATTGGTTTAATTATATATAAATTTCTTTCTTATAATCATGTATCGTAACATATAATGTGGGATCGATCCAGGGATAGATGCTTTCCTGTCTGTTTAGTATATAGGTGTCAATATATATATATATATATATATATATATATATATATATATATATATATATATATATATATATATATATATATATATATATATATATATATATATATATATTGTATCAAATTGAGGACATGAGCATTTGCACGTATACGTAGATCCTATTTAACACACCCCTCTAACTTATACGGCACCATTTTTAAATAGGAAAAAAACGTGTTGTTTACTAACTTACTAAATCAAACCTAAGCAACAATTTAAATGTAGAAATGGGGGGTGGGGGTTGGTTAATATGTAGGCTGAATGCAAAAATGTATTCCAAATTAAAGAGAATAATCTGTTGCTCTATCCTTTTCATCTTCCTTTGACCAAAAATTTTTGGTTTCAGTGCCAACTAGATATGTGTCAACACGACACTGATGCCCCCACCAATATGATGAAGGGCAAAGTTCCAAGTCAAATAAGGGCCATAACTCCATTAAGGTTTGACGGGAAAAGGTGAAAATCGAACGTGACCTAGCATTTATTAATGTAAAGCCGTAGACTAAACTTGGTTTCAATGCATGCAGTAATTCAAAACTTATTTAGCCAAAACAGAAATATCGATGGACGGAACGGGACCGGATGGAACGGACAGACAGACACGGGGAGCACTATGTGCCCCATCCGTATATATGGAGGGGAATCATAGTCTTAAAATTATCAGGAGTGCAGCTTTTATTGAAATCAGTTATCAAGTACTTTGCTAAATACAAAAGTCGTGTTCCCGACAAATTCCTGACATTCCGAAAGGAGAATGACTAATATTTACATATACATACTTGTATTTTTCATTTCAGTCATCGAGCGATGTCGATCAGATGTTCTGTATCGCATACTGCTGATATTGAACTTCTTTATTATAAAAAAAAGTCAGCACAGTATACCAAATTATAACTATGTCGGATTACGGTGTTCCCTTTATGGTTCCTTTATAGGCCTCTATGGAACTGGTTAAGTCAAAGCCTTCATGAAATTGATGCACGTAACTAAACTATCATTGAAAATAGTTGCTTACACAACTTCTTGTTGATAATGTCTGGTTTTTATGTGGTCTTATGCGTTTCCAATTCTTACGAATATTTTATGTCTTTGGCGTAATCAGACGAGCAATAACGAGCAAGCATAATGAAAATCTCTACAGCTGTTGTAAGTATGCGAACATCATTATTTGAAATTTCACAAGTTGTATCATGTAATTTCGCCTTCATACAGTATGCTAACCTTGGTACAGTCGTCGATATATGTTTGCTTTGCCAATATATTATTTTCTTTTTATTCCACCGTTGATAATCCGTCGAAAATAGATTATCATTAATTAATGGCACCCTATATCGACGCCTAGGGACATGCGAGGTGTTTTCCGTGATGATTAATTCATTTAATAGCCAATTTACACATGACGCTGACCTTATCCAAAACGAGGCAAGGATGCGATCTGTTTCGGGACAACTGGATTAGAGTTATCGAACGTGAAATTACCCTCTGTAATCCTAGTAGTAAAACAGAAGGTGCTGCGCTCAATTTTCGCATGTTCCCAGACAGCCAATCTAAAACTTTAACAAAACTGACCGTCCTGTAACCCGGGCTAACAGTATGCATGTAGGGTTCACATTTTTTTAAAAAAGTCTGACTTGTAATACAGTTGGTAAAAAAACTGTCCTCATGGTCATCTCTCAAAACTAAAAAAGGGTAGAACATTTATATACATGTTTAGTTAGAGTCTAATCAGTTTGATTCATGTGGATAGGTGGATAGCTATATGTTTATATAACATAATCGGGTATAATATTATGCTTAAAAACACATTTTTTTGCTATTTGTTTGATTTCTCACTCTCTCTCTCTCTCTCTCTCTCTCTCTCTCTCTCTCTCTCTCTCTCTCTCTCTCTCTCTTAAAAAACTGCAATAAAATTGAATAATTAGATGTTCACGGTTAGAAATGTATAAGAATGGTGTGTTTTTATTAGAGTCTAATCAGTTTGATGCATGTGGATAGGTGGATTATTTTCATCATTTTCGTAGATGTTATAAGTTTATATAACATAATTGGGTATAATATTATGCTTAAAAACACATTTTTTGCTATTTGTTTGATTTCTCTCTCTCTCTCTCTCTCTCTCTCTCTCTCTCTCTTAAAAAACTCCAATAAAATTAAATAATTAGATGCTCACGGTTAGAAATGTATAAGAATGGTGAGTTTTTATGTCAATTTAGAATGATTATTACCGTTATTTTATATATGGGGCAATTAAAAAGAGTACTAAATGCTGCAAAAATTATCATAGGTTTTAATATAGTACTGTAAACATCAATCCAGCCGTGTATAATTTATTCCAGATATATGAATCATGACATGTACGCAAGAAAAATCATGTCATTTGTTTTCTAAATGATGACTTTGCACAGGTAAAAACCATAGCAAAACCACAAAAAATCTTAAGCTACCCGACAAGAAAACTATAAATAGAAACTTTTGGCAATCAGGAATGTCTTTACATGTACAAGCACTGCACACTGGATTTTGCTTCATGTAGCTTTACCGTTCTTTTACTACCATATAATGTTTTTGTACATATTTTTATCTTCTTTAATAGACGCAGAAATTAAATGTATCTTATTATCATCATTTTCATAGATGTTATAATATTTCATGGGACGTGAGTGCTAGTATTACTCAAATAAGTTCGGTTCTGTCTACTTCTGAATTCGTTATCCAAAACTTCTAAATATTATTCTTAATAAGCAAAAAGCAGATTGATAATGCTGTGGTATATGTTATGGACTTTTACCCCACCAAAAAACATTTTAGCTTTGCCCCCACCCCAAACCACTCATTTTATTATTTTTAGTCAGCTGTTCCAATACAGTTTGCCTGCGCAGGTTGAGTGACTAAATAGTTCCCATTGCTTATTTTCAAATTCTCTACGAGCAAGTTAAAGCAACTACTTTTCATGTATGTGATGAGTAAGTAATGAGTTATCTAAGTACATAGGAACACAAGGTGTAGTCTTGGTATGTGTTATTAAATGTCTCTTAACCGAATAAATAAGACAATCTTTTGTTTGCGTATGGCAAATTGAGCATTGTATCTCTTTTTAAGTTTTGGTTGTAAATTATATTATCTTTCTTTTCGACTTTATTTTCATTTCAGCATTCCTAATAAGCGAATAAGCTTATCGAGGATGTTACAATATTTATGTTACATGTCAACAATGAATGTATTCAACTTCAACCTTCTTTATTGTTCACCCGATCTTTCTATCTGTATTAAGCTGGTGTAATAAAATGGAAGGCTCCCGGGCGATATGTCAAATAATATTTAAACAATCTAATTCTTAGAGATGGTAGATGAGCATCTTAAAGAAAGCTCTCTAAGAGATCTCCGGTGATCCTCACGTGTCAACATATTCATTTTGATTTTTTTGCCCGTTGATATTGGAAGAGTAAATCAAAATATTGAAGTAAAATTTATAGTCTTGACAACGTTGATTTTCCATTTATAAGGGTTTTAGCCGAAAGAAAACTCCTTGTCCCTGGTCCTTCTGGGACGCTTTACTAAATCTTAAAGGTAGAGCTGAATGCTATATACTACAAACGAGAATCTTAATTTGTTGCACATTTCACCTCACTGGATCAGGAGATATGGCTATTTAATTACCATCAAAATGCGACCTGTACGAAAACAGCCGAGCGACTTGTGACGTCAGTTTAGAAATTGTGCCGAATATTCATAATAGTCAACGATAGTGCCGATAAAACTTGCTTTATGTTTTGCAACATTGTTTAAATGATGTTTATATTTCCAGTAAGTACGGCTGACTTTTGTGTCATAATCTTGCCAGAAATCGCCAGAAAAAGGACAAGTTATGTGTTTCTTAATCATTCTCTTCACAAAAAAGACGTGCAAACTTTTTGTAGAATAGTAATAGCCGGATACCAAATAAAGAATCAATGGTCTTTATGTCGAGTATAAATTTGGGCAATACAAAAATAGTTTCAGAAGGGTCTTTAATATTCATTACATGTGTGTTTAGGTGTCATGTATATTACAAGAAGCCATCTGCCATGGAGCGGAGTATTTAACAACCCCAATTGAAGCCTAGCAGTTAATTAACAGCGTAAGTTTGATAATTGGACAATTGATAATTGATGAATTTGAGTGTTGCATTTAACATCTCCAAAACGTAGCCAGCAATTATCCGCGGAAGTTTGATAATTGATTGATAATTGCCCGTAAAAACTGAATTCAAGGTATTGCTGAAATGAATAAAAAGGAAAAATAATGTGGGAAAATTGTCATGAGTTCAAACCTCTCTCTCTCTCTCTCTCTCTCTCTCTCTCTCTCTCTCTCTCTTGGTCGGAGGGGGGGGGGGCAAGATCTGCAATTGTTAGCGATTTCGCAGAGAGGGGGGACTAGACTGCCAGTCCGATCCTGCCTTGAATTCATCTGTTGCTCAAGTCGTCTGTTTTTGGCAATTGCGCATACAGGTCTCCCCCCTCCTCTCTCTTTCTCTCTCTTCAAGGAATGTAAGGATTCGGTAAATCGTATTTTCAGTTGACTAATTTTTTATTTTAAAAAATCGAGTTTTTGATATTCTATGTTTGTGATGCTGCAACGGCGCAACCCCACTAGTTTAGCCAGCTACTTTAATCCTTCCCTTTCCCTATTTGTTTCCAACCTTCTCTCTGTTATTCTCCCGGTTTAATTTTATATCTTTTTCTAATCATGGATAATTCAGAATAATGAAATTCACTTTTAACTGTAACTTTGTATCCTTCAGAGCATTTTTCAGCGACCGTTCACAGTCTACCCTCTCTCTCTCTCTCCATGTTGTGACTTGAACCTATTCTTTATCTTTTTTAAGAAAAAAATATATTAATATACGTGTACCTAAGAACATTATAGCCAACAATGGGGCTTTAATATCGATGGGTCTACTTCAGGCAGACGTGCTTGTGAAGAGAACCATGTTTTACCAAGACATACTTATGAAGAAAACCACGTTTTAGTACGAAAATTTGATCACGCATTTCTTTTCTCTTTTTAAAGCGGCTTCAGAAACTTCTTAAGCTAATATACAATTTTGTTTGTATAGTTTTTTGGGGGAAAAATTGCATACATTGTGAAAATACGAGTACGGATTTACATGTCTTCAACAGTTGTGAGCACAGACTTACATCACCTCTCTCTCTCTTGCAAAATAATTCGATGATTTAATACATTGCATTTTCATTTGACGTTTAGCTGATAAAGAAATCGCTAGTTCATGATATTCTATATTTTGTCATGTAGAGACGTTGGGGACACACTCGTGCTGCTACATCTACCGAGGACACACCTCCTCCCCATGCTGAATAATGCACGCAATCAGAAAATAATCCAGATAAACTTCACACTCGACAATGGTAGAACAATGGTGATTCTCAATGCGGGCTTCCTCGAGGGACGTGACACGGACTCGAGTCACGGAAACTGCCGAAGTTGTACATGACATTGGAGAATATTTTGACGTGTACATTTAAACTTAAATCTCTCGATAACCGTTGATCGCATCGAGTCGAAATTTACACATATTGCATAAACCACCATAATGAATAATTTAGAGGTAACTGATAAAGGGATCTCAGGTCTACCTTTAAGTCAAACGGACCACAGACTGACAGCATTATACGGATATTCCATTACAATTGCGAATATGTTGACTGATAATACAAAAATGCGAATTTTTCATCTAGATTCAATTACAGTATTAAACTTATAATTGCTTTCCAGTTCCTTTGCCTACTTCTTAATATTTTTCTTTCTCAGTTTTTCTGGCAGTTCAAAATAAAGCGAACTCTGAAAAATAACACGAAAATGACAGGTACCTGATTTGTGTCCAATTCCTCCAGATTTTTTACTTGGTTTTTCTGTAAAATTCGGCTTGTTTCCCATATCTACAGGCAAGAGTAAGAATTGTTTGCGAGATCTCTGAAATCATATGCAAAGTCACACCACCGCGAACATAATATGATTGACGCAAACAGAATATCGAAATACTGGAATGATATTTGCATCCATTCACACGGAGTGTAGACATTATTGTATATTTCCATATGTATGTCTGATGATGTCCCAGTCTGCGAAAGGATACTAAAGTCTCATTTCTACACAAGGAATAAACAAACACAATATTCACCAATATGCACAAATAGATTTTAATATCACGTAGAGTAATTTTCTTTAAAGTCATTTTGAAACAAACTACAGTATTTCTCCCATGATAAGATCAGGTGTCAGCCTAATAGTTTTGTCAAAGGATAGGGGATAAGATTATTATCACACAAGATTTAATTAGTAAATGTTTGACAAAATTTAGTAAAATTTGGTTGGGAAGGTGGATTGTCGAGTTAAAATCGGATACATTCGGGGGTATAGCGTCAGAACGCCATATCTTTATGTGTATCCATCAGACACTGGAAGAGAAAATAGTTAGCACATAGTAATTTTTTATTTTTTTTTATTTTTATTTTTGATTTTTTAAAATGGAAAACCACAATAAAGACTTTGCTGCAACTTATCCTTGCTGATGTAGGAATCGAACCGTTTCCTACGGATACAATTTGACAGATATTAATCAAGGTAAATAATTTTGGATCAATTTTCATTTCTACTGGATGTAGAATGTATATATGCATTCATACAGTTTTGATTGCAATAAACAAAACTTTCATGGCAGACACGAAATTCTGTTTTGCTCCAATGACCACAGCCTTTTGTAAACGTGAGCTTGCACACACAATTAAATTCAACTTTACTATTAGGATTTAATCTACTGTAGGATATAATCCTTTTTTTATCAAGGAAATTATTGTGTATGTTTGTGCAATAGTTCTTGCACCGGGATAGAAGTTCTCTAAGATAAGATAATAACGGCACCAATAAATCCTTCAGTTATAATAGAGTTCTTTCCCTTGACAAACCCCTCTGCAGCAAGTAAATTTTGAAGTAAGTGTTGGTTATTCATAGTCGTAAAGAAAAAGAGAAATTTGTAAGCAACTGTTCGTTAGCTAAGGAAATAATCGGATAACGTAATATCTTTATCTTACGAAGTATTATTTCGCACAAGTTTTTCGTTTCTTTTTAACCCTCGGTAGAGAGATGGCTTAGATTATGTTAGTGTTTCGAAGCGGTTTAGAGACCGCGTGTCATTTTCAGGAGCCTTCTGCAGAGTTAGCGGGGTTTTCTATTTGGTGGATCAATTCATAATTCAGGAGCGACTATGCACCCTTTTTTTCTTCCTTTACACCACTTGGTGAATATGGCCCAAACCTGTTCTTACATTAGTTTCAGTATAGAGTCTCCTTCATATTATGTATATCTTATTGTGGTGCTGGTTTTGCTTCCCCCTTTTATGGTGGTGACAATATCTGCACAAGATGCATGATCATGCCAAGCGGAGGATTGTACGCTTCACACTACTACCACATAAGGTTGATTCCTATATTGCAACATTTTCGCTGTCTTTTGGCTCTGACTCGGCAAAAAGTTTCAGTGATGTTTTCACCTTAAGGACTCGCTTATTTTACAATTTCATTGGACTTTTTAAGTTTAATTGAATTTCACTTGCTGAATAATTTGAATTTAAATTTCAATTTAGTTCATCTCGTATTTAAGGTTGCCAAAATTGACCAAGTTTTGGTTTTGGTATTCTTCCTTATTCAAATGATATTCATGTATAGCTGTGAACATCTGTTGCTAGGGTTCACATGTTGCATATTCATTTATTTCAATTTGATTTCAAGTTAAATTCAAATGTAAATATTTTCAATATTTGAAATCTCAAAGCCGTGGCTAGTGTTTGCCAATAAATACTTTAAATGTATCAAGTGTGTTCTATTTGTCTTGAATGGTCTTTGATAAAACACCTATTATTCATTTCTATTACCAATTAGCACCCACAGATCCAGATCTTTGACCACGAAACCCTGAAGGAAAGAATAGACCCTTTCCAATCCTAGATTTATTTGCTAACTTATATTTACAACTATATATAGATAGATAGATAGATTCGAAAACTAAAAACGCTTTGAGTAAATGTTTCGTTCAAATTTTCGATTCTTTCGAGTTTTTATGGGTTGCGGTCAAAGACAATGCGTTACACCGGGATTGCAAATGATGATACCACTGGTCAATGAAGACTAGTTTTTAAAATTATTATATGTAATTTAATCTTCTCAGTAAGGTTCGCTAACAATGTTGTTCCAACTGGTTTGGTGGATATATTGATGGGTCTTATGGACACTTTTATAAAGTCGTACTTAGCGTATGTAGGAATTCCTCTGCCAGCGAATCTACTGAACATCGATAAACTAACGCTGAAAACTCACATATGAATTGCTTATCTTATGGAAAGGCTACTTCGATAAATACATTATTTAATAATTTGATAATTTTTAGAAAGTCGGTCCTTTTGGTATTGCTTTTCGCTCTTTATCTACAAAGTTTTGTTTCTATTTAAGTACATGTCCTTTCCTCAATGTATCCATTTTTTAAAATTGAAAATATTTTGATTTTATTCAACCTAAATTTATGACATAGATTTTTAATTAAAATTTAAAGAAGCGAAAGAAGAACACATAGTAACATTAAAATGTATGTACTTTATTTAATTTGTCCTTTTTATAAAAAATATGGATTCAATTTTGAGGCAACGTGTATGACCTCCATTGTTTTAGTTCGATCTGAAACATTGGAAAAAGTCTGAAGTTTCATTTCCTTTTTTATCAATGAACGTCCTTTAATTAATCCTTTTTAAATTTTAATATACATTTATTTGTCTACTTGAATTGTTTGCATTGATTGTTTAAATCTTGATCGTAAAAGGAAAAGATAAACAAACATATTGGTATCATTATATATAGGAAATGCATCAACGTAAAGCTCACATAATTTTTAACATCAAAGATTAAGTATGTGTCCTTTTAGTTATAAAAGTCTGCATATTTAAATTCCTCTTCGTACTTTTGTTTTATTTAGCCATCATTCAATGTTAGAATATATTTATTTTTATCCTGGATTTTAATTTTACATCGAGTTTCGATCTTGATCTGATAAGGGAATCAAAGCAACATAGTTACATATATATTACTTATGTTTAATTAGATTCAAAGTCAACAAAGTTACCTGTATATCACTTATGTTTTATTATTCTTTAATTAATACCTTTTTAGAAGGTTACGATAAATGTTTTGATTTATTTTCTTTGAATATAAAGCTAAGTTTTGATGAATTTTTGATGTTGGTCTAATTAAGGAAAAAGGTTTACATAGTTACATTCCGTACAGTAATAAAGTACATTGAAATTTCTTTAATTAATCCATTTTTCATTGTAAGGATAATTGTAAATGTCAACCTGGATTTCTGACATCAATTTTCAATCTTGATCTATAAAAAAAGATATATTTAAAAATGGCTTTACCATATCCAGGAAATTTCAAATTACCCTTTCATAAAATGTATTAATCATTTGATCATGAAATATTGTTGATTCAAATGTAGAATAGGTCTGATTCGTCCTTCCGCATATCGTAAGGGGCGACTAATGGAGGCAACAATTTCGATCTGAGATGCGTCCCATGCTGATGTTCACGCTGAGAATGTCCTGAACTTTTTTAATTAGTACGGTTTTTATAATATATTTCATAACGAAATATTGAAATATATCAGTGGGAGAAAAATGATATTGCTATAGTGGCGATACCACTTTTATCGCCACAGTGGCCATATCATTTTTGGAACTACTTTCTTTTCCCATTTATGATATATATCTCCCCTCATGTATGTTATTTAAACCTGTACTTCCATATTTCGATCTAGTTTATATATTTTTTCTTCTTCGCCTTCTCTCTAACCCTCCCTTCTTCTTTCTCTCTCCCCACCAGGATGAACAGATCTTAAAATGTGTCAAGACTGTAGAAACTCTAGTATACATTTATGTAATCAATGAGTAGGCGCCATAAAGAATGCCTAAAAACAAACCCCAATCATCAAAAAGGATGCTTCAAGTATTCACTTTTTTATAATTAGTTTTTGACATGAATCATGCAAATTGACAGTGACTGAACTTACATGACCTGTTGCTATTGCTAACTCAAACTCACAATCATAATTATGTCTGAAAGCGATGGAGAAATCAGTCATTGATGAGTGTTGACTGCAGCGTCCCTTACCGAAATAGAGTGCAAGCTTGTCATGACCACACAAAAATTCACATTTGAATGCAGAAAAGAAAACAAAATTTAAAAAAAAAAACAAAATCCTTACAAGTAAACTCACAATCTGTTGCTTAATGATGTTACACTTTGAAGTCTGTCGGATACGACCGTTCTGTCGTGTTTCTACATTACGCCCACACCAGTAATGTTCACTGTATCAATCCATGCAAGACATGAGTTAACGAATATAAAAATCTCTTCATTTTCGTATAAAACAGTCATTGATTTGACAAAATACACACATTTGAAGCATTATATAAACAAGCTAAATTTGTTTTTTAAAAATCGCTGTCCCAAAATAATATAAAAATTTCGGAACTTACTTTTTGAAATGTTGTTATGCAGCCGTTAATCGCATTGGCACAGAATCAAGAAAAAAGTCCAAGCAAATGAATGATTTTTGCCTTATAAAACATGTAATAAAATTAATCTATTTTTTTTTTTTTTTTGGTAGAAATAAGGAAATATTTCACTCTTGAAGTGGAAACATTTTGTATCGTCGCTCGTGGCTTCGCCACTCATGACAATACAATGTTTCCACTTCACTTGTGAAATATTTCCTTATATCTACTAGAAAAATGCAGATATTTTTTATATACATTAAATTTTATATTTAATGTTTTAGGATTTTACCCTTTTTTTTTGCCTTATGTTTATTAAACATACATTTCTGAGAATGCCTAAACTTACTCGACACTATATAACCAGAATTGTGCTGACGTGCTGATACATACATACATACATACATACATACATACATACATACATACATACATACATACATATTCTTAAATTTGCACTCCTCGAGTTTATAGATTGCTTTGTAAATAGCGGCATATGGCATGGCAGTTTAATTGATTGATAAGAAATCAACAAAGACGATCGTAACACACCTGCTAATTAGAGATTATAAATTGTGACATGGTCGTTTAATTGATTGTAAAGAAAACAAGGATGGCCAGATCACACCTCCCAATAAGAAGGTGATTTTGGATCCTTTTTGTTGATTCGTCGCCTGTCAGTGGCCAGCAGACCATTAGCTTACAATAGCCATACCTTTGTTTATACAATGGAGAATCGAAACGTTTCCATCCCACTTATTTACAGAAGCTGTACGTAGCAATTGTTTCTGTGCACGTGTTACCTATTATCGTTTCACGTCATCCATGGGAAGTAATTGATTTAAACAGTATTGATTTGCTGAAGTCATCATGGAAAGTACGTAAAAATCGAACAAGAGTTACAGAGGATTGAGCATCAAGCTTATGCTTATTTCGAGCTCTCTCTCCTCATTAAGGATTATCCTTAATTTGATAATGGATGACTGTAAGTAATGAAGATATATGATTGCAAACATTGGTAAAAACTAATGAGATATTAAATGAAAAATGTACATACAAATAATGTAATAAAATCAAACAGTAACTAGTAAGCATTTATAGAAGAAACATATTACTTTATAGTTAAAAGACAAAATATGACAATGTTGGTGTTGATGGGGTGGGATTGGGGATAGGCAGTGATTAAACAAACCTCTTAGTTGTTATTATGTACCTTTGGACAGCCTTAAAAATCTCCTCGTTGACCTCAAGCAATTGCAAAAGGTTACCCTTTAGTCACGAATGTGTGTCTATGTTATGGGACAGAATACCTATTATCCAGCATCTCATTGTAAGAAATTTTGTATAGTTTAAGAAATAATGTTTTTGCGGTTTCTGATTCACTGCATGAACACCTATCGCTAAAGGACAACTGGTCTTAAACATTGTATCGTAGTTTAATGAGCTACTACGACCTGTTCAAAGTCTTGTGTGCACAATTTTGTGCTAATCTTTCACCTTAATAGTAACAGAATGGGATCTTTTCTAGATTCCTATTTAAGCGTGATTTAAAAGAGTTTAACGGAGAGTTGTTCCGAATTTCCAAAAAGGAGAAAATCACATTCCGCAAGTCTTTGGTACAAATGAATTTTGGTGTAGATTTGCCCTGGCAAAAGGCGTTTGGAAGTTATTTCTATTTTGAAGTTGTCTATTACTTACCTGATGGACACTTGGCAGAACCAAAGTCCGCATGTATCCAGCAGCAACGCAATGTTGCATTTAAAAACATTTTTCTCATTGTATATTTGAAGCGTTTTGTTGAGAGTCTTTCCCATTTTGTCTCCTCCTAAATTCTAGCATATAATGTAGATCGTGTTGCCCCAAAAACGATTCTACCTATAACAGCTTGTATTTTGTTCTTTTCTTTCCTCTTTTTCATAGTTATCCCAGATAATATCCCTGTACTCGAAAAGAGGACCTATAAAGCTGAAATAAAGGGATTCTAATAATTCTCTATCAAATCTGAATTTTAAACTTCGTTGAATATCTAATCTTTTCCCTGATATTGTAGTTATTTGATGTATATGTACATGCCAAGATATGGTTTCATCCAGTGTTAAACACTAGTGTTTACGCGAAGTGACATTCTAAATAACCATATCATTCATTAAAAGTTGTGAGTGATGTTAATTTGGAGATTTTCTGGATATGGTCACTGATTTAATCTATCTTGATTTAAAATCAACTAACCATTGATCATCCCACAAATTGGTTTTTGTTGGTCTTGGTTCAATACACCGGCAGCCAGGGTTGGGTCCACAAAAATATTGATAACGAAGAATCATCAGCACACAATCTTATGCTGGACTGAATAGCAGTGATAATACTGTTAACATAAATTACAAATAACTCCTGCTTTGAACAAAAACCTACATAAACTCAATTTTTGGGCTGGTTAATGGTTAATTTTAATTCAAACAAAACCGAATCACTGACCATATTGAGAAAATCTCAAAAGAAACATCATGCACAAGTTTCAATGAATGATACGGTTATTAAGAATATCACTTCTCACATACACTTGGGCCTAACAGTTGTCTAGGAAACGTAACTTCTGACTCAGTGGTCGGCAATTTTTGTTATGAGAAAAACCCTGGCTCACTAACCCCCAAAATAGTTTTATAATAACAACGCCCTGGCTCAGTGGTCAGCAAAGTTTCAGGAGCGTAACTCCTGGTTCAGTGGTCATCAGACTTTTTTGTATAATATATATTTTTTGGAGTGTAACTTCTGTCTCAGTAGACGTCAACTTTTTTTATTAGAAAAACCTGGTTTAATTGGTCGTTACTTTTTTACGAGTGAAACCTGGATCAGTGGTCGTCAAAATAGCTGTCATGAGAAACACAGCAACCGGCCCGGGTCATCCCACACACCAAAAAAGACATAGAATAAAAAGCCAGCCCATATTTCCCCCAATTTTATTTTAAAAACATTCTATGAATACAAACATTTATGAAAACTTTTATATTGAATAAATAGTGTAATCCAGATTTACAAAAAAAGTAGCACACTTTACGCTTCTCCTGCAACCAATTTTAGTGCACGAGCTGATAAAGGAATAGCGGATTTATTTAATGAGATAAAGATACATTACAAAGAAAATGCATATTTTACATAAAAACCACTGAACACAACGATGATGAGAGGGATAAAATGAATCATGCAGACAAGCTTACAGTACCTCATAATATAAAAGATATAGATCATGATCCAAATAAACAAGCGTTTATTATTATTGGTAGTTAATCTCTAACAAAAACTAATTCTTTAGTGCAGTTGCAAACAAGAAGCTAATTAATGCAAGAATTAATACAGTGGCAATATCAGCTATTAGAATTTTTCCGGCTGACGTTCAAAGTCAGCTCATTGTACTACCAATTATACCAGGCAATGCTGATACTGCTTTTATAGATAGTTAGACAAATACTCAGCAAATATTTTTCATATCTTTTTCAATTTATTTATGAACGTGCTGTCAGTGTTGCCGCTACCGCTGATTAATCTTTGACAAAATTTGCTATGGTTAGGCCAAGATTTGTTGCTATAATGATAATAGCTGCAAACACAGTAGCAATTGTCACGCCTTTTTCTCTGAACAGACGTTTTAACTTTCTCCTAATGATATCTTTTTATAACGTTGAAATTGATTGTGCTGATATTTATCTAAAGTTATTGGCCAAATCTGTTATATGCCCAACTATTTATGCTCTTATGAGTTCAAAAGTGTTTGTAATTTAGCCTTTTGTGCTGGATCTTTTTTTAGTAATGTCATTTTTTGTATCTGCTATCTCTTTATCAAAAGAATCAACTTCTAGTGTCGTTGTTTCAAGTTTTGAATTAATTACTTTCACTGCATATGCACGACATCTTGATCTTCTTTCTTCTTGTACATTAAATAATCTAGAAGGTGCCCCACTATCAATGTTTTCAAAGTATTCATCTATCATAGTTTTTGCTTCTTTAACTTACTCGTCAAATGGTTCATTTGTCTTGCAATTCTATTTCCTCAGGAACTGTAACGTCTGACCCTGGAGACTGCCAATTGATAATAATTATTCTGGTTTATTCTTCAAAGAAGTTCGAATATAAGGTCTACAAACCTTTTTGTAATACAATCTTTTATCGTTAATCTCTAAATTAGGTTTAAGTTACTCATATTGTGTTTCCTCTCTATCTAATCTATGTTCGATAAATTCTTTCTAGTTATCAGCTACTCGTGTAATTAATGGTTGACGGGTTTGAAACCCATCATTTGATACATTTTAATGAACACCATTAATTTCGTTGATCTGATCAACAAGAATATCTTCATCACGAACAATATCATCAAACTATTCATCACAAACATTATTTATTATTTCTTTAACATAACCACCTTTAGCCTACTAACACTATTTAAATGAATCAAAATCAACTAGAAATAGAATTATTAAAAAAAAACAATTTAGCAAGATATTGACGTCGGTACTATACATAGAGACGGAATAACAGAAACCTACAAACAGGAATTAAAAATTAGTATAGTAAATAGAACATACAAGGAAATAACTAGCAAACACTTAACCAATGAGGAGCTGGATACAATATATTGAAAACAAATCAAGAAAGCATATGAAATTTTTGTAAATGCTAGATCAGCTAGAATATCAAAGTCACGGTCATAAGCAAAAATACTAGGAATAACATCTTTGATGTGTACATTTCTTCCAATTGATATCTAATCGAATTACAGAAAGAGTTGAAAGATGGCTACTTAACAACAATCGGAATTTGATACTTTAGTGAGTTTTTACCTTTAGGGCTTAGTTTACCAATTTCAGCATTAAGTGCCTACTTGATAGCTTTTTAAGCACATTACTTTTAAAAAGGGAAGCGAGCAAAGTGTGAGCGAAGTATCAAGTTCTACAATGCCATGACATAGTTATTTAGAAAGTAAGTAACTATAAATACTATATAAAAGATTTATAAGTTCAAAAAAACATGAAAGTAACTTGAAAATAAATTGAAGGTAACTTAAAATAACTTGAAGGAAACTTGAAAATAATTTTAAGATAACTTGAAGGTAACTTGGAAAACTTTAATTTCATTGCAAAAGAAATGGAAGGTGGTGAAAGTAAATTTGAAGAAAATTTAAAAGTTCATAAATTACCAGAGAAGGTAAATTCGCAAATGATGAAAAATCCTCGCCATGTTGAACTTGTGAAACAACTTGGAAAAGGGTCACCAGAATTTTTAAAAAAAGCAAAGCAGGAAAATTTTTAAATATCATGTCTACTGAGAGCAAAGAGTCATCCAGGTATGACTTACATGGTGTTAAAATAGGCTACAATATTTATTACTTGATAACTGGTGTAGTTGTTACTACAGAAGTAGGTGTTGTATATTTTTAAAAAGCGCAAACAAATGAACAAATGACGGCTGATGCTACTAACATATCCTCCAAAGAGTCCAATAAAGTAAATCCATTTCCAAAAATGCTATAGATTGACAGAATAATAGATTGACTAGCTAGTTAACAGATTAGTGAAAAGTGGAGTCATAACTAAATGGAATGAAATTTATATTAATAAATGGCAAGCGAAACGAAGAAAATAATAAGCACTATTTACCATGTAGCATTAGACTCAACTCTTACAGGAAGTTACAGCATGCTTTTAAAGAGGATATTTAATTTTAAAATAGATTCCCGAACTAACATGGGTATGGAAGTAGTATTAAAATTTGTTATTCCAATTTCTTTGAGTCAGTACAGAATACTACCACATAAATTACCTAACAACCATGGAATTAACGTTAGGGTGAAGAAAATTAATGAAGTTAAGAATGATTTAGTTAAAGAGACAGAACATTATAGAGATGTACGAAAAAAAGTATAAAACAGCATACACGTTATTAAACTTAGTAGAGGCTGGTATGGCAAGTGTTTCCGGTGGAATGGATGTTGCAGCTGCTATTTTAAGAGTTGCAGCGGTCACTAATCTTGGACTTGTTATTCTTTTCGCTGTTACGCGGGGGTGGGGGTGGGGGTGGAGGGGTTGCAACTTTACTATAGTTTGTTGCAAAAGCATTTAAAGACAAGCTGGTATACAATAAGGTTTAAAAATACGATAAGATTGTCACCTCTGATATAACTAAGTTGAATACTATTGATGTTGGGTGATGTTGGGTGAATCAATAAGCGATAATGAAATAAGTCACGATTAATTAAATATAATAGTGAATTTACTACTAAAGAACAATACCAGGTTACATTACTGTGGAAGGACAGACTGAGAAAGGACTATATTTTTCAAATCCCATTGACAACAGGGATGGTATATTATACATTTCATTACCGAGAATAGATTTTGGTTATTATAATAGTTCAAATGATAAAAAAACAATGTATTCTACTATATAACAGATAAGAATGAAACCAAGACTATATCAATACCTGATGGTTTCTATAATCTTCAAATGTACATGGAAAAAGTCAAAGAATGAATTACTGCTAATGGCGACAATTAAGAAATCATAGATATTGAATGCGAGAAAGATGACTCTAAAGTTGGAATAACTCCGAGCAATAATTACACAGTGTATATAATAAACTACAACTCTAAATTACTGGGATTTAATAGTGGGAGATCTATAAATACTTCTTTCGAATCAGATACAGTGTGTGGATTTTTAAAGCCTAAAATCATATCTTTTCCTTGATGAACTAAATACTACAAGGAGTTGCTGTAACGGCTCCTACTCTACGCTATTAGAGTCCCTACCTATTAAAATGTTTTTCATGGCGATTTCATCTCATATGATGTTAATAGCCCAAATAAGCAATTACAACGAGCTACTATAAACATACTGAAGACTCAGAAGTAATAGATTTTAATGGTATGCCAATTACATATATCTTTAGAATATCTCGATCAAATTAATTTACCAGATTCATCACTTGCTGTTTTAATTAAATAAAGACAGAAATATCTTTAAGAACTCCTGGTGATTTTAGGTTTAAATTCATAGAGAAAGATGAAAATGAAGAAACAATAAGTCAATCACTAAACAATGACTTAAACTTGAACAACAATCGTACATAGATTATAGAAAAATCTGATGCGGCTAATGAAGGTTTTATAGAAAAACGTGGTGACGACAAGAAAGTAAGATTATGGAGGATAGTGATTTGAAAGAGGTAAAAACACCGAGAGAAAAGTTGATCATAAATTAACAGCTGTGGATCAGAGTATCACAGAAAAATCTACTAAACTCTCAGAACTGCTAAACGCAAATAGGTGATCCAATCGTAGAGCAGTTTGGCCGAAACCTGAAGCACCTTTAATAATATTTTACAGCAATCAGACACAATGTTTATTCGAACACACTTTATCGCAGTCATTTTCTCTAAATCATCCCTCTCTGCGGGGTTTCTATGATTCGGAGAGAGGTGGATAATTTCTTCTCAGTCTTATCATTGCACTCACCCATATACTTCAGTTCTGACAATAAATACAGTATCTATTTTATTTGAAAATTCCACATTTCCATTTAAAAAACAAAAAACAAAATTCGTTATTTTAGCTAAAAAACTTACAATTTTGGACATGCAGACGATATTTTGATTGGAATATTACATATATTTTACATTTTGGTACTAGTTGCCTAGATGTTGTCTAAATTAAACCCCATTTACACGCACTGCTTTACATACGTGTGCAAATTTACACAGTTCGTGTAAATAATCAAACTTCCTAGGACAGTGTTCTCATATCGAGTTATTGTCCAAAATGAACTTAGTGATTACTTTTAGAATTTTAGTTAAGTTCAGCTTGGACTATGACAAGGTATGATGACCCTATCCTAGGAAGTTGTACTATTTATACGAACTGTCATGAGATTTGAGGCTAGAAGAAGAAAGGCAAATATGGAGAAATCAGAAATAGTTCCCATGTTTGTGATCTCTGCTCGTTTTCTCCGATGCAGACCTTATTATATTTTCTTGTTTCGAGTTTTAAAAAAAATTCATGTTTTATCACCTGTGACAATCTCATTCAAACATCTCTGGTCACTCGTTTTATATTTGGCGAATAGCTGTTTGGCAATTTCAACCCAAGTCTCTTTTTGATCAATCGTCCACAAATGCGGGACCCATCTTCAAATGATTCTTCAGTATATTACAAACAGCGGATAATTATTGCCTGTGATAATATAAATATCTATCACTGTGTATTAAGCATCTTCATCAATTGCCCCTTCACAACAGCCAGTCCTCACTCAACAATCAACAACGGTCTTCCAGAATGTGGCTCATCTTCTATGGATTCGCAACCATCTTAAAACTACGAAACCACCCAAGAATTGTAGACTATGACAAAGAATTACATCCGTAAACGTTATCCAAATCGGCCTTGATACGAATCAGATTGAATTCTAAGAGGACCCGGATTTTTACCGCATATTTTTTGCTTAGCAGTAGAAGTGGTCTCCTTCTCCGACATTTTTACGTCACTGGCATATAACTATGTTACGTCACACGCATATATCTGCAGGTGTCTGGCGTACTGCACAAATGGCTGCATATCATTCTATCGAATGCTATTTGGTCTATCGATCGGCATAAAATGTAATGACAGGTTCAAAGAAACAAACAAGTTATAAGAAAATATTCAAAACTTGTCAACACCCCTCGTAAGTGGGAAAATTAAATGTAATCACGGAGTGGTTTGTTAAAATTCATCACAAATATTACACTAAAACAAATATTGTCAACTCTTTCATTTATATATTATATCGAGATTAAGAAATCTGAATGACAAGAAAAAAATGTTAAGAAATGCGAAGAAATTGCTGTAATCGTGACACCGTCTTGATTATACAATGCATGTGCACTAATTATTCGCTCTACACATACTTGTATGATAATTACAGTTAAACCGTTGATCTCTCTAAGACTTCTCTGTACATACATGTACTATTTATTCGTCTACCGTGCAAATAACCATATCACTTTCTTTCTGCCACAATTATCAACTTCTCTGATTTAAATCAAATTTATACCACATGCGTGTATTGATTTTTCATGACTAATCATGAAAAATCAATACACGCATGTGGTACAAATTTGATTTTAATCGGAGAAGTTGATAATTATGGCAGAATCGACCACAGATGTGTTCTTTGCCTGGATCGTACTGATGATAAATCTTTCGATCAAGAGAAGGGTGTTATCTGATCAATATATTATATCGTGGCAATTTAATAAACTGATACTTTGATGAATTTAAATGATCCAGTAAGACCAAAAAAGAACCCATTTATCTTTACTTGCTATGAAAACTCGCGACAATTGGTGTAGATAATTCATTTACCACATTCAGTACAGTCCTGGTAGCTTTTTTGAGACATGCTCGCGTTTTTCAATACCTGCTGTCGGTCTCTCTATCCTGCGATGCGTTGAGTCAAAGCATGATATGGAATCGATGATGTATGATTGGATGGATAGATAGATCGGTTATTGGTTAGGTAAAAACCATTTGTTAGAATAAAACCTGATATGGTATGAAAAAAATTATTCATCCCTAAAGGCACGTGATAGAGAGGAAAACGTTTCAAATTTATGAACTTGTTTCTTACTGATTTTGCTTCTTCTGTAAAATTAAAATGATCTACATGGAAGATTTGAGAAAAATAATGTCAGATTTATCACACAATCAACAACGCACAATTTTGTAAAGATATCGTAAAAGGATTTTAGATTGCTGATTTCCGACAAATCAATAAATAAAAGAATAGCCTTTTTTGCACGTTGCCTTATATGGAATTTGTGATAGGATGATATCAAAATTATTTCCATGGACTGTTTGATCATAAATAATCTACAGACGTGAACCTCGGACACCCGACCAGGTCTGTGCACGGACGCTGATAAGCGCTTACATACTTCCCCTTCTAAATTCCGTGATTGGCGGGAAACATTATGCCGTTTGTAAGAACGTCAATACATTTTTGCTGGTAGCAACAAAACTACACATTATTTAATCAATGTAATTTATAATATGTATTACTCAGATAATTATCGAAGTGTACATACATTGATTGTAAATCTAGTTAATCAAAATTTGTAATATCGATGCTGTTTAGTCTCAGTTTTCTAGATACCTTAGCAACCGCTATGCCAGATAACAACGGAATTGTTCCAAATAATTCTGATAGAGATGAATGAAATCACATCGCAGATTAATGAAATAAACTCATGAATTTGAAAAGTTTAAATATTATTTATTATCAATTATATGCGAACATGAAATATAAATGGGAATCGTACCCAGCAACTCTAAGCACTGGATAACAGGTTGACTTTAATGCAGAAATTCATATCAATTGTTCGCATATGTTGACAAAACCCCCTTCACCAGCTTTAACACTGAACTCTACAATAAAATAAATCTTCATTTACGGAAGATTTACGTGGCTAGGGTGGCTGCTCTTTACTACCCTCTGCCTTACTGTATAGTGTCCTTTATAAAGATTAAATAATACAAATTAGTATAATGTTTGAGAATATTACAATTATACATAACAAATAATAAAAGTAAAAGTAGCTTCATACATGTGAAAATTTAAATAAAATATGCAGACGTATGAGCTAACGTTACACAAGTTAGTTCACTTGTATTATTCTCTTCTTGTCCAGTGTGGCTTTTTTCTTCTGGATTTTTATTGTCTATCCTGGCTGATTCGTTTCCAAAGTAGGGTTTGAGCTTCTATGGATCTAACCTAATAAATCTCTGTAAGTCAGCGGTTCATCGCTTCTGAAATTTTCGGTATGTTCATCAGCAGTTGAGACCCTCTGCTAATCCAGACCCATCTGGTTTAAATTTGAATTTGGTCTAAAATAGCTCCTCGCCTGCACCATCTACCTGCTTGGAAGTTACATTTTGAGACTCTGTTCTGATGGGCAGTCTCGAGAAAAATGGCCTTGCTGTCCATGTGTAAAACCTGGAAGTAATGATCATTCACTAGACCTTTTTCCTGGTTTGTTGCATGTTCCAGCTTTTATCCCATCTAGTTATTTGTCCACATTTTCTCAAATCTACCTCCAATCTTTGTATCATGTCTTATAGTTTCTGAAAAATCGCTTTGTCTAGTGAAGTTATCACATATTGTTTTTTTTTCTTCAGAATCCACTTTTCATTCTTTCTGTGAGATTTAATCAGTTTCAGTAGCTTGAGTTGACTTCTGGTTTTCTTTCTGGTGCTGTTCTCTATGGACACTCGGTCGACATGTACATCCACTTCAGACGTTTTCCCGGATAATTCACGTTCTTCACTCTCATCTGACTCTGTTTCTTTAGGTGCTGCTGTTCGAAAGGTTCTATGTCTGTATGCAATTCACGACATAGTAAACAGCCTCATCGACATCTGTTGGTTCTTTTATATATTTTGACTTTAAACCGGGCTTTTTGATTATATAATCCATCCAGAAATCATTTTAGTATTTCTTCTTTTCTTGTGTTCCGATCCCTATCAGGATAAGCTTTATCATACAAGTGTTTCAGCTCTGCAGCGTACTCCTCCACAGATGCATTTGACTTCTGATTGCGCCTATTGAATTGTCATGCAAAGGTCTTGGCTGTCTCTATAACTCTGTATTTAGTTTTCAACTCTCTCCTGTGTAAAAACTTGTTCTCTATTATCCACTAGCATTTTCTAATAAGAGAATAAAATATTGTTTTTGTTCGCATCTCAGTTGAAAGAACTTCAAAAAATAATTGATTTTGTTTATCTTAAACTGAACTTCATCATTGGAATATCATTACCTTCATATTTAGAGTAAGCATTAAAGAAGCATTTGTAATGACATCTGTTATTACTTGTTTTATATTATCAACATATACCTTGTCTTTGAGTAATGAATTATTCAACTTTTGAAACGATTTTCAGTTCTCGAAGTTCCAAATTTTGAATAATAAAGTTATAAAAGAATTATCACTTCTGTGTCCAGATTCAATATCCGCAGAATCATGTAAGTACCTTTTCTTTGTCCATGAATTTCTCTCCATACACCAAGAATCCCAAACTCATTAGTAATATATATGACCTTTTCTCTTGATCATGAATTATTCAGCCTCACACAGTAATATGTATCACTTGTATGGCTTATAACTGGAATAAAAGCTCCCATAACAATGAACAAATTATCGTGATCAGGATTAAATCAGTCTTTAATTGGTTGTACAAATTAGGGAAGTCTTTATCTTGATCATATATATTAATTAGTGTTGTGTTTATATTCTTAATTTTCATCTCTCTTGTTTCCTTCTGGATTCCTTTTAATTTTATTTATTTCCCTTACTTTAAATTCTATATTTTTATTAAGAAGGATTGCCAATCCTCTATACTGACTTGAGAAACTGATAAAAGCACTCATATCGCCACTAACTGTGCATGTAGTTTTCTTCTGTTTGTATAAAATGTATATATATTATTAAAACAAATTTTAAAAAAAGACTTCTTCTGGTTTAGAAAATCCAGGACGTATCTCTATTAAAGCTTGACAATGAATACATGCAATTGTAATTGTATCAGCCATTGTAATGGACTAAAAAATAATTCATACAGTTGACTAACTTTACACGAGTACCTCTGGTCATTCGCTATTACATGAAACAATAATTTAATTGCACAATTGATCTTTGGAAAAAAAGAGAACAACATAATGTTACATAAACCCCTCAAAAAAGCAAATAACATTATACAATATAGTGATGAGGAAATACGGAAGAAACAGAAGACAGAGAAATAATAGGAGGATAAAAATAAGCATAAATGTTTATACCGCAGTATCCACAAAACCAACGTCCACATTTTCTGTAGAAGATTTATTCTAATTTTCCGTAATAAAGAATATGAGCTAAATTTTATTTGCATAATGGGTTTTTATGATGTTCGTTTTAACTACACAGGAAAATAATAGATGTGTAACGTAAGAAAACAGTATATTCTGTCAGTATCATTGAACAAACATAAGCAAAACTTTTATTAATATTAATACATAAGTATGAGTAGTATATTTCAGATCAAAGAAAACATGTCATTAGCTCGTGATCTCATAATTAAACTGTTAATATATCTATAAGCTTAGTTCTTTAAGCTGTTCATGCGCATAGTCAGTTATAGGAAATTAAAACGCAGAGTATCTACATCTACCTTTTCAGAGACTGGATTTAAAAACAGTTTGTAACAAAGCAAAAGCGTAATTATATGGAGAGCAAACATCAAGCAATCAGCCTTAAAATTATACAAACATTCCATCTTTCACTAAAAGGAACAAAAAAGAAAAATCAAACGTTAAAAGCATTTTAAAGGAAAAAGTACAATAGTATTCAAGCTGGCACAAAAGAAAACGAAAGTTTATAATGAAATAACTACATCTAAGTATCCAACTGGAACACACATTTCACCCTTTTAAAATGGGGATCTTGTGTAAATAATCAAGCCAAAGCAGAAATCATCTATATAAAGAGAGCAACTTAAATATTATTATACTAACGACATTCATTTTTCTATTACTTAAAGAGAAAGGAGATTAGGGATATGATATTTTATGGTAATTATTAGATCTCTAAATTTGGAAGAAAATAAAAGTTATTTTTAAAAATAATAACATTTTCACTGCTCTCCATTAATTTCACAACCAAGGGTCTCTGTTATGTAACAAATCTCATCTATGAGTAAATACAATGTAAACTACTGTAATTGTTATATCCTTTTAAACACGCATAATAAATACAAAAAATATTAATTGTAATGGGGTTTATTTTCTTCTTTTCATCTTCATTTCACATTTGTAATGGAGAGCGGAACTAATGCGAGAGAACTTGGCTGTGCATTGAGTATTAAATCCACACTATTGAATCATATTGTAACATATTCAAATCTCGTACTTCTCTTTGAAAAACGAAACCTTTTTCATCCTTCTTTGTTTCTAACCGTACATCGAAATCTTTATCAATCATTCTGGATTGCATATTTTCTTGCTTGCGGACATCATAAGCAAATTTTGTGCACGACATAGCTTAGTTTGCATCAGTATCATAATGTACATTTAATTACATGCATCATGTACGGTTTGTCTGTTCGAAAGACCGTATCTTGTACTCGTTTTGGACCATGATTGCAATCTGAAGAGCAAGTTTTAAACATGAACTTGAAAACTCTCACCTTGGCACGCATTTCAAGACAGCAATTGTTCTCGCTCAAACTTTCCCCACAATCTCATTTCTAAGATAAGTCGTAAAACAAAACTTAACATGGAAGATGGATGTTGGAAAGTCCGGAACACTGTAAACAAGATGAAAAACATTCTCCAAATATGGATCAGTGCATTAAAATAAGATACACTGTACACAAGATGAAAAACACCAAAATAGATCAGTGCATTCAAATAAGATACACTGTATACAAGATGAAAAACATACTCCAAAAATGGATCAGTGCATTAAAATAAGATACACTGTACACAAGATTAAAAAAGTACTCCAAAATAGATCAGTGCATTAAAATAAGATCCACTGTGCACAAGATGAAAAAATACTCCAAAATAGATCAGTGCATTAAAGTAAGATACAGACTATGTACATTAGATTATCATCTGTTAAACTCTTAATTAATGACAAAGTGATCGCAAATAATTCCCGAAAAATCCGCAAACCCAAATATACCAAAATATTAATGATCGGAAAGCTCTAAAACGTTTTTGCGCGAAGTACACCTTTTCAAGAACAGAAAAGCGGGGCAGGTTCATCTTTTCGCTGCTTTTGTCAGATATTTCCTCGTTTCTGGCAGTTTTAAGAATCACAGATTCAAATATAGCTATGGGTGTTTTAATCAGTCGTGGAGATTTATGAGTTTTATTTAAAAATGTTTGCTATTTACTCCGAATTATTCCGCACACATTTAAATCCAGCTTGTTAACTTCCACCAATGCTTCTCAAATAACCGAAACTCGGCAACTTTTGCACTGTCAGTTGTGCAAAAGAAGATATTTTTGTTTTACAATTATACTCAATTTGGAGATGTAAGTACCTGAATTTGCCTTTCTCTATAAGAAAAATTGAAGAAAATATGTATGGCTTAGCTTGTTTAATCTGGAACACATTTTTGCTTCCACTCTGGAAGCATAGTTTGGCATTGGAACCTTCTGCTAATCATAGCCGCAGCATCTGGTACTTCATGAATGCTTAAATGAAACTGATTTACGCCAACATTAATATTCCCGAATTCTTTGTTAAATAATATATAATCAATCAATCAATCAATCAATTTTCAGCATAGTTAAAAAGTCACTAATCCCACCTAATTAAACAAAAAAATCTTTATTTTATCGAATCTGTAACATCTGGTGTTTTGTTTAAGGCCGCTAAGAACGGTAACTCCACCTGTCTTTATTGAAAGCAGCATATTCTCGGGTATGCGGTCGCTATTTAACATCGTACTTAAACAACGATTTCAAAGAGCGTATGAAAGTTACATTGAGGAAATAATTAACACAATTTTTAGCGTAATTATCGAACTTAAAAGGTTTGTATAGGTAATTTAATTTCATAAAATTCAACCGGCTTGCGATTTATTTTGATGATTCATGTTGCACTAACTCAGTGTGTTGTTCTAGGGGATGGGTCCGTCAATTATATTTAGTGTGCACACCTGAAGTATACACCATAAACCTCACCTTGGATCAATGATTTTAAACGAATTATCAGTTGTGAAACTCGTCACGATAATTTATCTGACAATAGCCCGAAATTCAGTTAAACCTGTTATTTAGCTCCGAGCAAGAATATAATAATCAATATTCGGCTAATGGGATCACAGACGAGAACGAACATTTGGAATTCAAGTAGCATTTGGAACAGATATGCAAAAAGGTAAATTTATTCTCTCTTTCACTCTTTCTCCCGCACTCTCTGTATGTATTTATGTATGATGTATGTGTGTTATATTTATCTCCCTACCCATCTAGTGAGGTAATTATGTGAAAATGTACAGATGTTGATTCACATTATTATTTTGACGGCAACTCAAATGAGAATGCACAATACCTGCGGTTTCTGTGGAGCAGTTAAGTTCAGCCTCAGGCCTTTTCAATATTATGAATTTAGTATGAAAACATTAGAATATATACATTTGTTAAAAAAAAACCTAACAATAAGAAAAATCCTAGCTTTATATTTTCTGAAAGCATATCAAGACATAAATTCGAAGCAATTTATTTAATTTGATGTCTTTATCCACCAACGAGACATTCAATTTTTAAATTATCCTTTTTGCAACATTTTTGTCCAATTTTTGGTGTTTGACACTAACAAGCCGTTTTCATTAAAATATACAGTAAACCATAGAATATTCTTATTTTATGAGAATCTCATATTTGTACATATTGACAAATGCTACTTTTAGCAAATACCTTGATGCTCATTGGGCATCAGTGTTTTTGAAATCCTGTACTTTTCCTTTATATCTCAGAAGGGTGTCGGGTTCGATACCCGCCCAGGCCAGTCAGGGTCGGCTGCCTCGGTCTGTCATTGGGAAAGACACGTAGGTCCCATTTCGTCGCTATGATATAGCTATTATTGTGTTAAGAGTGCCATTCAAACCAATAAAAACGAAATAAAAATTCTGCAAAAAACTGACTGGACAAAGTCTAACATTGAATGCTTCACGGTACTAATCTTAGTAAACCTATGGAAACACCATGATATTAAAAATTCAATCACTTTAAATTTCTGAATGCTCATGATCAAATCTACTAGTATATTTTCAGTATAGACCCATCCTTTGTACAAGCTTATGTGAGGGGACAACCATATGTCACGCGGCATTTTTATTGTTATTGTTGATTTAAATGTGTTTGAAACATGTGTTTTCAATTCCGCACCTAAAGAATCGAGTGCTAATTTCAGTAATGAGTGTTCCAAGGTTAGGTCTGTAAAAGCGCTAAAATTCAATCAATAAAACATTATCTCTATTTTTTTCAGTTACAAATAGGATAAGCTCTGAAAAGATTCTTTTAACTAAAATTGTACTTTTCATTATTAACCAATCATGACCCTCCAAACCCATATATACTCTATTTTATCTTCACGTATTTCTAGACTGGTTCCCGTTTTTCCAAATAATTATTACCGTTAGTCCTATATCCAGACTTGATTTACTTGACAAACCAATGGATACTAGTAGAATTCATAAGCAAACATTGTGCTTAGTTCTACTTGTCAAAGATTACATTAGTCAATAATCAATTATGTTAGATGACGATGTATTCCGACATCAGCAAGGTTGCGTTTCAGGCAACATTTAAGAATTTGAGCTTAATTTCAGAAAATCTTGTAACAAATATTAAATTAAATCTATCTAATGAAGAGTTACGTTATTTGCTATCACCAGTTATCTCTTTTTAATTTAAGATTGAAATATATTATCATCCTTGTCATATTATGCATGAAATGAGTAAAAGATCAATGTGATCATCTGTATGTGCATGCATTACTTCAAGAAAGGAGATTTCAATGAGAGAAATTACTTTAAATTTCACCAGAACACACATAATTTAAACCTTAAGAAAAGTAGGCACAAACCAATTAAATACAAAATATGCATTCACTGAATGAAAATGGTGGGACACATAATCTGAGCAGTCATCAGCATTGAGCGTTTTGGTAGAGACCTAAGTGATCATATCTGAAGCATAATGTTTCAAAATACAGCTAGAAAATATCAAATTGGTAAAAATAATTGTTCTTTAAATGATAAATTGTCTAAAATTTATATATTTTATTACATAGATATTAAACATGTGTAAAACATCCCACTCTTCACCCCCACCCCCTTCATGGTAAAAGTTGTCATATTGAAAGTGTGTTTAATTCCCCACTGAAAATCTTTCTGACAAAAGGTATTCATTTTGCTTATTATTCACAATTTCAGTAATGAGTGTTCCAAAGTCAAGTCTGTAAAATGACTCAAATTCCATCAATAAAGCATTGTCTCCTTTTATCAGTTACAAATAGGATAAGCACTCAAAAGTTTTGTTTTAGTAAAATTTTACTTTTCATTATCAACCAATCATGACCCTCCAAACCCATATATACTCTATTTTATCTTCATCCATTTCTAGACTGGTTCTCATTTTTCCATATAATTAATACTGTGAGTCCTAAAGATACATATATTTAGTACACAGTCTTTGAAAAAAATGTGTTTTGTTCCAACATTTTATTTTCAATCTTGCTGCCTTTCTCTGAAGCTATTATTTGTAAATCTATAGCATCGAGATACTGGTTTAGCTGATGGCATGCATAAACTGCTGGGTCGTCATTGTAAACTATATTGATTGAACCACTCTGGAAACATGTGAATCTGTAAATAGGCAATGATTACAATGAACCTGTGAAATCCAAATACAGCCAGGACGAGAACATTGATTTTGAAAAGACAGTGGGTCGCAGATCACATCGTCATTTTATATATATCATTCAGTTGGAAGGGACTTCAAGTTTCATTCAGATATGGAAGAAGTCTGCAGAAGCAATTGTTCCAATTAGACAGGTTTTACTGTATATTAGTTATTGTATGTTATATCTGTCTAACAGTTATTAAAATAAAAGTACGTAGCAATTATTTTCCAGATGGTTTTTTTTTTTTTCTTTTTTTCGGGGGTGGGGAGGCAAAATACACAGCTATTGTTTGTGATAAAATCTATTAGGGAGGTAGGTGGGGCCCTGATTTTCCTTTAATAAGCGCAACTTCTAAAAGGTAAGACTTGGAAAGTTCAAATGGTGAACATTATGCCAACTATGCTAATGGCTTTTGAATTTTAATGTCACCTTGATGTCTTGGGACTGGAGTGGGGTGGGCTTATGCTGCTTTGTTGCATTTTCTACTTTCATATTGAATATAAGCAGAATTTTGTATTTTAAGAAAACATGAGGAATCGTTGTTGAACAAAACGAAGCAAAATTACATATACAAGATTAGAGTGTTATGAGATGTCTAATTCACATGTAGGTTATATAATGCTCATCTAGAGGAATAAGAAATGGTTAATTGTAGAAATTTGTTTTGTCTATTTCTTTGTCTATTTTATCCAAAGGAAGAATATGTACTAATTCATGATGATTTTAAAGTAAATAAGCTATTCATGTTTTTAGAACAGTGCTATTTTCTTATTGGTGGACGTGGTTATAGCTAGAAGATATTAAGGATTAGAAATGAAACATATCTACATTGTATTTCATAATTTAGCAGGCTAACAAGTTTCTTGTCTCATTTACTTTTCTCAGGGGGTGTGGGAGATATAGTGATGAGGTGTGTAATGGTAATTAGCTTTTACGCAGGGTCATAGGCGCAAAAAGTATTAAACATGTGACTATATTACTCGAAGTCAAGATTCTGATCCGACAGAACGGATCGGGAAGTGTTAATAAACAGGCTCTCAAAAGCGATACACATGTCGAACAAATTTAGACTATTTAACTTTCAAATAATTAAGTAAACTAAACAATATTTCTCTTCTAGGCTATACCGCCTAACTTTAAAGAAGCTATTAGTCACTGAATAGTACCAGCTTTTACCCCAAATTTAAGACATCGTTAGAATAATCTTGATTTATCCTAACCAGAAAAAAACGTAAACATCGGTACTTGTACAAACGCAAATGCTCGAATTTAAAAACTGAATTGCATTCACTATTTTACATATTTGTGTAATACAGACTTTCTGAAATTGAATTATTGAAGCAATGCAATATTTTCACATACTTTAAAAATATATCATCACATTCTTGAAGGCTGGAGTAATAACACTAAATCAAAACACAATTAAATATACCATCAAACACCGACCTCCCTATCGACAGGATGGCAATCAACTTTCCGGGTGGGGGGGGGGGGGGGGGGCGCGGGGGGGGCAGATTTAAAAAACGGATACATTTTTTAAATGAGATTCAAAATATTATCTAAACACATGAATACTAATACCCTAAAGTCATTTGTAGCATCACTGTCCTGAAAGGGACTACGTAGCATTCCAAGAGAGATCAGTACACATTCTGCCAATGAGAAACTCCATTTCCAAGGGCAACTTGGAGTATCTTCGCTGCGGACTAGACGCTGAATATTTTAATCTGAAACGTTTTGTTAAAAATGACAAGCAATACAATCCTGCTTTATTCACATGTCTATAAATTTAGCACTCGAAATAAATTGAAAACTGTTTCTATGTTTTATCGTCATGTTAATGAAGTTGGGTTATTTAAATAGCAAAGGGAGATACTTTGGTGGATTTAGAGTTCGTCTAGGGGGAATTTTGATCTAAAATTGGTTTATTTATAGTAAATTTAAAAGAATGACTTTGTGCGGAAAATGTAATGATACAAAAGGCATTTAAATTCCGTTAAAAATAATCGCACGGGTGGATCAATGATTTTTTTGCAAAGAAAGTGGCGGAAATATATGCTGTTCGGCAGCCCAAGACAAGTTGAAAATTTTGATGAACAACAAAGATTTTCTGTTACTTGCACAAAATTTTAAGGTAAGAAGAAACAATCCAGATTTGTACCAAAGTTTATGAAAATATCTATTACTGGCAAGTACAAATATTTAGGATTTTTTAGGATTTTTAGGCCCTGCTTAGGGGTCACAGCACAAACCTTTGAAATTTTATCAATGTAGTATGAACACATTAGAATATTTAAAAAAATAATAAAATATAAAAAAAACATATAAAGAAAAACGATGGTTTATCTTTTTTTAAAATGAATACCATTATACTATGTTCATACAATTTCAATGACCAATAGTTCCAGTGTAAAGGCGGTGTATTACTTTGCATAAAATGACCAAATTCCTTAGTTGTATCCTAAAATGTCTCCATGTTACTAGAAAAAGGCGGTGTATTACTTTGCATAAAATGACCAAATTCCTTAGTTGTATGCTAAAATGTCTCCATGTTACTAGAAAAAGGCGGTGTATTACTTTGCATAAAATGACCAAATTCCTTAGTTGTATCCTAAAATGTCTCCATGTTACTAGAAAAAGGCGGTTCGACTGACCTCCCCCCAACTCCCTCTCAATCTGCCCATGAATCCTTAAAATCTTACTGAATATGCTTGTGTTTACACTATTGCGTATTTATTATTATTATTATTATTATTATTATTATTATTATTATTATTATTATTATTAATTCCGTAGTCCTGTGTTTTATTAACAATTCTTCAGAACAGAAATGATATTTTGGTCCCTTACTTACGAACTATGAACATAAAAAATTTAATCAAGAAATTAAAGAAATATGACATTAGGAAAAGAATCGATCAAATAACTTATTGAAAATTGAATTTTGCTTAATGTATGGATTTTTGCAATTATGATTTTCCTATATTTAATAATGAGATTTGAAAGACCATCCCAGTTCTTAATAAGAAAGCAACGAATCCTATCCTAAGAGAACGGACAGACTCACCATAATCCTCAGGGATGGCCGTTCTTATGCGACTGACAGAGAGAGCAGATGGGCTTTTGTTAAAATGTTTTAAATTGTAATTAATTAGACGGAATAAAAGCATAAAATAAATATTTTACATTTGACAGATCATCTTGTGGCCAGAATAACAGAGCAGTGTATATGGTCTCTTATAACTTGTAGCATTGAATATCTTACAGCTGTTTAATAAAACTTGTTTGACTAATGAATGATTTCATGTTAATGCCACATTTTACCTTTTCTAATCTTCCAGCTATTCAAACTACTTTATAGAGAGAAGTTCATGAAACAGTGTTAAATCTAACTTTACTGTAAATTTCACCTCCAATTTTATCGAGTATAGATATTTCGAAAAGTAATACGTTTTTAAAGGCTCAAAATAAACTGAGCCGAAAAAAGATTCTAGAAAACTATTTGCATCATATGCAAAATCAATACATGTTTAGCAGTTTGGTTTTAATTAGTTTACTGAATCCACTAAGAGAGAATAAAAGAGTTACTTATTTTTTTAAATCATGATCGTTAAAAGTAATTTGTAAATTTTCATTCTTTTTAAAACACCGAAGACTGTCTTATTTGACGTTAGAGATAGGTTAAGTAATGTTTCTATTCTCTCATTGTTGTTTGTTAGTTTTTTGTTTTTGTTTTTTTTTTTGGGGGGGGGGGCGGCGGGTGGTCTTTTAGGGCGACTGTATTAGATTATATTGCTATTCAACTTGGAAAAAAATTCTGTTACATCTTCAAAAACTATAGATTTTATCACAACAGAGCTCATTTAAAAGATAACAGAAATTTTTCAAATAAATGACAGATGAGCGATATCTTAGGTTATTATACTATGATTCCGAAAGTATTGTTGCTTGCACAAATATCAGTTATATGTGGGATCAAACTGAAACAAAAAGATTAAATACAGCAAATTAAAACAATGATTAACCAATCAATTCTACCTACACATTACACATGCAAGCGAGAAAAATACTTTCCTACAAAAGGGTTTATGTAAATGACGTGATTCTCAGTGGCAGGCAGATATAGTCGATTTAAAAACATACGGAAGATTAGCAGCGGATATAAATATATTCTGACTATGATATATCTTTTCACTAAATCAGTATGAGCTGAAAAGTGAAGTTGCAATGAAGGTATTATGTATAGGATGGATTTAAAAGTATCTTCAGATATAGAAAACCGCAAAAGATACAGTATCATCAATCGAAATAATTTGACAACTGAAAGATTAAGGAGTTGTTGGGAAAAGGGAACATTTAATATTTTTGTACGTACTCTGATAAGAAGGTCTCTGTAATATAAAGATTTAATAAAACTTTGAAAACCAGATGTGGAACTATGTCTTTCAAAATGAAACAGAAAATGGGTAGATATATTGTCACAACTAATTTTAGGATATAATAATATATATCATAGATCCATATACATGATTCCTGTCAAAGGAAGCAAAGAAAACAAATAGATCTAAAGTTTTGAATAACTTATTCGGTTATTTGACAACTGATATATATATATATATATATATATATATATATATATATATATATATATATATATATATATATATATATATATATATATATATATATGGAACACCTAAATATCAAATAAGTGAGACGATTAGAATTTCATCAAAATATACATCCACCTTTTCGTAGGTACCTACCTAATTCTGCTGAATATATTTTTAATTTGAAAAAGGTGATTTAAATGATAATAAATAGAATGTGGAAGACATGAAATTTTGGTCACTCCAAAGAAGTTCAAACAACCACCTTGAAACAAAGTGGAGCCAAGCATCATAAAAATAAGAATATGATATTGTGTACGATGCAAATATTTCTTATGATCAATTTATAAATGTTTGTTGGTCAAACGTCCTGGATAACAGTAAAATTGTAAGCAGCATTAATAACGGAAAGATTGGTGCTTTACATAACATTGTAAATAGATAAATACCAACCTTTTAGAGAAAAATCATATATAGAGTAACCAACTGGGCAAAGGCAAAAAGCCAGTTAATAGTAATGATGATAAATGCTTTTATTTACTCATAGAATCAATTCTATCCTTTCCTGCATATCGCAAATACAGACCATCAAAATATAACCTTGATAATTATGAACACTTGTTTAATAAATGACCAATAAAATTAAAATATATTATCAAATTTGAAACATTTTTTATTATAAATTTGTAAATGTTATTGGGAAAATGGATGAGCAGAAGGAGTGAAGCGAGAACCACCGTGATCAAAGTGATGAAAGAAACTTCATAAGACTGGCTAGAATTGCTAAAAGAAAAAGATATTCTCATGTCGACAAACTTATTTTATTTCATGGAGAAAAAAAAATCATTATTGTGTGTTTAATGAATTATCAAGGTTAATATCATCTCGAATAAACAAATACACAGCTAAAAAGTCTTGTCGTAAAGAGCTTTTGATCATTTTTAAGACGCATTTGCATGAAATGAATATGAGAATACAATCAGGTAAATTATTAAATTGACATAATACCTAAAAATTGTACTACTGTAAAATTTAGAAACTACCTTCAGAAATTAAAAAAACTCTTTTTGTAATTTATTGTGATATTGCAAACATTATAAAACCAATTAAATTTTGTCAAAAAGGTGCTAATCATTTATGGACGAGAAAACAGTCAAATATATTCCATCAGGATGTTACATCCATATTAAAGCAATACACACAGAATATGATATTATAGTTTACGGACGGATAAATTCCAATACAATAGTTTATGCAAGAAATAGTAGCGTTAATTGATGAAGAAACAGGACCAACGAACGCTGCTAAAATAATATTTACAAAAGCAAATAAAAAACATTTTCATTCAGCCAATTTATGTAATATTTGTGTAAAGGAAATTACGTGCAAAGAGGAGAATATTAAAGTATGAGATCATCATCATTTAACTAGAAATGATAGAGGCTCTGCACGCAATATACGTGATTCAAATTAAAAATTCCAAAAATGCATGCACTTTTCATTTAAAATGTATCAGGTTATGATTCCCATCTAATTATTAAAACGTTGGCTAAAATGATCCTGAGAACGAAGTGCAACAAATACGCAATAATGATAAAAAAATATATTTAATTTCTTACATATTTTCTAGTTGACATGTTTAAAAAAAACCGGAAAATTTAATGGATTTGTACGTAGTTATAGGTGTATGGGTGATTGATTAAATGAACTTGCAAAATATTTAAGCGTTGCTAAAGTTTTGAGACAATAAAACATTTTAACGAAATGGACACAAAGTCTTTAAGGAAGGATATTTACCCACATGAGCATGTAAGTGACATTAAACATATTCCAACAAACAGAAAGATTTTATTCAAGTCGTATAGGTAAAGGAATAAAGGAGGATGACTACCAATATGTAAATATGTCATGGGACATTTAAAATGAAAATCTATTGGTGATCGTTGCTACCGTTATGTTAAAAATATATTTTAATGTTATGTGATATTTCAGAAGAATTTAGAAATGTCGTAAATCAAATTATAAACTAGATGCAAATTATTGTTATATTGCACTAATGTTAATGGATGAATCTGGTATAAGAGCAGGAATTAGTGTCATACCGAATAATTATATTAAATCTATAGAAGAGTACCATGTTGACGTGAAAGGTAAAGTTGTATACGTTCGAGAATAAGATAGGTCAAGGTCATTTATTATGTATATAAAGTTTAATAACCTTTATGATTGGTCCATGTGCAATTTTATGCCTCTTAAAAATGTGATGGGTAACCAGGACACAAATTAAAACAATCGGTGACAGATTAATGTCTTGGAGAGATGGTCAAAGAACAGGGCTATGTTAGATGTAGATATAGAACTAACAACACATCTACATGATTATTGCAGTAATTACCCATCAGTAATTATGGAAGATTCATTACCGCTACAAAAACACTTGATAGATAAGAAAAAATGAACACAACCAACAGTACCCAAGTTATTATGTACACGTGCAAAACGAAGAAAAATATATAATTCATTATCAAAATTTAAAACTGTAAGTTCAGAAAAGATTACATTTGAAGAAGGTCCATACGATATAAATATTTTGAAAAGAAACTAATTAATAAATCTGTATTTAGAAAATAACTGGAAAATGTACTGACGAGGACAACTGTAAAAATATGTTCAGTTAAATTAAAATGTCAAAAGATGATAATTTGCGAGGAGGATACTAATATATCAGAATTTGGTTTTAGTAACAATGAAGAATAAAAAATCAAATTAAAGATGCCTCTTCACGGACGATTTAGAATGTTAGAATTATCAAAATAGTTGATACATGAATTTTATTATAACAAGATGAAAAACAAATATAATGATATCATTTCATTATTATCGACAGACTCAGAATTGTTATATATTCAAGTCAAAAGGGATAATTTTTACTAGGTATGGAAAATAACATTCAGTTTTATGACACAAGTGCTTACAGGAAAGATAACATTTAAAACATACCGTTAGTGGTTGAATTATCCAAAGATGAAATGAACGATACACCTATTCAATATTTTTTGATGTCTTAGGGGTGAACTCTGTTCCTTTATAACTGACACAGATTAAGAAAAACAGCACAAGGGTAAGAAATCTGTCTTCGGAAAAAATTAAACTTTGGTATGTACAAATAATTTGGTATGTACAAAGAATGTTTTGTTTAATGAAAGTATAAATTACCAGGAATTAATCCATTGAAATAATACCAGCATGAGTTTATAATTTTACTATAAATAAGGTTGATTTTTTTCTTTATATGACGACAAGAGATATTTAGTGGATAAAGTAAAACATTTACTATATGGTTGCTCTGCAACATTGTAATCAAACGGGTATTCCAACTTCATTAAAAGTTAATATATATTTTGTTTCAGATTTTAAACTATATCATCTTTCATAACAACGGGTACCACATTGTTTTCCTCATAAACATTTTCCATTGACTTCTTATATTTAGATTCAAAG
Source organism: Margaritifera margaritifera (assembly GCA_029931535.1). Classification (NCBI taxonomy): domain Eukaryota; kingdom Metazoa; phylum Mollusca; class Bivalvia; order Unionida; family Margaritiferidae; genus Margaritifera; species Margaritifera margaritifera. The sequence continues at coordinate 1,081,852 of JAQPZY010001656.1, read as the reverse complement.
ACCATTAAAAACCTAGTATTCTCATGCATGTCCTTAATTGCAAAATTGTATTTTTGCATTATCACCCACACAGGTATACCGGAATATCTGTTACTAAAAACTAATTAGGTAGATTTGTTGCCTTCTTCTTGGCATTCTATGCGTAAGCACATTTGTCCATCATAAGTAAAGTATTAGTGCCATGGCAAACACTGATGAGTAATTCCAACTACTTGTTATAAGTTATCATCAGTACCTATCGCAACCATTTACTGTTGTAAGTCTTGTTGAGGACAACTATTGGACAGATGATGACAACATAGTAAAAGAAGGACTGGTATTCCGTTTTTCTTTCGCAATCAAATCTAGTACAAACCTCGTTTTCCCACAATTTGTAACACAGGAGACAATTATGTTATGATGTTCTTTCCAATACATCACTACTGTTAGAAATCTGTTTTCTCTTAGCATCATAAACAGTTTTAGATTCTCTCGCTGTTGAAAGATGGGTATCACAACTCACCTTGTTAATAACATCAATGTAATATAGACACTCCCATACTAATTACTATTAGTTTAACGTGTTATGATATTTTATGTTAAAACGTTTTATATAGGTAGGTAAATCATAAATTGAAAATATCTTGTCCAAGAAAGAAGGGTTAGTTTATGTTTTATGACATATCTGATTTTAACGAAATTGACAAATAATTTAAATAACTCCATGATAGAACCAATATTCTTTTTTTACTTATTTCGTTGCCTTTTAACCAATTTAGAGTCTTATAAACTAATTTGTAATCTCTAACGTTGTTGCTTCAATTGTTTTACAGTTGAATATGATACAAATTGCTAGGGCAGAATATCATAACTAATGCATGTCAAACTCCTTCGCGTGTTTTTTTTTTTTTTCGTGTTTTTTTTTTGTTATTTATAAGAGGTTTTTTTCCCGTAAGATTCATGTATGTAAAACGGGAAAGTCTTGATTATCTTCATGTCTTGTGTCCCATCATGATCTGAGATGTAGTACATCTTTACTACAGAGAAAATGGTATATCATTGTTATAAAATTGGGAAAGGATCCGATATATGCAAATATTTATTTTATAAAGCCCTCCTTATTTGAATTAGGAAAATTCGAACCCACAAACGTCCAATTCGAATATGCGACTGTCACATCTTTGGCACTATCTTAGGGACCGCCCTCAAGAAATAAGCAACTGGGTATAACTTTGACAAATGGTAGGGTAGGAGGAAACGGACGGACAGCGTGCAGTAGGCAGTCTTGGCGCCGTAGAACTGCAGCTTGCTTTGCTAGCTCTAAAAGATGTCCACAATACTCAAATTAAAAAGTGCACAAGTAAAGCAGTCACACATGACAGTAGCTGTCGAAACTAAATATCATCATCATCATCATCATCATCATCATCATCATCATCATCATCACCATCATCACGACCTTTGTCAGTCTCTGGACTTCGTCAAAGGCGCGTAGTTCGATTTTTCTCTTTGGCCATTCTAAAATGTCTCAATCAACTTTAAAGTCAGTTGTGGCGATGATGAATAGAGAATTTTGATCCAAGGAACCGTGTACTTCGTTTCCTTTAAGTGTACGAAGGGAAGATGCCGTAGTCGAAGCTGAATAATGCAAAACAACCCAGACTTTCAGACAAGTAGTTATTATACAACGGCGTAGAGGTATATATATATATATATATATATATATATATATATATATATATATATATATATATATATATATATATATATATATATATATATATATATATATATATATATATATATGGCATATTAATAAAGAACAATCAAAGTTCTATTATATAAGAAGTCATCATGGCGTAATGTAGATAAGAGACAGAAGAGATGGTTTGTGGTTTTTATGGTTTAACGCCATTTTCAACACATGACAGGCTATACATGGCGGCCAGTATATTTGGTGGAGGAAGAACCCGGTAAAACCCTGAGAAGAACCACCAACCCACGGGAAGCTACTGGCAAGCTTTCGCACATAATCACGTTGGCCGAGCTGAGACTCGAACCCAAACGGACAGAGGTGTGATGTCAGTGATCTGTAAAGGCGAACGCCTTGGACCACTCGGCCACCAGGGGGCCCCGATAGAAGAGAAAAAAGAGACATAAAATGAGAGAGAGAGAGAGAGAGAGAGAGAGAGAGAGAGAGAGAGAGAGAGAGAGAGAGAGAGAGAGAGAGCATAGAGTATTTAAACATTATAAGTCCTCCTGCAAATACTCAGTGCCATTTCTGTACAAAAGTAATATCAATAATTTGAATGAACAATTTATTGATATATTTCACTTCATATACAAAATGAACGAAATGCTCTTTTCCTCAATATTCGACAATGTGTTTCCCCAATATTCAACAATGTACTTGAAATCTATCATGTGTGATTGCTTTGGTTTTATAATACTGCCCATATTGCACAATTTTGATATGGAAGTATCAACTTCAAGTAAACTTGTAATATATACTTTACAATCCGTTACTTCGATTTTCACCTTTTATCATTTGGCTGAATATCTTGTAACCCAACTGTTTACATTTTAGACACATGGCGCACTGATAAGAAGGAATAAAACGATAAAGAGGAAACTCTTTCTAGATAACAATATTATTGACCTGTCGACTATTCTCTTTGTATTTATTAAGCATATCAGTTTCTTCAAAATAAAAGATTATTTGGTAAAATTTCGGATACATACTTGAACAGCACAGATGAACTCTACTAAAATTTCGCCGAAACATGTGCAAAAATTAATGAAAAAATAAATCAGTTGTAGCAAGTTGATTTGTACATAGTGTATGAGGAAAATTTTTTGGTGTCAGTGTCCAGTCTGAGATGATTCAGACAAACAAGCGGTAAGCATTAATTGATTTACAGTTGTCGATAGGTCAGTTCTATTGTGTGTCATTTCACTTGGTTATTTAGATAGAGGACGGAGACAATAAAGAAAAAACAAACAAACCCACTGATGCATATTATTAGCATTGATGGACTTGCCTCACTCACATATAGAGCAGAGGAAATGGAATAAATCTACTGCTATGTGTGATATTGCTTGTACGGAAGCCGGTCAGTGCCACCTCGAAATAAACTTTCATCTTGTAATTACGATTTACTAACTCGTAAAATAAGACTTAGGTATCTCGTAATTAAAATTTAGTATCTTAATTACAAGGTAATATCTCATAATTACGACTTCGTTTATTGCAACCACGAGTTAACTATCTCATAATTGCTACTTAGACTTTCATAATTAGGAGTTAGTATCTCGTAATTACGAGGTAGCTAAGTCGTAATTACGAGATATCTAACTTGTAATTACACGATAGGTAAGTCGTACATACGAGATCGCTGACTCGTAATTAATAGACACCAACACAAACTTACGAGATAACTATGTCAAAATTGCGAGATTTTAAGTAAAATCGAATAATTAGCAAGTGACAAAAGGTTGACATAAAAACTTCTCGTATTTTTCGTGCCATCCTATATATGAACAATGAAACAAAACCATATATTGAGAAAAGAAATAAAAAAAATGAATCAACGTGAAGCAAAAATTCTAGATTACAATGAGAGAGAGAGAGAGAGAGAGAGAGAGAGAGAGAGAGAGAGAGAGAGAGAGAGAAAGAGAGAGAGAGAAGATGTTAGAAATCGATTCATAGAATACAATGGACATTAAAAATTGATTGTATTTATTGTACCATCCTGTAAATGAACAGCAAAAGCTTCTTTTGTCACTGATATTAGCAAAATATTAAATTTTGATGTAAATAAGATAGGTAGAAAATCTAAATTGCTTTCCACCAGAACAATGTTACAGCTAACTTCAACTTGTCACTTAGGTAGTTACAGCTTGGTTTCCAAGCTGACGGCAAATTTACTGCAGCAATTTGATTTTAAAAATACCGGTTAGAATCGTGTTCTCGTTTTGCACATGCGTGTTCTCATTTTGCACATGCGTGCATATAGTAAAGCGTAAAGTTTTCGAGATTCATGCGCAAATAACTGTGTCGGTGATTGAAAGTTAGAGAGAAAAAGGTGTTCCGAGTGGCTGAGAGAAAAAGGTGTTCCGAGTGGCTGAGAGAAAAAGGTGTTCCGGGTGGCTGAGTGGTGTACGGCGCTTGTTTTTACAGATCATTGACATCTCATCTCTGGTCTCGGGCTCGACCAACATGGATATGTGAGAAGGCTTGCCAGTAGCTTCCGGTGGGTCGGTGGCTCTTCTTGGGGTTTTCCCGGGTTCTTCTTCCATGTATCGCCTATCATGTGCCACAAACGAGAGAGAAAAAGAAAGGAGAGAGAGAGAGAGAGTCCGTGAGTGAACGTGTGTGTGTGGTTGTGAGAGCGAGAGAGTGAGAGGGGAGGGGCAGTAATAAAACCTACATACACGATCGATGCACGATCGATGTAGGTAGACGAGAGATAGGAGTTGGGGAGGGGGGGGGGGTAAGTGTGTACTGGATGAATTGAATACAAACCACACACACAACTTGTACATGTAGATAATGGAACAGGCAGTTTCGATCTCATGTGCGCTCGTTAATAGTCACGACATTAGATAATTCAGTTGAATGGGAGAGAGCGAGAGAGAGAGAGAGAGAGATGGGTAAAATACACTAGATATGCGTGGATCAGCTCACACCGAGACCCAGAGACACAAAGAGAATATATATAGCACCTAAATGAAAGAAAGAAAGAGAGAGGATACAGTCAGAGAAAGTAACGCAAACTATATTAGCATCCTGTACAACTAAACCCTACATGTAGCAGATGTACGTATCTCATAGTTTCGCGCTGAATTCTCAAAAAAAAACCACACAAAAAAAAAACCAACAACAAAAACGCATTATATACACGTACGTATGAAATGGGAGCAGGATCTGAATCATTTTATTTTATTTTATTTTATTATTGCTTCCTAAAAATGAAAATGAAAATGTCATCACAATAATGAGCAGATTAACTTTCATTAGGCTGTATAGTGTGGTGAGTAGTATAGTGCGGTGTTATGGGGTAAGAAATGGCACTCTGGGGTCTAACGGGAATTTGAGATGGGAATGGCTGTCTGGAGGCTAACGGGAAATGTAATGTTAAATGTGTCAATAGGTTTAACATTATGGGATTCTCTGGGGACAAGATGGAAAATGTAATGTTAAAACTACACCTTCTATCAAACACCCAGTTATCTATTATCCAACAACCACTCATCTACTATCCAACACCCCCACACTTACTATCTAATACCCACATTTAATATCCAACACACCGTTTGGAGTGACCAACATCCAGTCACGTACTATCCATTACGCTCACTTATCTACTGAAGAGGGAAGGATGTAAAAGAAAGGGAGCAAAAATAGAATCCCTGATAAACAAAACTAACTTCCCTATCCCCTATAACTCCCCTATTATCATCGTATAAATAACGTAAAACCCCTTTAACTTCCCTGCCATCCCCTTTTAAGCAAAACTAACACCCCTACCGCCCTCATAATCCTTATAACCCTACCAGTGAAGTGCAAGGAGATAAAAAAAGGGTAGAAATATACACACACATACACAACATACTTATATATTATCACACAAGAGGATAAGAGGTGTCGTAAATCCTGTATGGAGCCAAGTGGGGTTTAGAATTTGTAATACTGTTTTTTTGTGTTTCCCATCCTAGATTAAACTCTCTCACAAAATGGCTATCCACTGTCGCTTGATAATCATTGGCAGAACGTGTGTTGCAATGCCAATGCTTTATGAGGCAGATTTAGTTCTTCAGTTTGTTACAAATTTACGTTTTGCCACCCTAGATTGTAGTACACTGACTGAACTTATCAATGTCAGTTCATTTAGTTACCAATGTTGTTTATCGTACGCTGAATTGTTTTGGGCGTTTCTTTTAAGCTAAAGTCAGGCTATTAGATAAGACAACTGGGGAGTAAATAATAAAAAACAGACTGAAGAATGATTCAAAATAAATACGGTTATTACAATGGCCACCGGAGGGAACACAGAAAGCACGCTTATCGATGCGCCAGTCCTAAATTTACATGCAGTCGGTGCTAGATCTGAAGATTCGGGTTTCGCGACTATTAAGGAGGGGACACCTGATAGAGAGAGGTCTGATACTTATGATCGGAACACTTCTGAATTTCCCGGGAGCGTGGTTAGTTCGCAGACCGATAGTCTCATCAAAACCATAGACACCCTTATCACAGAGAAATTTGAAAAAATTGGCACAACTATAGATAATATTTTAAGAGACAAGTTCGGTCGAGATCTCCAGCGAAGTCATGGATAAGAAAGAGACGTCAAGCTCACAATTAGCCAAGAAAGTTGGCACTAGAAAAACTGAGTTTAATTCTTCACCAGCTCGAGGTAAGGAGATTATTAAGGCAGATTCTTGTAATGGTTCACAACTATCTCTTGACTATATGAACCATTTTGAGCATTGTGCAATGATCAGCAATTGGAACGATTTCGAGGAGTTGTGCTTGGCGCCATGCTTAAGGAAAGATGCCCTTCAAGTCTTAACAGATCTTCAAGTCCAGTCTGGTCAAGTCGAGTTTGGGAAGTTAAAAACTTACTCTGAGCTCGATTCACGCCTTACAACCAAGGCGAATACTACAAGACGCAGCTTTGAAAAAGAGGCGAAACGGTTCCCGAGTTAGGGCAAATCATACAAAGTTTTGTTTCGCTGGCATATATTGGCTGCCCATCTGATATTCGCGATCGACTGACAAAAGACTGTTTCTTGGGAGCCGTTCAGGATGAAGACCTGAGACTTGAGAGCTGGCGCCATCTCCCTAGCAGCTTGCAGGAAGCAATCAGAATCGGGGTTGAATTGGAGGCTTTCTTGCGTACTGGTGTAAGGTAAAAGCTTTAAGCTTAGCTTTTAAGAGTCAAGGCGAGTTCGAAACCAATGGTAGAGAAGAGAATGCCGACGATAAAACTGCAACAAATCAGCGCATAGCGAAAGCAGGGCTATTATTGGAGCAAAAGAAGAAATTGAGCGAAGAACATAAAGAAACAGAAGACCAGCGGCACCAATAGCAGCATGATACGAGACAATCAAAATTCCAGTGCTGGAATTGTAATAATCAACGGTCATTACCAACAAGTGTGTACCAAGCCTTTAAACAAAGATAATGGTCGGTGGAGGAAGAGTGGCCAGTGTAAAGGAGGCCCTAAGAATACTATTAAAACCAAAATATAGAAAACCCAAGCATGTAACTTATGTGAATGACTAACCAGGACTGTATGCACAATGTTTAGTTAATGGAATAGAGCTCTCTCTCTCTCTCTCTCTCTCTCTCTCTCTCTCTCTCTCTCTCTCTCTCTCTCTCTCTCTGCTAGCGGAAACTGGCGCTGATGTTTCTATCATCAGCAAGCGGCGGTATGAAACGCTTGGTCGACGGAAGCGGAAGCTCATCGCTGTTAATAGCCAACTTATCAGTACTTCCAGTGACAAGATTGAAACTTATAGTCAAGCTGAATTCTGGATTGCTTGGAAAGGCGTCAAAAGACAACATGTTTTCGTCGTAGCTGACATGAGCCCTGACAGAATTCGTGGGTTAGATTCTTTTCCGTCTGCACAAGTGCGACATCAGCATTACGGAATGCAAACTAAGGATGCAGGGACTGTAGCTCCCGTGTAATTTTGCGTGATCTATGGGTTGCCATCGTATAATTTTGGATGAGGACATCAAGGTCCCGGCAGAGATGGAAGTTATCACTCGAGGATGGATGCCGAATGCTGGATGTGGGAGGCTGTCTGCAGAGTAGTTACTAGATCCTCTATCCTAATTTCGTCATTAAACGAAAATACTCGTCGCGCGTTAAAGCGAAAGACGGAATGGTGCCAATACAGTTCCTGAATCCGACTAAAGACATACAAAAATATCAGGCTGGTGTTTTGTGCGCTCAAGCCAGTGCAGTATTATCGACGCAGATTGTCGAGTGTTCCACCAAGTATTTGAACGGCAATCCATCTTTACATTTGTGTTCGTTATTCGAGGCGAGCAAGTGGCCATTTGATACGCAATCAAGCTGCTGCCCTTAGTACCCAGTTGATCGAATCTTGCACAGTTTTTGCTCAAGACAATGGCGACTTGGGTAGAACAAATTTGATAAAACACTCTGTCAAGACAGGGAATGCCGCACAGATCCGAGTCCAACCCAAACGATTCCCGTTCCATCTCCAGTGTGATAGAACCGTCAGTAATTGGGCTGCTCAAGTAGTATTGGTAACCAAGAAGGATGCTAAGAAGCTATTTTTCGTTGACTATGGAGCTCTGAATTCGGTTACCGAGATGATGCATATCCTCTTCCTCTAATCGATAGTCTTAATTCACTGTCAGGCATGAGCTGGTTCTTGACATTAGATCTGATGTCGGGGTACTGGCAAGTGGAAATCAAGCAGGCTAACCGACCTAAGACTGTGTTTGCAACAAGAAGGGGCCTATACCAATTTAAAGTGATGTCGTTCGGTTTATGCAATTCGTCTGAGAAATTTAAGCGTCTGATGGAAGCCGTCCTAGCCGGGCTGCAATATGAAGTTTATTTGATCTATTTCGACAACGTGGTGGTGTTTGGTAGCACGTTCGAGCAGTTGCTTGAGAGAAAAGCACGGGCCTTCACGTGTCTTCAAAGAGCCGGTTTGAAGCTGAAACCCAGCAAATGTATGCTCTGTGCACGAGAGGTACGGTATCTTGGTCAATGCATATCATCTGTAGGAGTTGCCGCCAAATCCTGAAAAAGTAGATGCAATCAAAAATATCCCACCCCAAAATCAGTTGCTGCAGTGCGGAGTTTCATTGGATTTTGTAGGTATTATCGGCGGTTCGTAGGTTAGTTTGCTGAAATTGCGGCTCCCTTCCACCAGCTTACAAACAAGAACCCCGTTTTCCGCGAGACAGATAAGAGGGGTCCTTTCCTAGGAAATTGACGGAAAAGAAAGGGTGGTAGGTTACGCTTGTCGGTGCCTGGACAAGACTGAACGCCAGTATTGTCTTATACAGCTCCGCAAACGTCTCCCTATCATCCTCAGTTGGATTATTGAACGATACAACCGAACCCTGCGCCAGATGCTAGCAACATAAGTTGAAGGTAAACGAGAAAACTGGGACCAGTTCCTTCCTCTTACGAGCATGACTTAGCGAGCAATTGAGCACGCTTCTTCCAGATTCAGAAGGCCACCTATGGTCTCAAGGTTCATGATCAGTCTTTCGGTGATGGTAACCTTGTGTGGTTACACCATACCTTGAGAAAAAAAGGGAATTTACCTAACTGCAAGTCAAATGGACTGGACCTTGGCGCATTGTTAAGAAGATAACTGATGTCGCGTGCCTTATCATAAGAAACGATCATAAGACGACTCACATTGTTCACTTCAATCCATTGTACCATGCTCGGGATACTCTAAGAGTGAACATGAATCTTCTAACAACGATGTAGAGTCATGCGATGGGAGTGGTGCGACTGAGGAGTAAATGTCGCCATAACCCATTATTGCTCAAAGAGTTAAGCTTATGGCACGGCGTCATGGGGGTGCACTGAGGATTCGCCGGTGGATTTTGCTCGTATTGTACCACAAATTTCTTACGCAGTCTTACTGTTCTTTCAATTTTTTTTATATTATTTTTAAAAAAATGAATTGACCGGTTATAGTTGAAAACAAAAAGTAAAACAAGGTCGGCAACCGCTGTGTCCCCGTGGCTGTTGAATCCTTGGGTTAAAGACGGCCCGATGCTATAAAACGGGTTGAATCGACAAAGCCGCACGTATATTAGCTTTGTGCCCTATTGTGTAATTATTTTATTCCATTCTGGGATTCTTATGTGAAGGCAGATTCCGCTTTTTGTGCAGGGTGTTTCTGGTCAATCATGTGCAGTATTAACTTCCGTAAGCATTGGTCAGGAGTCGTTTGTTTGCTGCTTCGAGCAAGATCTATGTAAATTAGAATTCGTTTTGTGTGCTTTTAGCAGTTCTAAATAATGCCATGAATTTTTAAAGAGCCGATTAGCATCATTCACATAGAGTTCTTTGGGGTAAGATTTTGTCTTTGGAGTTAGTTGTAAGAGTGAAATGTAACATTTTAAATTGTGATTGTTTTGATACTTGTTAACGGTTTTCTATCGCTGTAGCACTTGTGTGCTAGTAGCGATGTAGATGTGAGGATACAGTGTCAGCTAACATGGTCTGATGGCGATGAAGTATTTGATGCTGTGTAGTATGGGGCGCTGATGTCCTCAACGACTTTTGGTTTTCGTAGAGATATGTCCTGCAGGAAGCGTGATCTTTCTATCTGAGCTTTCGTCGTGGTTAAGCAGGGAGAGCCTGCGTTTATGACCAAATTATTCGTGGTATTTACGTGTTTAAGAACTTTGAGTTGACAAGGACTGTTGTCTTGAGGTTCCTGGAGATAAATGAAATATCCACCTCAAACCATACTCACACATTTGTTGATTGATTTGCTTGGTAGTGAGATCACTTGCGTGTTACAGTATGTATGTATGTATGTATGTATGTATGTATGTATGTATGTATGTATGTATGTATGTATGTATGTATGTATGTATTATTATTGTTATTTCATAAAAAAATGTCAAGCACTCCTCTAGATTTATTATTTCTTGACACAATACCTAGGGATACTAACAAATTTAAAGACCCTAACAGGTAGAATTAAACTTCTTCAGATTGATCTTTTCCTTGTTTAAACAGGAAAAAAAAACCTCTTGTTAGGTCTTGTAAATTTGTGGATGTCTGACCATTCGACACAAAAGTTATATGAATGTACAAATCTTTAACCATGGTACTTCTCTGTCTATTTGCAGGAGATACCTTCAATGTATTCCAGAGATGCAGACAGATATACGAATCTTCACATGGCGGTCGATGTTGTCATTGGACGTGGCGACTGCTGACAGCTTTTCTCTGTTCTTCATTAATTCTTTACTTATTCCTGTACTCTAACACCTTCGATGGCATCAAGATTCCTATATTGTTCACAAATCTACAAGGGAATCCGACTGCGTTTTGGAATAATACATTAGGTTCCCTATCTGACTTTCTAAATCCTAGAGACATCAGTAATTTTCAGTTGCAGTTACCATTGATAAGATCATCGACGAATGCGTCTCCAACGTCTAAACCATCATCACCCCAAGCTGTTCAAATCATTAACAAAAATATATCATCCCCATGGAAAGAAAGGATACGAGAACTGACAAAAATTCAAACAAAGCCTCTACTTACATTATTCACTTCTTGGACTGATGACGATGACAAATATCTGGTCCATAATCTAACAACACTGAATTGGTTATCACTTCGTCCTTTTATTTTGCCGATTATATTTACAAATGAAACTGCCTTAGCAAAGGTGTGTGAAAGTGCTGGTTGGGTAGTTTTGCCTTTAAGAGTCGCCGCCGCCGATGGAGTTCCGGTTCTGAAGTATATGTACATTGACGCGATGAAAAGTTTCCAGTCCAATTTTTATGCATTCGCTAACAGTGACATTTTATTCACAGATACCTTGGTTGATACATTGATTGGAATCCTTCAAAATATTTCTACATCGCATAATTCTACTCAAGATAATTCAACATTGCAGCATCCTAGTTTGATTGTCGGTAGAAGAACCAATGTTTATAATATAACAATGGAAGAAGGATCATCTTGGAGTGAAGTTACAAAGGTGGCGAAGAAAAGGGGAGAACTTTTCCTAAGTGACGCAGAGGACTATTTCATCACGTCACCATCGTATCCGTGGAATGATATACCTGAAGTTGTGATAGGGCGAAGAGCGTATGATAATTGGTTGGTTCTAAATGCACGGAAGCAGAATCACAGAGTCATAGACGCAACAGACACCATTCTAGCTGTGCACCAGACAACGAAACATGGCAATTTTGAAGGCACAACAAAGAAAACTACAGACTATAATCATAATTTGCTAGTATCACTGTTCAAAAGTTTACAATACGGTTTGGGAGTCACTGAATGTGCGGAATATCAAACAACAATAAATATGGGAAATATTTTGATCACTGCTCGAAACCTATCCAAGTATTGCGATGTTAGATAAACAAAATTAAAATTATGAAAAAATGCCACACAAATAGTTGTTTTTTTTTTTAAATTGCCAATAAAACATTTCGACATGTTTTAACTTTTGCATTATTTACTCGTAAAAATCTATTTTTGTCTTTTCTTCGTTAGAAAAGTAAATTACAAAATCCCATCAGGCAACAGAATCCCTGGTTTATTTTACATTTATAAGTTGCTGATACTAATGATAAATTATTCAAAGTGTTTTGACCGAAATAAAAATAAAAAGACTACTGGTACTTTAGCAGTAGATGATAGGCGAAGTTTTTCTTGCAAGAATGCATCTTAATCATTACTCTTCGGTGATAGAGTAAGTTTATTCCATAACAGTGTATACAACTAATAGAATCTTTTACTTTCTTCTCGTGGCGAACACAATTTATTGTTCGTTATCGTATTTTCGTGTCCTCACAAATAAATAGTCAAAAAGCAAATTAGATGATATAATGTATGGTGATTATATAATTGAAGATATTATACTGTCAAAAAATGAAGGTCATTAAAGTATTATCGGTTTCGATGATGCACACTTGCTGGAGTTATTGGACTTTGGCAAGGGATCAAGAGCATAATACTTAGGTATCAGAACGTCTTTATCACGTGACACTTTATATTTGAAAAGACCCTTTTAACCTTTTTCTTTTATTTTAAATATGTTTTATATAACTTTAGCATCTCTTATCATTTATCTTTTAATATAAAAAATATTTACTTTTATTTTGAAAGTTTTTTTTTTATCTTCCCGAAGATATTAGCAATTTGAGTAAGGTGAATTGTGACCTTCACATTTTTACAACTTTGTTTTTAAGATCGTTGCCTTTAATCTCGAAGGACTTCATATTTATGCATATTTGAAAAGGTTTATCTAAGTTTTTCGCAATCTTCCCTTTATACTTTTAGAACTATACTTCTTTTCGGTACTATATAGCCAGGATTGTGCCGTTAAACCTTATGCATCCATCATACATACTAGGGACATATTTTTAATTTTATTTTTTTTAAATATTTTTTTTTATATCCATAATCTGTTTAATGGTTTCCTCTGAATTTATAATAATTTATAACAGATCTCAATAGGTTGAAAGGCTCTGATAGTCCGCCATTGACTTTCATACTGAAGCACGAAGCATACAACCGAAGCTTCGCTTTCGATTAGCGGGAAAATGTGAAACCAGAGTAACCTAAAATATCGTTGATTGTGAAACTCGTCTTATTGTAACACACTAAAATGAAATATCACTGACTGGAGAAAGTCAATTGACAAGCCGGGTTTTCTTTGCTCAGTTATGTGTGGGTGTTTTTAAATTATTATTAGGGAGATTTTATTCTAATTTAGACAAATCTGAACATTTGATTGTTATTTGTATTAATCGAGGTTCACGTCTATAATTAATTACTCTGAAGTCGCATATACTAACGATCAGTAACTTATTTGTTTCAAAATATCTAAATATAAATCTTTCGATGTGGAATCTTTTTAGAAAATACTCGACACAAAACAATGAACATACATTTTACACCATATTTGTATCTTTACATCAACGGATATGTGAAATATATGATGGTAAAACTATATCAATTATTTACTAATATAATATACTTAATTGTTAAAAGAAATACATGTGATTTTCCTTAATTCAGAAGTTTTTGGGGACTTTCAGCGAAATAATGATCTTAAGGATGGCTACTTTTTTAATGTGGAAGCCATGTTATTTAAAATTTTAAATATTTTCGGAACATTTTTATTCCCATGATCGTAAGAAAATAAATTACTTTCGATGTGAAAGCGAAAAGCACAAAATGTCAAATGAATATGATATCAAATTAATAATGACGACGATCATTATGGGTCCATGGCATTTATTTATAGGCGGAAACAGAGAAAAATGCAGACCTGAAATTACAAATTGAATATTTTCTAGTCTAACATAACGTGGATTAGACAGAAGTTACATAAATTATGTAGTTTCTCTTTTACCTTATTGGAACATAGATATAACCTGCCAATATATATCTAATAACACATTATCAGATATGGATTGAAATTAGGCTAGAACGATATTAACAAAAAAACATTTCATAATGACTGAGAAACACATGTTCGCAATTAAAAGTTAAATGGTTGTACATGATTCTGAAAAAAATAAATTGCACAAAATACATACTGATACATACAAATATAAATATCACACTAACCTGCTCGGTGGATTCTAGTAGGTATCTATAAAAACATCTATCTGCAGAATCTTTTGAAAGAGTTGAAAGAGTTAGGACTTTAGTTGTTAAAGCAGGGGCTTTCATAGGACATACTCCTCACTCACTTCAGGTGTTCATTGTGCATAAGTGCAAAAAGATGAGCAACCCGTGAATATGGCTCATCTACTGAATTACCTCATGTATCAAAAAAGAGTCACACCATGTTTTGGTATATGGTATGTGGTATACATACCCATACGAGTTACCATGAGAATTATTTTTATTTAGGACTATTAATATATGTTACAATCCCACCTCCCCTTTTAAAAAATGGCTCGTGCCATTACCTTGAAGTGGAAAAAGCAATAAAATTAAAATAAGCCCAATCTGAAATACAGAACAAAATATTAAATTCAGCCAAGTAAGTAAAATACGAGCAAATCAATATTTCACATTTCTGTTCAGTTGAAATGAAGCATTTTGAGAATAATCATACCATGCTGAAATATTTTCCTGAAACAGACAAAATAAATGAGACCATTATTTAAATTCAAACTAATATGCAACAACATGCCATGCTGAAGTATTTTTTCCTGAAACAGAGACAAATGAAATCAATTATTTTAAATTCAAACTAATATAAACCAGTATTCATGCAGTCACTTCCGGGACACTAAATGTCTACAATTCTGTGAAGTCTCCTCTCTTCTTGGTGGAAATGTTGCGTTGTGTTGGTCTTACTGCATCATCACCTTCATACGAAATAGACACATACGGGAGCAGTATATTTTTATGGAGTGTGCGTGTCTGACCTTTCCCATTCTCCCTCGTCACCTTGAAGACTGATATATTGGAGTTGGGTTGTTCAATGACAGTATTAATATCTTGTTCCCAGTTGTCTGCCAGTTTGGAGTTACCTATAGTACTCACATTTCTTACCAGGACTATATCACTTTTATGTAGAGTGGATTCTCGAACTCGATGGTCATAATGGGCTTTGTTTTTGATTGCCATTTTCTGTCCCGCTTTCGAAGCTGTCTTGTACCCAAAATCAAGCCAGCTTTTCAGCCCTTCAGTGTACCCTTTTGTATCTTCAACATTTGGGAGGGGGGGGGGGGGGTCTGTATGTCCGAGATAGGCATCAATCGCTAGTCGAGGATGCATACCGAACATTAGATAGTATGGTGCATATCCTGTACGGTCATGCTTGTAGCATTTTAAGCATGGATCAAAGGAGCGACATAGGACTTCCAGTGAACTTTCTGGTGGTCCTCAAGAGTTTCCAACATGCCCAGTGGTTATACGGGGTTGTGCGAGTCTTTTCAAAATGATCCAGACTACACAGTTCCGTTATGAGTGTACTCTCAAAGTTTCGTCCCTGGTCACTGTGTATCCTTTCTTGGAATCCATAGTGTGCAACAAAGTTTTTTCGAACAAAACTTTTGCAGTAGTTTGGCAGTCTGGTTTCGAATTGGCACTGCATGGGCATATCTTGTGAATTAGTCTGTCATCACAAGGATATTTTCATAACAACCCTTAGACTTCTCAAGTGAAAGGAAGTCTATACAGACTAATTCCATCGGATGTATGGTGTTGTGATCAACTCTACAGAAGGAAATGGCAATTTCCTTCGTATGCAATGAGGACAGGTTTTAAAATTGTGCTCTACACCTGCCTCTAGTCCAGGCCAATAAAATCTAGACTTAACCAGCGGCAATGCTCTGTCACGACCTTGAAGACTAACATCATCATGTAGTCCTTTCAAAGCAAGGTTACGGTATGCAAATGGCAAAACAAGTTGACGTGTCATTTCTAGAAGTTTGCTAAAGAACTCCATTGACAAATCCAAGTTTTTTCCATTCTCGGAAACAGCGTCTTTCATCCAATTGACATGGTTAAGGCCTTGAGATCATAGCGACTGTTGTTCAGTATCTAAATTGGTGGTTCTTGAAAGAACCAAGCTTTCTATGAGGGGTAAAGTTTAAGGTCGTACGATGCCAGCTTGACAAATAGCTTTAACAACCTGTGGAAAAATGTGCTCAGTTCCGTGTATACGACGAGAAAGACAATCGGCATCTTTGTTGGTTTTATCACTGCGGTATATCAAGTTGAAGTTGTAACTAGCTAACGATGCTTGCCAAGCATGACTAGTTGCATCTAGCTTGAAGATGACAAAACATATGTCAGTGGGTTGTTGTCAGTACGAACTTCAAATGTATTACCCTAAAGATAATCATGAAATTGATCTGAAATTGCCCACTTAAGTGCCAGAAATTCAAGTTTGTGAACAGAGTTCACTGAGTCGCAAACCCCGACTTGCATAACCGATCACCCGTACTTTTCCGTCTTGTATCTGGTAAAGAAAGTACCGTAATCCATTTTTGACGCATCTGTATGGAGAATGAAAGGCTTGAAAAAATCAGCATAGGCAAACACATGTGGATTACACAACCTTTGAATGATATTTTCGAATGCATTTTGTTGTGCATCATCCCAGATCAATTTCGCTTTTGGTTTCTTGGACGATTTGGCCATCTTATTTGTGGAATGTTCCACCAAGAGGTCAGTACGGAATTTCACAAGCTTGGAATAATCTTTGATAAGATGTAAATCCTATAAAGCATCGCAAGTCATTAATGTTCTTGGGAACAGGCCAAGAACTCAAAGCTTCAGTGTTTTCAGGATCTGTGTAAGTGCCTTCCTGTGAGGCAACATGACCCAAATAAGAAACCTGCGTCCTTAAAAACTGACATTTTGACGATTTCAAGTTTAGATCATATTGCTCCAAGCGATGAAAAACAGTTCCCAGTTTGGATAGATGTTCTTCAAAAGAACTTGAAAAGATGAACTTTAAACGCTTGACGTTGTTCACTCTTGTTTATGTTAGCATGTTCTCTTTGATTTCATAATGTTCATTTGCAGACTTCGTTTTCACTTTAAGTTATTAAGTTTCACAATTATACTTGTTTGAATTCAAAGGTTTAGTGTCATGAATTGTATGCAGCCCGCTCAGTTCCAATCAAGGTCGATTGCGGCCCTTGTAAACGTTTGAGTTGTGTACCCTTGATTTAGGGTCATACAATTACTATACTTTATATCTATATGTAAGGAATAGAGGAAGAAACGAAGAATTACTCACCTCGTTATCTAAATATCTTTTCTTATCATACTACAGCAGCATGATATTAAATCTTTGTCGATCAGAAAGATCGCGCTAAAGATTCGTCTCCAAAGATATGAAAATGTTCCAACAGTAACAAAGGGACATGGTCTTTTAGTGCGGTTCAGAAGGACAACATGACACAGACGAGGCGAGATGTATGTTTGTTAAGTTAAATTGAGGCAAAACCAGTGATATTGTGCAAGATTTGAAGAAATGTCAAGTCTTGAGGAAGGGCATGCACGTGTTCAAACGACTAAAATGCATATTATATAAACGATACATAAGTTAGCAAAGTATGATGCATCGGATAAACCCATCAGCAAGGTATGACGGATCAGATAAACCTACCTGACATAATCATATCACAGAACATATATTATTATTTCCTGGTTTTGCTGGAGGATTTTATGACATTCTGTTCTTCTTATGAATTTTGCCTGATCCATCGTAGAATATCAGCCAGTTATGTGCTCGTCGAAGTCTCTCTGTTTCTTTCTTCACGCCAGTTCCGAAGAAACCAATCGCGCAGTTTGAATTTTTTGAAAGTATAAAGCTGATCATCAAGGGATAGGTCATAAAAGTTAAGCTGGGTCCAGTATCATACTTTTGTCGCTGAGAGCGTGATTGCCATATACAGTCTTTAAAGTATGGGAACAGGCCGCCTAGCCGTCCTGATAATTCACATTGACCGCCAGAACCAAGTAGTTCTTCAGTGACGATACAGTTCCACCAGTCAAAGTTCGGCTTTCCTTCCTTGCTGGAGAAATGTTATCCACGATATGGCGTATCTTGATGATCACCATTCTAGGTCAGGGAGGAACTTGGACAATCCATCAACTCTTTCCTCTATGCTCTTGTAATCATCCAACTTGCCAAAAAGGAAAACCTCTGGAATTCCACAACACTTATATACGTTGTAATCACAATAACTTTGTGCAATACCTCCATTAGGCAACAGAGAAAACACGTGACTCCATATAACCAGTTGTGTTGAAGGGCCTCATTCGATATTGACTATGTCACATATTATGTTGCTCTTTATCAATTCAGCAATTTCTTCAACAAAGCTAATCTATCCATTTTTGTTGTGATTAATTTCACACACGCCTTTGGACTTTATGTCTTACTTTGTACCATCAACGGTTAATTCTTTCTTTCCAGTGTGGTTGACGAAGGTCTTTCAGTTTCTCTCTTCATCTCCTCATCAGAAAACGAGTAGCAACTCCATATATGATAAGACTCCAAAGATCATCTGGATCGAGTTTCAGCCCAATGTGCTTGTTGTAGGCTTCAATAACAGTTACCACCATTCCATGCTTACTACGTGTGCACGTCAACTCCACGAGAGGGTAATTAGAATTACCTGTTGCATGTTTCTCCCTTCCGCGATATCTTCAGCTATCTTCTCCAACAGCTTTTCCTCAAATTTAAAAGATCCGTGACCGCGCTGCTGTCCGACCACGATCGAGTACTGGACTGCAATCCCACGTACTCTTCGATTGGCTTACCCGCATATTCATCCTTGAATTTTCCTACAACTTTGTTGTGGGTGTTACTAAACAGTGGATGATCTTTCTGATACTCTCTGGTGTCAAATTCATTGATCAAACATTGTTCGGCCATGTCCACGTATACATCATTGGTTGTGTTGTGCATCAGCAAAGAGTCTTTATCTGTATATAACATCTTGAAGTTGTCGCCGTATCGTGGTTTGATCATTTCATAATAGAACGTGTACATTAGTAATTTGGATAAGTCCAACACAGACGCGCCAGTGAGTCCACCATCGAAGATTTTTCAAGACTCGAACGCGGGGTCAGCAAGAAGCCTGCGAAGTTTGTCTTGTTCACTATCACGGGCAAGGTCAACGCGGACACGTTTGCGAAGGTTTGCGACAACGATAGCGCTTCTGGTGCTAGCGGATAATCATTATGTCTATTGTAAAGATTGTCCGGGTACTCCAGGTCAACTTCAAAGAAGTACCCGATATCACTGTCGCTTTTATATTCGTTTATATTTTTCGCTCCCAGGATTGACTCTTTCAAACCCACCAAGAGGCATCGGCTGCATCATTGCCCCATCGACACAGATTGTTGGCGTCTAGATACATGATGTAACTGTTTGGGACAGCGGGGTCGTATCCGTCCACAAGTGCATTGTTGGTTCTAGTGTAACGATAACCTGACATGGAAATCCCGCCGAGGATACCACGTTCCACAAACAGATGCTGGTCAATATCGGTAAGCAACTCCAACTCAACCTTTCTTTTTGACAGCAACGCCTCCCAGGCCATTCCACGGGATAAGAAATAGTGAGCTGTGTCTAACTTATACACCTGCATGGCTGTGTCTCGAAACATCTCAAAGACGTCTGCTAGCAGAAGCATATCTGTTCTCAAATACAAATTGTGATGGTCGAAAAGGTTTTTACAACCAAACGCGGACCAAACATTGTTCGCGTGTGTGTAGTCGTTGGCGGAAATACCTTTGCGAGACAACGACGAATGGAATGCTTCAATCAGTGGTAACTGAGGTTCAGTAAACTTTCATCATCCACTCATGTATTCGTATGGGTACACTCCTTTTCTAGTTATTAACTTCAACTTGCCAGGGCTAGCCTTTTCTAGTTATTAACTTCAACTTGCCAGGGCTAGCGGTACCATATCGACTGGTGATTTTGAATTGATCGTTTCCGTCTGCCGCCAGGTTGCTCACGAGTTTGTTCAGGCTGGAACTGACAAACTGCAGCGAATCAATGACCTGCAGTTGTGCCAGTTTAAACGTCATGTACTTCTCCATGTTATTTGGGGATGGCGCTTATTGGCGCCTTTGAGCTGCTGCAACTCCTTGCATAGTCAGGTGACCATCATACCCACGCAGGTTATGAAGCAACACAGGGAATTTTTGTTTTGCTTGGATAAATTCGCAACTGTAGATTACATAAACTGTGTGTGGACCCTCTGTACATGCTAGTGATGTGACAATGATCGCGACCTTTTCGTTACTGGAGCTATAAGCACCATAAATGATCTAGCAATGGGTGGCAGCAGAAAACTCGCGTGTGTTATCACGGGTTATAATCATGTTTGCGGGCGGGGAGAGCTGTTGTCTGGTGCATTTAGTTGTAACCTCGAGCGATTTAAGAAACACCTCAACCGAGTACTGGCCATGATACAACATTGGTGGCTCAGTCACTCCATCTCATCTGACTTGGACTCTATAAAACCTTAGGAGCGTCCACTGGAATGTTAAGACACTCAAAGTCCGCATAGATGATATACGGGACTTTCATTTTTCATTGTACCGCTGTAAATTTCAGAATATTTGTCCAGGTTTTGGCACGATTGTACGCTGCGGCTTTTCACTGATTCCACCGCAGTAAAAGGCATGGTCTGCTAGCAGCTGTTGGGTGCTAAATACTTGCATGGAAACGTCCTACCCTTGTACTTACTATGCCGGTATACCATTCGGGGAAAATCTTTTATCCACACATAATGATACCGCTCCTCTGGACCATGCATCAGTAACAAGTCAGTATTAAACCGCCTGCGTCAATCTTTGGATTGTCGAATCGGCTGCGGTACTTGATTCCAAACAAATACATTGACGGCAATGTCAGGGTAAAGTCGCTCAAATTTACTAATGTTAGTAACTTGTAAATTTCGACGTGACCAGACTTAAGTTCACCCAGATATTGCTTGTATTTTCATGGGTGGTCTTTATTATCGCTCGCGGGATGCAACGCGGACAAGAGCGCCCATTCAAAACATCGATTGTCATCATTTTTCACATTGATTACTCTTCGCAGAGGAATACACGCTCGCGTTGGAATGTAAATATCGATCCGTGGACAGGATTTAACGGGGAAATATGCAGTTGAACTTCCACGCATCTGTATACAATTCATCCTGACCCTGCGTTGGTGTATTTTTCCAACCTCTCGAGAATCCTTGCAAAACCTTTGTCGCTTTCTCCATTAATGGTCTCAGAGTCTTTCCGATTTAAGAGCACCGCTATGAATCCAAGGGCTTGTGATTTTAACCGCATCCTCATCACAGTTAAGCAGCTTAATCAAATTTACATGAAGAATAGTTTCCATCTTAACTGCGAAGGTGCCCGTGGGCTGTAATGTTGATACGATAATTGGATGCATCTTTGAAAGAAGTTTCACCGCCTCTTTCTGATCATCTTGAAAATCACGACGACGTTTATGTAACTCAAACTCCGGAACTTTAAGTAGTCGTACTTTTGCGGCAGTCTTGGTGGCGATAACAGCTGTGATACGGCGAGGACGCTCTTGTTCGTCGCCAACCACCTGTGCTATTTCGGCCTGCTTGGCTCGTGTAGCAATCTTGATATGATATTGCGCTGCTATTTCGCAAAGTTGCTTCACAGTCAACTGTAGCGCCTCTGGGGAAAGTCCTAACCTGTCAAGTTTGTCGGCTTTTCTCATACTCCTTGGAATTCTTATTTCACGCTCGCGCGCGGATTGCTTGAGTTGATACACAGTCGGCATGTTATATATAAGGGAAAATCGTTGTCTAATTGAGAAATTTTTGTAGTATTGTTTTTACTTTAGCAGGATCAAAAACTGCAATCGCTTCAATCTTGGCTATTATTTTATTGAATTGTGTATCGTTTTCAACGCTGTTGGTGTCGTCGGGTATTTCTACAATCATATGTTCTACAACGGTAGTGTTAGCTAGTCTTTGCCTGCGCGATAATACTCAAGAATGGATCCTCGTAGTCGACAAAGCTAATTACTCAACTTTACTCCGATAACGCATCTAAGGCATGATCGAGCACATAGACCAACACGTAACGCTAGGAAATGTGATGTACAGTATTCGTAATGGCATGTTCTGCCGCAGAGTTCATGTTTTACAAGGCATACACCTTTACAGTATTGCGTCCTAATGCCATTGAGCTTTATATATATATACACCAAACAGAGCTGAAAGTGCTATCCCTGGATTCTACAGGGGAATGCTTGATAACATTAAAAGAATTTTTAAATACGAATAAGTATTTTATTATCATACAGGTTAGAGAATTTTGATTCGTACTCTACTGAGATTCAAACCCGGATCCGCGGGTTACGGCACCCGTCGCTTTGCCTGTAAGAACCAACCACTATACCATCTTGACCATGCACACATCCCCAAACATTATGGTACAAAGTCTGTGGTATAGCCATTCGTGCGAAGCAGACATACCCGCATGTCAACCCAGTAAAATTAATTCTCATCTAAATACACTCATTCGAATCTCCGTAGAGTACGACTTAAAATTCTCTAACATGTATGATAATATTATTTATTTGTATATATATATATATATATATATATATATATATATATATATATATATATATATATATATATATATATATATGCGAAACGTTTAGTCTTTAATTTAATTTTTAGTTGCTTCGATCTGTCGTGTGTTTCTTATTATCTGTTTTATATACTTTGGTATGTAAGTAAACATTTCAAAATCCAGAGGATAGTACCCAAATTGACGGACATAAACTGTACGATATTTTTTTCTCCCTAAGAAGGTGATTTGTACTCTTACATCAGGCTCTGGTAAAATAAACATGTTCATCTTCCCGATCCTGACCAAATAAGTTATAAAAGCGCAACTCAGATACAATTTCCGTCAAGCTGACTCTTTGCTTAAACATATCTTTGTTACATTTATCACATAGGGCCAGCTGTCTTACTTCTGCATCGTCATAGATTTATTCGTATTTCTTCTCATGGTCGGTGAATGTGCATGCCATTGTTATATTAATACTAAAAGTATCTTTCTAATTGATTTGCTCATTACTACACTCATTGTCATTTTCACTCTAGACGGTGTCTTCGTAGATTCACTAAGTCACAACTCGGTTAACGTCACCGACTTAAACTTTCTTACACACTATCATATAATGCTTTTTCAGGCTTTTTGTTGTATTCTTCGCCAAATTTACGCCGTTGTTGTTTCAAGATAATTCCTAAGTGGAATAATTTATCAAGATATTCCAGATATGTTTTTGAAAAATCATACATCTTTTGAGACTCTTTGACAGACCTGTATGACGCAATGAAGCGAAACAGCGATTTAATCTTTTCCGAAACGTTATAAACACTCCATTGTTCGGGGAATTTAATTCCACCAACTTAAACTTTTCTTACACACTATCATATAATGACTTTTCACGCTTTTTGTTGTATTCTTCGCCCAATTTACGCCGTTGTTGTTCCGAGATAATTCCTAAGTAGATTAATTTATCAAGATGCTCCGTATACGTATTTGGAAAATCATGCAACATCTGTTGAGCCTCTTTGACAAACCTGTACAACGCAATGAAGCGAAACAGCGATTTAATCTGTTATTTGACGTTATAAACACTCCATTGTTCGGGTAATTTTAATTCCAGTGTTAGACACACTCCTAAATTCTTTCAAAACACTATACACGTCAATCTGTCAACTTGTAGCCATTATATATACCGCAGCAATTGTTCAAGATAATATTCTCACACAAACTCTACCACAGTCAATATAAAATATAAGCCACACAAATAAAACAATATTTTATTCAATGTATAGTAGCGATCAATAATCATATTCCTGCAGTAGTATTTTAGTCTCACAGAAAGTGTAGTATAGCCACAATCAATAATATAGGTCTAACTAAAAACTTCACTTGTGTGTGTAATACAATACTGGTCGGTTTGTTTACCAAGCGAGCGTTGATGCAAGTCATAATCGTGATAAGTGATTATGCATTTACCCTCGCATTTACTCGTGCATCCACTCTTGCATTTAGTCGTGTATATACTTGTCACGTCCACGGAGCTTATGTTACAATCTCAAAGACGTGTATCAAGTAGTATGATAACAGCGATTTTGTTGGTCACTGATCTAGGTTGAAGTCTTCTACCCCACATGAGTATCCTCTGACATAAGCGCCTCATGGTAATTTTCGCGCGCCTATTATCATACTTCTATCCCAAACAGCTTACGATAAAGATAACTAGGTCGCCCCAAATAGCTTACCGCTATGCAGCTAACAGCTTTCAGCAAATATTGTTTATCTTTTACTTAGGTAATAGATCCCTTCCTAGACATGTAGTTATTTTTAGATGTTTTGTTCTTTTCCTTTAGTCGAGTCCTTTTCGTTACCTTTGATAGATTTCATTTCTGTGCAATTTGTAAATAAGCGTTGTTCTACACGTGTCATTTTTATGCGTGTTTGTCTCTGTGCATGTATTTCATTGTCCCCGCAGAAGACCCTGAATTAGGTCGAAACATAGGGAAACTTTGTTATTTTCCCGGCACCGTTTTCCAACTTTTTGTGTCATTATATAATATTCGTCCTAATGCTTTGCATTACCATTTTATTTCTTTTGAACTCATTGGGAATCCGGCACCTATCAAAAGCCGAGGTCGATAGCTGTATGGGTCTCTCTCTCTCTCTCTCTCTCTCTCTCTCTCTCTCTCTCTCTCTCTCTCTCTCTCTCTCTCTCTCTCTCTCTCTCTATATATATATATATATATATATATATATATATATATATATATATATATTGAGAATATAATGTAGAGACTAGCAGTCATACATACAACTATATATTTGTATATAAATATTATATGCATACATATATATATATACACATACATACATACATACACATACATATATATACATATACACATACATATATATACATATATACACACATATATACATACACACACATACACATATACACACACATACATACATACATACATACATACATACATACATACATACATACATACATACATACATACATACATACATATGTATACAATATATAAATTCCTCCACTAAAAATCTATACAATTATATATAAATTTAATTTAATATAAATAAATTTTATAGTAAATGCGAAACTAGTCGCACAAATTTATCGGCGTTTGTGTTGTTTTTTTTATATCTCAAATATATATATATAGATATATATATATATATATATATATATATATATATATATATATATATATATATATATAACAGCGGGAAAGGTCACTTATTTCTAGCATGCAAGAATATTATTAAAATCTATCCAATTGTGCAAGTTAAACTTTGTAATGTACTGGCCCAGCATTCAGTTTATTAGATTAACGAAATTCCTCAAATTGAGGGCTCACTCAGGCTCAAAATTGACTTCGTCATAATCATATATTTGTTAAATTGTTACAAAATAAATTTTACGTCTTTAACAAACATCGTGTATCTAAATGTATTGATGCTTTGAGATTTTATGTATTTCAGATAGTTTATTTACTGCCAGCAATCAAAATTTGAGTTTGAGTGTGCATTGAATTTGAGGAGTGTGGTGAATTAGCCAATTGGATGATGCAGAGTACGAGGCTGATGCCACAGTTTGCAACTTTTCTTGTACGTGCATACCTTATATACATCGTAAAATATCAACGCTTAGAACATATTAGCTATTCCAGTGCACTTCATTAAAGTAATTTCTTCATATGATGTCAAACGAAGAAGGTCATTTACGTGTAAACCAGTCAGTGCAATGCCTGATGTACAGACTAAAGTATAGAACTAAAGTCCCCCCCCCCCCCCGTCAATAAAATAGCCAGGGACCTCAGCTATAAAGCAATAATAATAAGAGTTCATACCATGCATACAAAATCGCTTAAAATGTCAACGACTGGTGGTAATTTAACGTCGAAGGGAAACCGCAGTTTTATAACAACGACTGATGGTAATTTAACGTCGAAGGGAAACCGCAGTTTTATAACAACAACTGATGGTAATTTAACGTCGAAGGGAAACCGCAGTTTTATAATAACGACTGATGGTAATTTAACGTCGAAGGAAAACCGCAGTTTTATAACAACGACTGATAGTAATTTAACGTCGAAGGAAAACCGCAGTTTTATAACAAAGACTGGTGGTAATTTAACGTCGAAGGAAAACCGCAGTTTTATAACAACGACTGATGGTAATTTAACGTCGAAGGAAGACCGCAGTTTAATAAAAACGACGGAGGTTTAAACCTCTGGTGTAACGTGGATTCTGTATCCATTGTTCTTGTTATGTTTCCACTGAATGATACTGCGGGCTCCCTCATACGTTGATTTACCCTCAGCCGTTGAAATTTAACATTATTTAAACAATATCGTATGGAGGGTGTGGAGTTACGCTACAGCACGTATTCACACATGTTTGCACGGAGGAGAGGGATCATATGCAGACGTTACGTTTCCGACAAAAACACATACAGACCTAGCTTGCCTAAAAATATAATTTACCTGTGTGATAGTATATTATAGGTAAAAACGGTTATGTTTTGCTGGTAAGTATTGTTATCAGATCTTGCGGAACGTTCTTCTCCCACTTAGTGCCATATATCCCAAACCTTAGGTGAGACAAAATAATACTTAAGGTACTTAAGGAAATTTCGTGTGAAAAACAGGAAGATGGGATATTGTCACTTTTTCTTCAGGTCACTTGCAACATTATTCTGAGCTTCGTCCACAACAAACTTTGATGGCTCCGATTTTACTTGAAATAAATGGCACCAAAAAAGCAACACGTAAACGTACCTATTAATACCATACGAGTCATGTGCTGGTTACAAACATGCATGTCGAAATGGTAAGTGCCTTTTTTATTGTACAAATAATCACAAAAATCTCAAACTAATTAGATTAGCTAGTTGTTGTAGATATATCACTTTCAGATGGAGAATCAAGGACCGTTGGAAGCATAGATTTAGCATCCTTCTACATTAAACTCGGTTTCCCTTTGTCTCCATCTTTGATTTCGCTTTTCTCGTTATTGTTTTTGTCGTTTTGTGTTGTTGCCATGGGTATAGTCGTTTATGTTGTCTCCGTTCTGCCTTTTAGGGCATACAATTTTATAATCTGTGAGCTAATACAGGTTATTTGCATGCTTACAAGCCATGCTATGTGGTTCTGGATTGCAACAGTATGTTACACCTGTCTCTAATGTAAAGTTATGTCCGTTTTGGATGAGCATTTTAGAATGAATCACCTGTATACATTGGATGTTTGATTATACTATCTCATAATCATCTTGATTTGTTTTTGCTGACCATTTGTTGAATTTAAGAGTGTATTTATAATGCGGGAGGTAGTCACCCATTTTTAATTTTTATGTAATTTCAAGACAGAAAATATTCCGGATAACCGAATGCAGGGTAAGAGCGACTTTCCAATGTGCTGCAAGGCATTGTGATAAACAGCAGTCCGTAAAGACTAGGGTTAATCTGTTGTCACAACTGTTATTATTATTACTATTCTCTCTCTCTCTCTCTCTCTCTCTCTCTCTCTCTCTCTCTCTCTCTGATGCTTCTCCCACTATCACCATTACTACTACACCTACTACTACTGTCAGTGATGTTTCTCATATCACCACCGTCACCACTACTACTACTACTGTCGCTGATGTTTATCCCACCACCACCACTATTACCATTTTCACTACTATTCCTACTACTACCTTTTCTTCTGCTGCTGCAGCTACTGCATATATCTACTCTGCTTCTATATAGACTGCTAATTATATGACATTATACCAAGATATTTATATCGGATATACACCATTTGAATAATGCTGAAAATCTACTGTTTCTTGAATTGTTCAAAGTTCCATAGCATCGGTATCTTATTCTTTTGTGACAGGTGGGAAGAAGAAGAAAAAGAGAAGAAAATTTAAGCCTAACGTCACATATTGTCACTTGTCCCTGGTTTACATCTTCGGGAGATATTCCATCCAGGGAACAATTTAATCTAAGTTTTTATTTCTTTAACTGACATTAGGACATGAAAATTATTTTTGGAGGTTTTAAAACGGTTGAGCATTTACACTCTGACTCCATTAATAACAAAACAATCTCCGAATGCATTGCGGTATGGCGATAACATTTACGCGATTCACACATTTCATTTTTATTTCTATTGATTTACTTACAATGAACGGTTGAGGGGATCAAGTTTGGATAAATTGACGGGCTCTAAATTGAAGTTCATATATATATATATATATATATATATATATATATATATATATATATATATATATATATATATATATATATATGCGACTGAGCCCGATTTTCACTTGAAGCACAAAAAAGTTCCATAACCGATCGCCTCATTTTTTTTTTTTTTAACCATGTTATACCCTATGCGATATCAAGATGACGTACAAACGTTTCTCTTTCAAATTCAGGGCAAATTGTGTGTCGAGCTAAATAAGTTGCTACTACAAGTGAGACCAGTTTAACATGCGATGCAACTTCGCGGTCTGATCTGAGAGAGAGAAAACGATTCCCGAAATGAAATTGCAGCGATATTCACTCAGCTCAATCGCTACGTGACATTTGCGCGATACTCGTTGTCCATACGTATATTTTATATCTATACTGGTTTGAGTGTAATGAGATTTTCAAGAATTTAGTCCTTTCGCTAGTAGCAACTTTATGATTTACAATTTTAGCAAAATATAAAATCAGAGAAAATAACTAAGGCCTACATTTGCGCGAGTCATTCGCAAGGTAAATATTTTTTTTCCGTGTGCAATAACTAATATTCGATTTTAACAAGACTAACGGTTGATACAAACTTAAAACAATTAAGAGTATTACTATGTCTGTTCCTAACGTACAAACAGGCTGTTGGATGGAGACGGAACAGGAAGGCTTCAGTTAGCTTCGTTGGTCGCATTTTTAGGGCTTTTGGGAACAATCCATCCGAAAAAGAGGTGGAAACTATCATAGTGGGGCGCAAGCTGGATAAGGGTACTTCGCCATTCTCTCTCTGTGCTACGCACACACACACACACACACACACACACACACACACACACACACACAAACATTTAATATCACAGCATTGACAATGGTCTCAGTATGAGTTCACAGATCAAGTAATAACCAGATTGTTAATAAAGGTTTTTGACAATATAAGATATGTACATCCTTTGTCTACAGTTAAGGGCAGTGTGACATTTGATAAAGTGCTGCCATTATTCTTAGAAGTACAGGACAGTTCTATCGATGTCAAAATGCTACGAAAATCCTTTAAGATGTTTGATGATGAGGGGAGTGATATTGTCACCGTAGACAACTTGAGGGAAGCTCTCTGCAGACTTGAGCAACCACTGACTACGGACGAAGTGGACTACTTAACACATCTAGTAGAAGTCAAAGACGGCAAAATACATTATGAATGTAAGACTTTTCATTAGGCACAGTGAACTAAAATAGCCATAACCTTTAACACATAATGTGCCAGTCTGTATGTGCATGCAATTTTCGATATGATGCACACATTTGATACTTCAGCAATTACATTAAGATTGATATATTTCATAGACCACCTACTACTTTTCCCATCATTCTACAACACTATATTTCATACATTTTTAGCGCCCTACTTACATTTTCTTTTAGAAAAGCAAGGGTTTCCCAACATGATTTATACATATATTTATATTCTGAGAATGCGCGCTTGGTCCACTGGTGAGAAGCGCTGGTGCGTTCATGTGGGTTCCTTCGCCAGGGGGTCTCTAACACCGTCATCTTGTACACGATGCACACCAAACAGGAGTTTCTTTACTAACACGGTCGTCATATTTGCGTCGGCAAGTCTGTTTTTCAGGCAGCGGATGGGATGTAGTTTGCCGTCTTCAATAAGCTCTGAATAATTCCGCAAATTTCCGTAACTTTGGTAGTTACATCTCTTTGAATACATGTATATAAGAGTTACACCTTTTTTTTATTTTGTACAGTTTTTTAAGAAATATTAAAACTAGACATTGCAAATATTGAATGCAGACGACACACTGTTTACTGAAAATGGACTGTTCTAGAAACCAGAAAGGACAGTGAGCAGTCTATCTGGTTGTTTACATCGACAGCCTCCGTTTGGTTTGAAACGCGAACATGATGACAATATTAGAGGCCACCTGGAGGCAATCAGGTTAGAAATTATTAATTGATGAATAAAATGACTACGTTTTGTGCATTTTCTATATCCTTGATGCTTTTCGTTTTTAAAATCGGTAGGTGGGTACCAACAAACGGGAGGGTAAGAGAATTCTATAGTCATTATATCATAAAATTGCTGACAACACCATTCAAAAGCGACTAACACAGCAACATAAACGGTTCTGATTTAGTTAGAAAAAGCAGTTGCTGACGAGTTAACGACAGTAGAGTCGGAGCTGTACAAATCGGAATGCCGACGCCCATGATCAGTCCAATTTTTTTCTGTCTGACAAGTGCCTAAAACAAGAGTTTAGTCTCAGGCACGAGCATTAAAAGAAATTAATAAATGAAAAATCCCAATTTCATTTGCAAGATTTACGCACAGTTCTTTTTCCAGTACCGTCCTTTTCGGGATCAGAATTTTCCCTCTTAACCGTATTATTATTTTAACGCAGTCCGGAAGCGACCTTCTTAGTATGTGCTGCCAATATAGCGCACTGAAAATGTCATTTTCCAAACATTGGCTAAAGAGAGTCATTCGCAAACAAATGATTGCTTCATTTATCGTCTTTGCAATAAAATAAGTGTTTCACGAAAGAATAGATAAGTCAGATGTTAATAAGTGATGTGTTTGTTTTCGGGGTAAGATTTCTTCTAAACTGCTGGTACACCTGTTCGGTAATCGGTTGGTTCAGCGGGAAAGCCGATCTTAAAAATATCCCTGTAAACTCTCCTCTATTGAAAATTCTTTTCCATTTTTGTAACATATTCAGTATTATTATTCTATCTTAGCAATTGTGGGATTCTCTTAAAGAGTTAAAAGTCTGGATGGAATATGAACTGTTGCTTAATTATAATATCGTGAATACAAAAAGTACCTACAGGTTAGTCTCGTGTAGATGCATTAGGTCTTCCAAATCAATATTGGCAGATAGATTTTGAGAAGTAAATACAAATCGGCTTGATTTTATATAACAAAATTGAGAACATAATTTACAGTTAGATATGCATTATCCCCTGTATACTGAGGCACGGTTGAGTGCCATTTTAGAAGCTCTCGGTATTCATAGTAACCGACCGAAACCATAAGGGGCAGATCGCAACCGTCGTGTAACATCCGAAAAATAAATACTGCAAATAATTTCAGACAGGAAGAAAATGTAGGTTTTCCGGGTCTAATCTGCAAGAGTATATGACATTCTTTTTGCTTATTTATTTTTTTTTTTTTTTTTTTTTTTTTTTTTCATTTTTTTTTTTTTTTTTTTACATCTGATACTATTGAGAATGTAATATAGACAAAACATTATACATCGGTATGCCGACAGGAAAATTAATTTGTATGTCAATGACGGGCGCATAATGGTGGCAGTCACTTTTCCCACTGAAAATGCGATCTAAGATATGTTTTCAAGCGAATTCTTGAAACCGATCAGATGTAAGAAAAATGCGAAATATTCCGGCAGATTAGACTCTGCCGAAAATACTTTTTTCTCTTTCCATGTTTATGGCAATATTTATTTTCCGTCTTCTGCCCGACGATTCCCGTCGGTGAATAGGAATACCCAACGTAAATGGTCGTCATTGAGATATATTTGGGAGTATATATATCTACGAAATAGAACCCACTTATTCACATTAATCTTGCCATATTTTTGGACGAGGATCGAGGCTTATAGTT
Source organism: Margaritifera margaritifera (assembly GCA_029931535.1). Taxonomy (NCBI): domain Eukaryota; kingdom Metazoa; phylum Mollusca; class Bivalvia; order Unionida; family Margaritiferidae; genus Margaritifera; species Margaritifera margaritifera. Next base: position 1,049,661 of record JAQPZY010001656.1, on the reverse strand, counting down.
ACTAACCATATATTAAAGAAATGAAAGAACCACAGACGTGAATATTTTATTTCCTATAAAAAAAGCAAATGATATAACACATATATGGTGAAATGTGGCATCAAAAAAGCAAATGACATAACACATATATGGTGAAATGTGGCATCAAAGCCTGCATAATATTACTAGCAAAACCTATGCATGCATACCTGCAGGTTATTTCACACGGCCTACACTTATTACATAGATATAACATCATTTCCCTACCCTGTATCATACAGCCTGCGTCGACCTTCATCGCTATGCAATGGACCGTCAAACCAAGGTGAGGGGAAATCAATGTAATAACGAAAACAAGGGGTGCCATCTATTTAGTGCAAGGGTCCTCAAAGAAAAAGAGTATGATACTCTCTCTCTCTCTCTCTCTCTCTCTCTCTCTCTCTCTCTCTCTCTCTCTCTATATATATATATATATATATATATATATATTTATATATATATATATATATATATATATAAAATAGTGGTAACGGCGCAGTCACAAACTGTTTTCTCATGTTTCGATCTGATGAAGCTCTTCGTTAAGGAAAGAAATTACTTTAAAAAAATTAGAAAAATTAAAAATAAAAAATAAAAACTTAACCAAACACGTAACACAAAAGCAGAGAGAAAACCTGCACTTTTTACATCAATGTTACACCTTGAGCGCAAGATAGCGAGTTTCCCGCAATTTTGTGTCTTACCTATATCTATTTTGGCTTGCTTTTTCGACAAAGGAAGAAACCGAAATATCCGCCTACGTTTGTCCACGTTTATGTTGGCTCTATAGTTTTTGCCTACCCCCACCCCCCCGCCCACCTGCATTTTTTACCCCATAAGCGTTTTTAAAAATGAAAAACCTCAATAATATAACAATGCACAAAACTTAGTCATTTCATTCATTAATTTATAATTTCTAACCCGATTGTCTTCAAGGGCTCCCTAGCATTGTCGTGTTGTTTGCGTTTCAAACTAAACGGGAGTGTCCATATTTGCGTGAGCGAGTCTATATTTCAGACCACAGGAGTGATGTTGTTCATCTCGTCAATAAGCTCCGAATAATTCCGTAACTTTGGACCCATGAGCATAATAGTTAAACCCCTTGCTCTTTTTAATTTTCTTTAATGTTTTGATACATATTAAAACTAGACATTGCAAATACTGGATGCAGATGACACAGCTTTTACCTTCTATGTATGTACCTCCTAGTTGAATCACCCCTTCACTAAAAAATGGACCTTTCCAGGAACCGGAAAAAGAGAAAAGTGAGCAAGCTCATTGTTTACACTGAAAACTCGCGTCTGATTAGAAACGCGAAGATGACAGTCTACTGGCGACAATCAGGTTAGATATTATAAATTAATGAATGAAATGAATAAGTTTTGTGCATTTTTGTATATGCTTGATGCGTTTCATTTCTAAAATCGGAAAGGTGTTGCGAACTGCCAGGGGAGGTGTAGGAGGTTAGGGATAAGGGCATTTTTTTTTTTTTTTGGGGGGGGGGGGGTTGGCGAATACTATAGCATAAATACACATTTTGGCATTTAATCAGTGAAGTTTTAGTTTAAAACGAAACTAATTTCAGAAAACGCTGGTAGATAATGAGTGGACTATGAATTAAATGAGAACAAATCGCGGAAGGGAAAATTCTGTAGTACAGCTCTTTTAAGCTGAACCAGATATTCAAACATGTAATTGTTTCTATGCGTTCCTTGACTAATTGAAAAAAGAGGAGAAAAAAGGGTTATAACAATAGTGTAAGTGTCAGTGGAAAATATGATAGTGCACTGCAGACTACAAAAGTTAAGGTGGCAGAACTGTCAAAGTAAATATGATTATATCATTTTTATTACCACCACTTGTGCAAGAATTACTATCTAGCACTTTTTTTTTTATCCCTTTAAAATTTGGTGTGTCCCCATATTTGGAGGACAGAAAGACACAATCTCCTCTGCCATTGATGAAACACTACATGTTCGAATCGCAGCAAAAGTCTACAGAAAAAGAATTCAATAATAACAATAATTAATAACAAAATGTGCAAACTAAACGTCTATTTCGTGTTTAGTTTAGAATAGCACAACAGTCTATCAAACATAATCCACCTGATTTGTCATTCTTATGGAAAAGCTTTCTGATATCCAGGCGCGAAGGTCTTCTAAAATAAACTCCAGAAACAACAGCTAACAAGTATAAGGAAATCCATAAAAAGTCGAAAGTCTGGTCTTGAAGACCAATTCATAAATAACACTTAAACATTATTGTTCTTAAGAAGTATACGATGACACACCTAAGTCAAACATCGCATGCCAGAATTGCGTACATACATACATACATACATACATACATACATACATACATACATACATACAAAGACTAAAGTTTAGTATATGCTAATTTTATAAAAGACGCAGTAAAGATAATTGTATTTGCAATCCCGTTTCCAAAAGTTATAAAAATTAGAATGGTATCAAAATCACACTTTATATTTGTGTGCTTTGCTCTCAAGAGAATTACAAGTGCATATTTTTTTTGTATCGTAGCCTATAAGAATTTTAAAGAGATTATCAATACACTGCTCTCCATATAAATCAAGCAACAGTTCAACTCAGCAATATATTATACAGGAAATACAACTTGTTTGAAAAGCAACTGTATTCTCAAATTTAACTTAAAAAACAAATATAACAAGGTAAAGTTTGAAAGATTAAAAGAAAAAAAAAAAGAAACTCTCACAACAAATACAAATGTCATATGGTGAAAGGGCTCAAAGGTAACCAGAAGCTAATTAAAATGTGTCTTTGAAAACCTGAGAAAACTATACAAAAGTCATAGGTCCTACCTCTATTAAAAATCTCCAGAAGGAAAGTCTTTTTTTCATTCCTTTTAGGGATTATTTGTTGAGAATATTTTATGAAAGTCAGTAACTTATTAGCTAGTGTAAAATTGCAATAGACAATATAATACGGTAATAACATTATAACATAAGTCAGTCCATTTTAATATGGGGCCCCAGGTGGCCAAGTAATCTAAGATGCTCGCCTTTACCGATCACTGAAATCTCACCTCTGTCCGCGTGGGTTAGATTCTTGGGATCGGCCAATGTGGGCGTGTGGTTCTTCCAGGTTTTTTTCTGGATTCATCCTCCACCAGATATACTGGCTCCCATGTATAGCTAGCTCAGCATGTGTTGGAAAATGGCGTTAAACCCACAAAACGACAAAAAAAAAAAAACATCTGGATATGATTTAGAGCACACATTTTAATTTTAATAATAAATTACTATTTTGCATTGAAAGAAGCATCTACTTTACTTTCAAACGTTTAATATACAACTCAAGACGACTTTCGCAGTCGCTATGTGACTACTGCGCGTTGCATAGACAGCGTATTTCCTAAAGCCACTACTGATCGCATTACGGGCCAATCGAAAACGTAATTGAAAAGTCTGACTGTATTGGTAATGGTTGTTGTTACTGCACTGCCACTAGTAGGGACATACAGTGCGATTGTGATCGAAATAAGCAGGAAAAGTTTATACAAGCCTTTTATGCTATTAAGCAGGTAACTCCAAACTCAGTAAGTTTTGCTTAGCTAATGTTTGAAACATACTATAGCGTACGTTAGTACTTTCGTAGCTGTAAAATAAAGGATTAAGTTTGCTTCAGCGCGATACACGTGATGCAACAGAGAAATCGGATCATTGCAAATTGCATACCCTTAAGCTCAAACCCTCGTTTACAGCAATAATATAAAATTTACTTTTCTTCTTTCTTTATGTCTGCACGAAAGATAACCTTCCGTTCTTTTATATAGTATGGTGATTATTTGTTCCATTTGTATGTCATGATCAGTTAACGTTTTCATGATGTATAGAACAAGATGTATATATATATATAGTGTGTGTACTGTTTAATATTGTGAGCGAGACCAAAATACAACGGGGCGAGCTTTCTAGCCCCATGTATTTCAGGCGATATATATCCCGTTTATTAAATATTACAGTTTATTATATATTTCATAATGAGACATTGAAATGTACGGGTGGGAGAAGATTTATATCGCCATAGTGATGATTCCACTTTTATCGCCACAGTGGCGATATCACTTTCTTTTCCAATTTAGGAAATATATCTTTCCTCACTCTCTCCATCAGGATGAACAGATCTTAAAATATGTCAAGACTGTACATTTATGTAATTAATTAGGAGGTGCCATCAAAGAATGCCTAAACACGAACCCCAAACAAAAAAGACAGGTTTCAAGTATTAATTATTTTTAAAATGGTCTTCACATGAATCGTGCAGATTGTCAGTGACTGAACTTACATGATCTGTTTCTATCTGGTATTAAGTGTCACCCATACCTGTTACACTCTACGACAAACGGTACCAGCTTTCAGGAAAAAACTTATGATTAAAAATAATATTAAAATTATTTATTTAGCGATTTTAACTCCAATCACACTCATAATCATGTTTGAAAACAATGGAGAAATTGGGGATAGATGAGTGTTCATTGCAAACCGAAATTAAGTGACAATCGAAATTTGGGTGCAGCTTCCGTTACCGAATCAGACTGCAAGCTTGCCAAGGCCACAAAATTCACCTTTGAATGCAGAAATAAACAAATAAATAACTTAACTCTTTATAGGTAAACTATCAATAATTAAAATCATTTGTTTAAATATGTTACACTGTGAAGTCTGTCTGGTACGATATCTCTGTGATGATCCTACAATACCCCCACCCCAACAATATTCACTGTATCAATCCGCGAACAAAAATAAAGATATCTTCATTTTTTTTTAATGAAAACAGTCATTAATTTGACAAAAGTGCACGATTTGAAACATTATATATAGGAGCTAAATTTGTATAATGCCACTGTCCTAAATTGACTGGCAAATTTTGGAATTTCGTTTTGTCCATATAATAATGAAACCGGTAATCACATTAACACAGAATGGGAAACAAAATCTACGCAAATCGATGGCTTTTGCCTTCAAAAACATATATAGAAAAGAAAATGTAACTTTTTAAAAATAGATATAAGGAAATATTTCACATGTGAATTGGAAACATTTTGTATTGGCACTCATGGCTTTTCCACTTGTGACAATACAGTGTTTCCACTTCACTCGTAATATTTCCTTCGCTACGAGTGACAATACAAAATGTTTCCACTTGACACGTAAAATATTTCCTTGTATCTACTCACAAAACTTAGATATCTTCTATATATTTTGAATTGCTTTATACAAAACTAAAGTCAATATAAATATATTTGTCCTAAGTATTTTTATGACTAAATCGCACATAAATATCTAGTATGATGTGACGTGATTTCACGTATTGTTGCGTCATGAGACACATACTTTTACGTCATGTTACGTAGCAACAAACTCATTGGTTTCTGCTTGTTCTTAGCAATAACCATTGGAGGCGCTCTACATGATATTATGTACTTCTGAGAGAGTGACAGATGTAAGGTGAAGTTGTTTGAATTTACAACATGCACAATGAAGAGAATGCTGGCATACATCTATGCTATTTGCATGTGCTATTGCTGAAATTTTTTCACATATTGTACTTGTGGAAACTGTACATGATTTAAGCACACAGCTGACAAAAAGGGCCGCTCCCATGCGCTCGAAAAATCAGCCTGAATTAGTCCAAAGTACACTATTTTTGGCAGTTATTAAAATAGGGAAAACGAATTTGTCAGAGTAGGCAATACCAGCTTCTTAAAGTACAATGAATGAATTACAAAATATATAAAAAGTAAAAAAAAGTTATAGGATCTTTTTTTAAATTTACCTTTCAAGTCCAGGAAGTGAAAATGACCAAGCGAAGCTAGCAGTTGTTTGATAGATGCACATCTAAAATAGGACTAAGCTGTATACTCTATAATCCAAATTGCACCCATCAATCATACACCAAACTAAAGAGAATTAAAAGTTCTTTAAAAATACCTAAGATATACAAGGTCTTCTTTTAAATAGCCAGGATAACCAGTGAGAAAAACCAGGGAAATTCTTTTTATTAAATAATCTAACCCTTTGCAAAATTCGAAACAGTAGAGCGCCACCAATATTTGTCTGACAACGTCCAATAAGTGCAAACGTCACTGGATCGTCCCACACAATGCATTTGCACAGGACGTCACGAGCTGGGTATATATTAATCAAATATTATAGCAATACTTCATTCCTATTTTGCTGGATTATTATAATGAACTAATAATTTTCATTTATTTGTATATCGATAACAGCGTCAAAGGATACAACCATTAATTATGTTCAAATTAAGGCAGTTGGTGTGTTGTTTTCTTCTTCTAAATATTTTCAGCACAAAATTGATTTTAAATGCTATAAAATTCATTAACATTTCATAAGTTCCGCGATAAGTTACTTAGCTGATACTGGATGAGTAAAGATTTCATCGGAAAATAATATAGCTGAACCCAAGAATGGAAAGTGTATATGTTCGAGAAAGCTTATGTTCTTTTCTCACTTAGTCTGTCCAAAATTTTGAACCATTATTGTAAGCTTATCTGTGACCATTTCTTATAAATCCTAATACTTATTATTCCACGAACGCTTATCAACATAAGAATCAATGACCCAGAGCCTGTAGAGCTAGAATATGGCAGGCTAAAACTGCCTTAATATAAGCCCTATTCACTTTTTTTAATTTTTTTTTTTTTTTTTTTTTTTTTTTAACCTTGGCAACGTAAGTTTTGCATGGTTATTTGGTCCACGGTGTAAGAGTTACCTTTCCCTGGGCACACATCACTAAGAAACATAAGAATTGTGTCATATCTGAATTTTCCTCACAGATATGGAGGGCGAGAGATATACTGTCATTTATGTGTTCATCGGACACCCTATCGTCCATGTAAAGCTTTGCTTGCTTTTTAGTAGGTAGTTTAGAAGGGTTCAGATCAATACCCAGTCCAGCAAACAACATATATCTCTTTAATAACTCCCTCTTTTTCGTGTCTCCATTATCCTGTTTATAATTTGTTACCAGGTCAACAAAGGCATCCTCTAAACTTCCATGTCTCCACACGAATACACCGTCCTTTTCTAAACAATCTCTTCCATTTTTCCAGTCATCTTCACGTATATATTTCTTAAACTCTTCCTGTCGATTTTCCGAAATTATCCACTGATTATTATTCGGCAACCGGTACTTTGTTGATACCGGCCCATCTGTGGAAGAACTATGCAAAAGATCTGTATATTTCTTACAAAAATACTGATGGTAGATTCGGTCATCCTCCGCATTTAAAATAGTTTCAACTTCAAAAATATTTCCACTCTGCACAATGCGACGGACAATATCCCTGGTCAAATTTTGCATGTCTTTCTCAGCTTCTGAGAGAGATAAAGTATCTTCCTGGTCATTTTTGTTTTCCTCCTCTTCAGAATGCTTCTGGGAGGGATCTCTCAGCTTTGAAAATTTGCATTTGAAAGCTTCATTGACTGCTCCAGGAAGTCGGTCGATTTGCACCTTTGTTAACTGTTCCGCCCCGTCAATTTTATTCTTCTTCATAGTATTTAATTCAGACTTCGCCACTTCTGAGATCGTTTCACGAACCTCGCTAGAAGTTTGATTGCATGCATCTACGTTTGTGACCTCAACAACTGCATCCATATCCAGAAGAAACAAGCGTGCAATTCCAAGAGCTTTACTTAAATCATGCCATTTCTCTTTATTCCTTTCTCCCCTGAGCTTTACCACATTCAAAGATGCCAAGAAACTACGAAGGTCTGTGTGCAATTTATTTATATCAGCACCTTGGAACGGTGGTCTTGTAGTGATTAATTCTAGAACTTTACGTATTGAATCCTCTTTTGCTGGATTTAGCATGTAAGTCGTGAGGGCTTTGAAGAATAAAAAGTCCGACGTACCTTCTACGAAGATCACCCTGCGTGCAAATATCATACTGACATAATCCTCACTGGCCAAGAGGCGAGGTATTCTGTTCTTATCCTTTTGGGCCACTTTGCCAACATTAACCATTCTGTGTATCCAATCCTTGCCTTTTTGCTCTTTGTAAAATTTATATGTTTTAGGGATAGACCAAGAGGCAATAAATATTGGATTATGTGATACAATGATTATGGTCTTCTCTCTTACATGAGGTAATACGATGTCTCGTATCATTTGAATCATCTGTGGATGCATTCCTCTATCGGGCTCCTCCAGAGATACCGTGAAAAATTCCGTACTTGAGAGAATAAGCGAGAGATACTTGGCCTCCAAAATGCCCTCTGACATTTTCAAGACATCTACAGGTTGGCCATCTAATCGAGCTCGGACTTCTTTTCTGTCAAAGTTTTCTTCAGTTTCAAAGATGTAATCTGCACCATCCGTTAAAATTTGAAATATTTCTTGTTCCTTTTCCCTATCATACTTTGCAGTGTTCTCTTTTGACATGAAATACGCAATGATTTCACATTTTTCCCTTGCACTTCGGTAGTTTTCTTCACGGTACTCCTTTGCTTTCCGTGTACTTTTTGACCACTGGAGAGGACCCACGGATCTGAGACCAAAGGTGCAAACAACAAGGTCGTCTAGGTTTGTAAGAATTTCATCCAATGTCGGTTCTTTCCTTTTTTTCAGTTTCGGATATTTCAAACTTTTCAGATTCATATTTTTCCAGGTTCAGATTTCTCTTACTGAGAAGATTTTTCATACTTTCCAACAATTCTTCAATATGTTTGTTACTCTGTTCATCATCGTTTGTACACTGCAGAAGTTTTTCAGTAATTTTGCGTTTTAGAATATTGTCTTCAGTCTGAAACACACATCTGTAAGTGGTCATTTCATGTGAAGAATTCTTTCTTTCAATAACGTCGATAAGAATATGGTCGCCTTCCGCCCCATCTTCTCTCAACAAGATAACAATTTTAGCATACTTATAGCACGAGTCGGCGTCAGGTATATGTACAAATGCCGTAAACAATTGTTTACAAGAGTAGAAAGACGATTGCACTTTTGCTGGTATTTCGTACTTACATATGATGTAGGTTGGTTTGGATGCTTCTGGCATTCGTGAAAAGGTTGCATTTGATTTTTGACTTAGGCACCTTCTTATGGCTTAAAAAGTGCTTGATTTGCCGGTGCCATTCTCTCCTACGAAGAAATATGCTCCATCTGTTGGGAATGATAGAAGGTAATCCTCGTGGATCTTCACGAAATTTTTTAAACGAATAGCACGCAGCATATTTACTGTAAATTAAAATTGATATACATGGTAGATACATTGTCTATTGAACATAAAGATATATATATAATGTACAAGTCTAAATGGAAAATAATTATGCGGATAAATTTGTCCCATTTCAAGCTTTCCAATACCCCTAAGAAATGGCTAAATTAACCTCGATGATGGAAAAATGTGTGTGATGAGATTGTAAGAAAGGGTGATTAATTTGTGTACAATGTGTACCTACAGCACGTGGACATAGTAATAAAAACATATAAAGGGACGTGTTTGTTTGTGTGCTGTGATAATACACGATATATGTGTGTATGACAAAATAAACGACTCTTCGTATTTATTTAAGTGGATCAATGTTATAAATAAATTTGGAGTATGATGTATGTTGTAAATACTTTACAAGGTACTCTCTAGGCTGAATTATCACATTTGCACTATTATTACAGTAGAATGCAGTAGGAATTTTAGATAAACGTCGAAACTAGGGCATGGTGTCAAGAATTTACTTGCGTACTTGAACATAATTATATAGCGTGCCTGTGCTTACCTGAATGTTGTAAGTCTTCGCCTCGTTCATTGAAAATCTGGCTTTATAAATGCCGTCTGCTTCCTTGCCTTTACCCTCCTACCTATGACTTTGCATTCAAAGATTCCTCCTTAGTAGACTTCGTTTTCATTAGCTCTCTATCTCTCTCTCTGAATGGATGTAGGCTGTGCTCCAACTGAAGTTTTACTGATAAAAGCTTACCACATAACTCAGTGCAGTGTGATTTTGCACTTGTCAGTGCAATCAATAAACTTTAGGCACACTATCATGGTATGTATGCACAGTATACTAGCATTCGGGATAGACACAATTGTATGCTTCCAGGAAACCTATATCTGTCGATCTATCGAACACCTTTTTATTGACTTTATCCACCGATCTGTAGCGAACAGCGCAAAACAAAATATGCTCAGAAGTTTGTATATTATGCATCATACAAGATTTCGTCTGAATTGTGTACTTAGTAAAAAATGTGTACCTTTGAGAGATATTATACGTGTAGATCTATTGTGGTATTTTCTACGTAATAGTACAAATACGATTTTGAGATTCATTTAATAACAATTGTGCAAATAATTGGCAAAAACAAAGTTTATTATCATGGTAAAACAAAGCAGTGGTTACTCGAAGATGAGAAAGAACAAAAATGAGAACGGAATGAGAACAACAACAATACAAAACAAAACACACAGAAGAAAAAGAATAAGTAGTAGAAGATGACGGGGTAGATGCCACTCTCGATCTCACCTATTAGGAGGAACATCTGAGGTGAAAGGTCAAAGGACTGCAAAAGCATATTATTTCAGGCCTTGTAGCATTTTTTGTAGATCGTTAAATATTTTAATATTGCCAAGACGTGAATCTAATTGACACAGGAAGACTTACTTATGTTTAGAAATCATTTAATATTATCTATGTATTATCTCTGTTGTAAGCACACCTATACTTCATAACAGACAGACATTAAAGTTTCAATATTGTAATGGGCAGAAAATATAGCCTCAGAATATTTTTTTTTAACAATTAAGTTTATTAATCGTAAAGCTCTCGCTGGTAAAGCAGGGTGGGTGGGTGTTGTCAACATTTTCGGTCAATATTAATCTCTTCATTAATACCTAGAGTTATCCAATGCCAAACGATGGTTGGTATGAGTCCCGTTTATATTTCATATTATATTAATATCTTCATTAATACCTAGAGTTATCCAATGCCAAATGATGGTTGGTATGATTCCCGTTTATATTTCATATTCGCATATAAATTGATTAATAATCATCCTTTGAACTATTTAAATTTCATGATGTTACACCTTGGATCGATGTGTAAATCCATCCTCGGTATCAGCCTCGTTTCCAGGTTTGTCACAAATTTGAACGCTTCCGTAGTTTTCGCTTAATAGTCGCTTACGGTATCATCCATTTTAAATCTAAACATTTATTTTAATACTGCAAATTTTGACCATTTGGACATATATTTGCTGTATGCGCACTTAGCTAATACACTAAGTAATATATAATTTTAATCACGATTATTAATTAAGGTGTGTTTTGCTGTTATCAGTAGCAGTGTACTGTTGCCCCTGCCAGCGCGCGCTTGCAGAATTTTTCCTGCGGTTGCTACCCAGAGAACGGCAGAATTTTCCCTGCCAGGCGCAGAATTCTGCAGAATTTCGCGAGGAGTATTAAAGGGCTAGTCAGCGTCTGTGCTAGGACCTGGTCGGGTTTCCGAGGGTTGCGTTAAGAGTTCTGTGTGTTCAGACATTGCATGAGAAAGTCGTTTTACTATTTTACTACGAAGTCCATATAAGGCAGTGTGCAAAGAAAAGGTAACTCTTTTGTTTATTATTTTCCGCGAATCAGCAATTTACAGTTATTTCACGCTGTCTTTATAAATAATTACCGGGAAAAATAACCTATCTTATAGTTAATTTTGGGCAAGTCTAAAAGTAACTTCTAAAATCTGCATCTGTATAGCCTAAACTTTTCAGGATATTTATTCTTTCATTTTTATGTTTTAAAATCAGCAACCTTAGCTTAAATATTTGTCCAATCAGTTAAATTATATGCAGACAGTATTTTCCATTATCTTGTGAGGTCAAGTCAAGTGTTTCTTGCAGACCTTATTAAAATATTAATACTTATTGTAGTTCAATAGAAATAGGAAATTATGGAATAATAATAATAATAATAATAATAATAATAATGTACAAGTTTGACTATGAAGCCACCGAGTGTTTCTCAAGGCTCTTTTCAAAAGTTATTTGTTATATTGTAAAGCTATTGAGTGTTTCTCAAGGCTTTGTGCATAAGTTGTCAGTTATTATTGTTATAGCCATTGTGTGTTTTTCAAGGCTCTGTTTGAAGTTACCACATAAGAATATAATTAAATGTTAGCCCATGTTTCTAAGTCTATCCCTAAAAAATAAATTAATATAAAATCTGAACATTAAAACTTTAGATATTTTTAAATGTGTATATCAAATTCTATCATAATAAACTGTTATATAAATTAAGTATATTTGTCCAAATGCACACTACCATGGTGATATCAAGTCAATGAGTCATTATATAGAAGTAATGCACCTGATATCTGAGTTTTGAATTTGTACTGCCATATGACTTTATGACTGTTAATAAACCAGATCAAACTTAAATTGGAGTCTGCATTTCATCTTAGTCCCATTCTTATAGCTAGGATCGCCCACTTCATCAGGGAATCACAGAGACCTCTTGGAGTTTAGGTCTCAGTTTAACTGGGCCTTTATTCTATGGAGAGTTTATCGACCACAAAGAGCACAGTGAGTCATTGAATGGTCACCAAGTTATCGGCCAGCGCTATCCTGCAACAATATGGTTGTTACATAATTCACTTCGATTGACTATGTCTGTTGTATAATAATTTGTATCTCATGAGAAAATATCACCCAAGAGGGCTTCACCAATTCTATGTTTTTATTACTTCTTATCGTCTGTTCTCTGTGTCTTGAATGTTTATCAATGACACTATTTCTCTATGTTTGTTCATGTTTGCAGCACAATTAGTTAAGTTCATATTCATATCCAAGTCCAAGTATACTTGCAACAAGATGGATGTGATTTTCAGATGTGTTTATACAGACGAGTTTATTTGTACTTGCATTCACCCATGAAGTCTGCACGTGCAGACGCGGCCATGGCAAATCTGTTTTTTCACCACTTGATGGCATAACTTAATGTCAATATTGTTACGGAATTATATATATTTTTCCTTTTAATACTGGTATAATTTATTAGTTTATGATCTCTGTTCTTAGTCTAAACAGCTGTCGCCTTGTGAGTACACACACGGTATTTTTTCGATCGATATTTCACCTAGCTGCTTGTAGCTTTTGTCATGTGACGTATTTTCCGCGCGAGAGAGCAATGAACTTTTGACCTAGTTTTTGTACTTTTAGGAGTAAACATTATATTGATCAGGAATTATAGTTTAAGGTCACATCGGAAGAATGAATCGTGTTTACTAGAAGGAAATTATTTCGAAATACCCAGTTGTTTATTGAAGACGTAGTATGAGTTTTGTTTCGATTCTGCACATTAAGGCTATATATATATATATATATATGAATTATAGGAGGTATTCCACATTCTTCATAGTTACATTTGAATAGAGAGGATATAACGAAATTGGTTCAGTTTTTGTGTGGGATATTCTTATTTGGAGATTTATTTGTTATTAATACAGTACATTTAGGATTCAGTACTGTCTTTAATCTGAATTATTATACAGCTCCGTGGAATTATCGGAAACATTTCTAAAACTTCTGAGATTCCAGATTCACAAGAATTATTTGGATATAACTTAATCTTATCAACATATTAGCACAGTAAAGGCTATTTCATTCGGAAAAGTTGGATTAACTTCCGGAACAGTGAACTTTAAAACAATTTAGTACTTTTAAGGATATTCTATACCGTAAGTTATTTTTAATTCTTTCACTTTAATTGTTTGTTTAAATATTTTAATATTTTAGGAAATTAAAGATTGTATTTTTAAATCTTGAAAGCTTGTTTGAGTCTTTTCTTTTGTTACATAACCCCTAGTCATAACAATATCAATTGCACAATAAAGATTGGCCATATGTTGGTTCCACTGTGTCCTACGTACAAACGTACGTGGTTGCCTTGACTTAATAATCATAATAATGGTGCTCTTGTATATATGGAAATATGGTAGTATTGGACTTTGTTATTTTATATATTTTAGAATTATATTATTTGATCAGTACAATGTAATCCCAACTGTTAAATACAGTTTATTTTCTTTGTACAGTTTGATGCACCTTAACGCATATTTATATTATTTAGCTTTTTATTTTTCTTTACCAGCAATATGGTTTTCGATTGTTGTATTAATGTATTGTCTATGTATCCTTCTGTTGATATCAGGGATAGAACCTAACAGCGGGCCGGAAACACGGAGAAATGATCACACTATTATGCACCTTAATGCACAGAGTCTTAGACCTCAACTTGATTTGATACAGGTAAATGTGAAGAGTTTGATGTATTGATATTCACTGTGACATTATGAACTATTTTGAACTCCTCGGAACCATTTAGGAAGGATAAGAACTATTCTGAACTACTCGGAACCATTTAGGAAGGATAGGGTTACACCTGGGAGTGGTGTGACCTTGAGTGTATCTGAATAGAAATAAACATTAAAGGGAAGAAATTGTTAGTTGCAGGAATATGCCGACCACCCAGTTGTGATGTAGCTGTTTGGGAGCGTCTCAAATGAAGTATAGAGAGAGCCCAATCCTCTAATCCTGACTAGTTAATTTTAATGGGAGATTTTAATGAAATTGACTCCTTCCAAACAAAAACAAATATCACTGTTGTGTCAGTCAAGTAATCTTCACCAGTTAATAACTAACCCAACGAATTTTACAAAGTATTCCAAGACCCTGATTGACCTTATCTTGGTGTCAAACCCTGATTTCGTGCACTCTGTTGACGTTTTGGATCCATTTCACACTGAAGGTGTTCGATATCACTGTGCTATATATGTTACTTTTTAATTTTTCGTCCCTAAATTAGCATGATATGAAAAATAAATCTGGTTATATGACTGAGGGAATTATACTCTTCTGAATTCAATACTCATGTCTATTTCTTGGAACAGTGTAATTAATAAAAATGATGTCAATGTCAGTGTTGAGAATTTTATAGATATAATACAGGATACAGTAAGGAAATGTGTACCACACAAATGTGTTACTATTCGCAATAACGATCCACCTTGGATGCATAATGAAATTAGGAAACTATTAAGGCAGAGATAACGATTGTACGATCAAGTGAAACATACTCAAAATTCAAGGCAATGGTTTCTTTACAGGCAAAAGAGAAACTTGGTTATTAATGAGATTAGGAAGTCTAAATGTAATCATTACAACACTCAGATGGAAATAATCAGATCTGCACATGGTAACCTGAAAGACTGGTGGAAACTAATTAGAGAAATTCAAGGAAGGTCAAAAAAGAAATCTTGCGAATCTCTGATTGTAAATGATATAGTTATAAGTGAGGATGAAGAAAAGGCAAAAGCTTTCAATGATTTCTTTTCTGAACTGTCAACTATAAAAACCGACAATTTACCTCAAAAACCCAAACTAGTCCTATGAGACTTATCTTATCCTACTCTTGATAACATTACTGTAACCAAGGATGATGTTTATAATGTCTTAGTAGGTCTAAATCCATCGAAAGCATGTGGTCTTGACTACACTGCATCCTAAATTGTTGAAAAAAAATTGCACAATTAATTAAGTATCCACTGTGTTGCATAGTCAATATCTCCATTAAAACTTCAGTGTTCCCAGATCACTGGAAATTAGTAAATGTAGTTCATGTGAATAAGAAAGGTTCCAAAACCGTTGTGTCAAACTATCATCCAATATCTTTACTTTGTACTTTATCTAAACTTTATGAGAAGTGTGTATATAAATATCTAAATAACTACATTGTGCAACATGATATAATTTCACATAATCAATCAGGTTTTTCACCAGGTGGTTCGACAACACATCAGTTAACAGACATTTACAATACATTTTGTTTCGTGCTAGAACAAGGTTAGGACGTTAGGACCGTTTTCCTTGATATGAGCAAGGCTTTCGACAGAGTTTGGCATAAAAGGTTGCTCTTCAAACTAAAAAGTGTCTCTGTGTTCATGGAAATATATTATTATGGTTTGAAAGTTACTTACTTTCAAGAAAATGAGTTATTATAAATTATAAATCCTCAGATGTTCGATGCATCAACACTTAAGTCCCCCAGGGATCCATTTTGGGACCCTTATTTTTAATTTTGATAAATTATATTGTAGAGAATAGAGAATCATCAATTGGACTCTTTGCTGATGATACAGCATTATATATAATAGTTGATAATCAGATCTAAGCTAGTGAAATCTTAAACTCAGATATTGAAAAGATACCTGAATGGTCCATACATTGGCTAGTTACATTTAATCCAGATAAGACTGAGTCAATGCCAAAATCAGGAAAACAGAACCATAACCACCATCATATATTATACAGAGCCGAAACTAACCTACACGAGGTTACTCAGCACAAACATTTGGGCAGAATACTAGCCAGTGATGCCACTTGGCATGCACATATTAAATATATTTCTGATAAAGCCTGGGAGAAATTTAACTATTTAAAAAGTTTTAAATTCAAACTGGATCGATTGTCTTTGGAAAAAGTGTACAAATCTTATATTGCACCAATTTTTGATTATGCTAATCACATCTGGGACAATTGTACAATGCAAGATAAAGAACTCCTAGGAAAAATAAATGTCGAGGCGATGAGAATAATAACAGGTACAACCAAAAGTGCATCCCCTACACAACTGTACCATGAAACTAATTTGGAAAGCCTACACTCTCACCATTACATGCATAAATTGATTCAGTGTTTTAAAATTTATCACGGATTAGCTCCCATATATCTTCAAGACGTGATTCAACCTTTATTCATAGAATATGAAATCTACTCCACTCAATCAACAAACGTTATTCAACCTCCAATGTATAGAATAACACTGTTCCACAATTCGATTTTACCCTCTACGATTTGAATAGAGAACTTGTCACCCATCACCCGTAGAAGTAAGAAACAATCCTTCATTGCATAATTTCAAAGCTTACATTAATCAAGAAAAAGAAATCAATCCATGTTATTATTATGTTGGTGAGAGAATGTCACAGGTTATGCATGGTAGGCTTATATTACAAAGTGTAGTATTTAAATCATGATTTATATACGAGTCATGTACCTAGTTATAAGTATTCCTCCTGAGGTGAAATAGAGAATGCAAAACACTTTCTTCTATACTGTCCAAAATACTCAGACCTTAGAGATCATATCTTATACACACTCCTTTTACTCTCACAATTGAAACTTTATTATTTGGCAACCCTATGTTCTTTATAGAAAATAACATGTTCTTATTCATTGTTTTGTCTTATGTATGCATGTGTATTTGTACTTTTCTTTTATAACCACTTGTAGCAGCATCCAGCTTTATGACATTATATTTTGTTACTGTTGATGAGATAGTGCTCTATTAAGCTCATGCTTTCTACTGAATCCCCAAAATCATATGTTTGTAATTGCATTTGACAAAGTTTCTCAAAATAAATTTGGTTTAAAGTAAATCATTTAAATAGGCTTTTGAACAACTGCTGGTGGATAGAAGGTGATATTTCAGTCATTACTACTGCTCACAATCATGGAAAATGGTTACTTTTAAGTTATAATATTGCAATGCAAGCTCTCTGTTTTTAGTTAGTAAATAGAAATGCATCATTTTAAAGACACCTTTCTATGGAACCCCATACAAAACTTGTAAAAATAAATCGTGGAAGCTCTTTTTTTTACAGGTGATAAGGTCAAATTGCATCATTCTAAGGCTAAAAATCCAACTTTATTCTCATAGTCATTTTCAACTTAATCCGGCATTGAAAGGTGGGTGTCGTATTTTATTATTTTTTTATATTTTCATGTATGTTACATATAAAATCTAAACTTCTAGATTTAGATAAAAGAGATTAAAATTGACAAATTGGGCTTGAATATATGTTTCTACATACAGGACAAAGATCATATTATATTCTTTTGCAACAGCAATTAGAGCATGCAGGATAATCCCTTTATTGGCCTGTTTGTATAAAAAGCTGTGTTATCAACATTCCACTTGCTTAAAACCACTGTAGAAAAAAATCTGTAATGACTGGTTCCCAATTATTGCGACCCTTGTGCGCTTAGCACAGTCATCTAATATAAATAGGCGTATTTGTCATAAATATTGCCACCTCCATCCTGTACTCTTCAAATGATATGGACTGACTCCATGCCTGTACTAATGGATGCTATTTGGAAATAGAGATAAGAGAGATCACTATTTTGCAAGTCTTATGTTACAGTAATTGCCATAATCATGGCCTAAGTGTATATTCCCTTCCAGTCACTTTCTCATATACCAGTGATACAGTATCTGATATTACTGCATTACGACAAACTGTAACAGAATTTATATAAAAGTGCCTATTAAAAAGAAATTCTATATTTGCCTGCCAGTACTATTTTATTGTCATAATCTAGACTCAAGGTAATGCCAACACCTTTAAGTATTTTCACACATATCCTTTTATTACCTTCAAATATATGTGTGTATAAAGTTTAACATTTTATTATACACCTACCAATTTTGTACCCAAGAAAGAGCCAGAATTTTACCGTCATTTCCTACAAGCAGGAAAACAATACTATCGTTTTCCAAACCCATATCACCATACTCTCAAACGAGGCTGAGACTACTTTATTCTCGAGGTTTCCTGGTGACAATAGCAGCGCCCCTAGCGATGGAATGCCAACACTAGCAGTAAACAAAGCTCTCACAGCGACGTTAGTTAAGAAACCTTGCATTATTGTAAAATATCTGAAAGGTCTAAACCATGTTTTTGTCACAACAACAATAAAAAAGCATTTTCCCTTTCCCTGAAGTAGTAAAATATTGCCAAAATGTTCGTCTGAAACAAGATCATATTCGGAAATCGCGCACCAAAACATTACAGTTGTACAGTACAACCCATTTACAGAAATTCATAAATGGTAACGTTAGTGAGTTTCACTCATAATGGATGAATTTTAAATTATAAATGAGTAATATTCTCTGCAACAAATCTGTACCATCAAGTTCCAGCAATTTCTCCAATCCTATTGTAAATAACTGTCAAAATAATGTTGTCATTCCCGTGTCAAGTTCCCATCGGAGCCTTTCACAATGTCCCACCCAAAACAGTTCAACCGCATTCAATCTGGCCTCTGAAAGAAGCTTCCAGTCATTCAGCTGGTGAAACTTCCGTGATGCAAAATTTCAGAACTGCACAATAACTGTAAATCACATATATGAGTAGACTGCCCTCAAGCGTCGAAGAATTCGTGTTATTGACAGTGATGGTAGTCAAACTGAGCAAGTGTTGTTTCACAAACTTCATTCATAAAACTAATATTCATGCGCATGTCAGCCTTTCAAAAAGTAATTCGGTTTATGCTTTAAGATGAAATTCGTATTATAGAGGTTGAAATGTTTAGCAATTTCTTGTGTTTTTCAACTACATATAGTGATTTTATTAAATTATCTGAAAATTGAAAGGTATATAACAAAAATATCATTATCACAGTAATGCGATTTTGATTGCTTCGCATCTCGTAATGATCCGGATTTTCTAATGCTGACAACTCGATGTGATCTAGCAATCAAGATCGCATTACTGTGATAATACTATATATATATCTGCACAATTCTAACTATACAGCGATGAACAAAACCCAGTTAGCAAAGATGGTAAAGACAAAAACCTTGCCAAATCAGACCGAAATATGCGCCACAAGATAAAAAATATTAGGTGAATAGGCTGTAAACACTTCTCAAAACAAAGACAAAAACAGTAAAGGGTAAAAGCCTTAAAGTAGAAAGTAACAAAGCCACACTCTTTTATAAAGTCAAAGACCATCTCAAGTGGAACCCATCACGAGACTCATTTTATGGCAAATAGATTGCTCTGTTGTATGCATATATATTGGGAAGAATGCACACGTAATCATTTAACTTTGTTTCTAAACCAACACTGGCCCTGGCTCATGCCCTTTTGTCTGTTATAATCTGGTGCTCAGTCATAGGGTCATATCTTCAAGATCACCACTCTATAACCATATACACACCTTCTCAGCATGACAAGGCCAAGTCAGTGAAGCAAAAAGTATTGCCCCCCCCCCCCCCCGAGTCTATCCCTACCTCTTGGGAACAAACTCTGGGTCATAATGTAGAAAGTGCATAACCTAGCCTACATTTACTTGGCAAGACATGGGATTTAACATATGCAGTCAGCACTTGTTCCTGGATCTTCCATTGGCCCCTGTAACCTAGTTTATGGATTATGCAGCTAGTATATTCCTCTGGACCTCTCCATACCCACTGGAAATTTGCTCCTGGGTCATATCTAGAAAACTATTCACATTCCCACCCTGTAATAATATTTACACTTATTTGGCATGAAAATGAGAATACATTATATGGTAAACAAAGATAAGTTGGTAGGTTGAGGCTAAATAAAAGCGAGGCATAGGGCTTCAGGGAACACATTGTTCAAGTTTATAATTTACATTTGATACCTGTCTAGTGGCATGTCTGTTACTACCTTCACTTTCTATTACTACGTAATATGGCTCCATATGAAAAATAAAATTTGCTTTATTTTAAACAGTGCTCTTACTATATTTTACCAAATTGACTTAATTGCACACTACATTGTACAAGCAAAAATAATTTTTCATAGTAAAGTTTTATTAGAGTGCATTCAGGTGTCCACGCATTCGCTTGATTAACTCCTACCGAAAAAGAGGTTTTCAGCTTAGACAAGCACTCAATAACTAAACTGAGGAAATGTTTAAGCTTCATTTGTGTAATAATAGCATGCATGTGCACTGAACTGTACATGATAACATGCCGCACATTAATGGATACATAACGATCGGATTTTACTGCACGATTGATAAGAATTTCAGGTCAGTTTTAACAGATACGGTGACATACACATAGCTTGCCCTCCACTGAACTACAATTTATTTATAGCAAAACCCTGTAGTCAATATGCCTGTTATATACTTGTAAAAATAAATATGAGGCAGTTTTGTCTCACTAAATTATGGCACACAAGATGTTTTCTTATTTCTTTTCTTTCCCAACTTGAATAAATTACAGATCAAGCACTATTTACATGAAACTCCTCGATTTAAGTCCAAAAACAAATGCAAATATTATATTTTTGTTGTAAAATGTATACTATTTCTTTGAGCTGTCACAAAATGAATACTTCACATTTACATTCAATAATACCTATCATCTAAACATTTGGATTTGTTTTTCGTTAAAGGTTACAGGCCATGCTCTAAAATTATTTTTTTAAAAAATCAGATTTACTTACAGTGATTAAAAATGTTTATACTCACACAAAAAGAATGAAAAAAATCTCAAGCATAAAGATGAAATAATTTAATTACTTGAAATTAGCGGTATACAATGCTGTTACCTCCCCTTAGCTGAGACTTCCCACCTATAGAGGGCTCCATCCGGAAGTGACATAGATTTATCCCCATATGAGACAGTAGATACTTCTTGTTGTTGAAAACACAATTAAAACAGTAGAAATTATGGATAGGGAGATTTTAGACAAAGCAATTGAAAACGAATTTTGCAAAGTACCAGTTTTCTTGCCATATTGAAATATCTGATTTGCCACAATCAACTGGCAGTCAAGAAATCAATGCCAATTTTATTTGAGATCATTGAGACTATTGTGTAGAGTACATTGTATTATGTAAAATTGATATGGTAACTATGTATAGTATGCCACTTTATGTGTAGTACATGCAAAACATTCTAATCATATCAATTTTAAACTTTATGATAATGATTATCCCAAGAATTCCCCATTTACTTAGAATATTATTTATTTATATTACAAAATAATAATAATAATGCATGTACAAGTGGTAATGATGACGATAATTACATGAGGGTTCTTTTTATTATCAGTTGTTTTCATCAAAGATTGCATTTGAGCAACATACAAGTTTTTTCTTTTCTTTCTTTTTTTCCACGCTGATTGTTTCAATTTTGACATCACCGCTATGTACTTCTCAAACTGGAATATCAAAGTTGTCTTCTTAATTGGAGGTAAAAGATTGTCTTTACTTTGTGTGTGTCTGTGTGTGTGAAAACAATGAGGATCCCTGTGCATTCATTATGAGTGTTCATTATGGGATGGGGATATACCAATCATGCTGACAGGCATAAATATTTATGGATATTTTACAAACCATTAACATGAGCACTGATTCCTGTATACAGTTGTTAACATATGGAAAAGGTAGATGAAGGTGCAGTAGTTCTTAGGGGTTCTGACTCCTGTGTTCCGGAGCCTGTTGCAGTAGCTCCTCCCAACAAATCTGCTCTTCTGTGCACCGTCTTTCTTCAGCCTCAGCCATTTAGCATCATGCTTTTCCAGCAGTTGATCAACAGTCTACAAATCAGAATTAAAACTGATATTGAACCCAGTTTATTGAGCACAACATGAAAGCTGATAAAATTAACCACAGTTTAGTTAGTCAAACATTAATTTTACTCTTATATGAATACTGAGATAATGTGTATTGCAGGGTCATCGGTGCCAATTTTTCTTTTTTTTAGGAGTGCAGCTAGCTATTGCCATTACATCATTACATGGAGGGGTCTCTTTTTTCACCCCATTTGCATGTAATATCAGGCAGTGATGGTAAAATGAAACTGGATACATTTCCCTCTGCAGTTTTCTGTTCTTTATATATGTTATTATATTTTGCTTAAATTTCATATTTATACTTTACAAATTATAATCTGAAATTCTGAGTCTATGGCTGTACAACCCATGAAAACCTTGATACGTGTACTAGCAGAAAGATTGCACCTACCCTTGGAATTTTTAAAACAGCTGCTTTTACCATGATACCTCTCCATTAAGAGTATGTGTTTGTGTGTGTGTGCATGTGTATATATATATATATATATATATATATATATATATATATATATATATATATATATATATATATATATATATATATATATATATATATATATATATATATATATCAATGTCTGATTCTATACAGACTTGTACACCTATAATGATATAAATGTCCCACAGTAATACCTCATTTCTATTTTTTAAAACTCGTTTTGATTTCATATCGGTTATAATAATGCTAAACATATAATTTCATCATATTCTAGACTCTACACATTCAAAAAGCATTTTTTTTTTCGCATAAGAATACTTAATATTTGCACTAACATTACTGTATCAAGGTCTTTATTTGGTATATTTTACTTGCGCTCTTTCTATCTCTCTTCTCATAAATACCCTACAGCTTTCTACAGAATTTAGGAGGCCCAAACTTCTTGGGTGATGGAAGGCATATCTTCTTATATTCTAAAGTCTCCAGGAATATGGTGGGCACTGCTGTCTTTAACAAATTCAATTTCATTTGTACCCACATTAGATTTCATCATGGAAGGAGTGTGTAGAAAGCAACTGTCCTCAAAATGCCTTATATATAAACAGGATCTTGTTGTTGGCACAACGGGACGACTTTCCCATCTCTGACCCAATTCAATCCCACTGCTTTAATCCACTTTTTACAGTAAACAGGGCTTTTAGGAAAAAGAAAGGACCCTTCTGTTCCATCATCACTCTTTTGGTTGCATCCATACGCAACGCAGTGCACCATATTTGCTCTAGAAAACCAAAATCTTTAGTGTATATCACATTGATATTTATGCTGCAATATTAAATGGATGAATGGCTTGGTTGAATGGAAAGGGATAAATCTTTGTCATATCCATTTTAAGCCAATTGTTTATGGAGATTTCCGAACTATTTTTTTTTCATTAAAAATTTTTAAAAAAAACTTATTAGACATTTTTATGGTGTAGTGACATAACAAATGTGTTTCTTTTATGACTAGGAATGATATCACACTTTTGTACAATATGTGTGTCCAGTGACCTTTAATGTCAGTTACATTTTAAACACTTGTAATTCTAATAATTGCTCAGTTTAAATATACCCATGGATACAGAGTTAAATCTCACCTTTTATTTCCATCTGAGTGTGGTTATATATCCAAATAGATTTATTTAAAAGCAAACAAAAACAACTTGGGATCCAATAATCATATACAGGATATTCATGCCTTTTCAGAAAAGATCATTTACATGGATCCCAGAATAAGACTGAAGATATAAAGTCAGTCTTTTAGTAAAAAGCTAAAAATGTATCAACTTCACAGCTACACTTCTGGAACATTGCTTAAACTGATTTGTCCCTCATTACCTCCTATAGTGTTGGTCATAAAACATGCACATTTAACACATGCATAAGTTAGTCTGCTTTCTGATATGTGAGTAGCTATTAAAGATGAAATATTTTAGGATTTGCAAATACACTTTTTTTAGCACTATAATGTTTGAAAAATATCGGCTCCATTCGTATGGCCCTTCTAACTCGATCCACACTGGTAATTTAAAAACAAATGTTTTAAGTAGTTTTAGGCTGCGTATATGTTTTAGGGCTAGATGTATACACACCTTATCAAATTTATCTCTGACACAGGCCGAGTTCACCAGTGCAATGTAAACAATATATTGGCTCGAACATTACGCTTATCACAATTATGGTTTATCCTAAGTTTAATCTGCTTGTTGAAAATTAGATGAGGTAATTAAGCATGCATATTTTGGTAGATATATATTGTGCTCATGTGATCAATGGGTGATTGTGGTTTAAATTTACATGTGAAAGTAAACTGTAGACAGACGCAATGCAGAACAGGTCAATATTATTTGACTCACTCTAGAATAGTCAGCAACTTAAGATGAGTTGGATTATGTAATACTGTAGTATTACTAATTTTCGCGGGATATCATTTTTCGTGGATTTTGTTGTTGTCCTGAACCATGAATTTGAAGACCCAACGAAAAATTAGCCACACATGATAAAGAAGTCTCTCCCCCCCCCCCCCCCCCCCCCCCCCGCCACCTCACCTCAGTTTTTGAAAACTATTTGATTCCTAGAGATCAACAAAGCTATTTGATAAATCAGCGCCATTTCTGTAATCTGGTAAGAATTATTAGCTTTTACACATTTTTTTAACCCTTTAAAAAAAGAATTCTAAAGAATTGTATATATTGTTTCAATGCACACGTATCTATACGGTATCCGGTAGCTGTAATTTCCACTCGCTGCCTTAAATCAATATGTTATGATATAAATTAAAGATAGAGAGAAACGAGAAAAAGTGTAATGTATTCAAACACTGTAGAAAATGAAAAAAAAAGAATTAAAAAAACAACAAATAATACTATAAATGAAAAATAGATGACCTACTTATATACAAATCGATTCTTCATTCAAGTGAAACTGTTGTAGAAAAATTAAAATCCTCGTGAAAGCATGTCTCATTTTATCCATGTATGCTTAATTCCAATGAACAACATGACTGCAAAATACCCAAACTATGGGATCATCCATAAAGGACATCCGCAAAGATGGGTGGATGGGGGGGGGGGGGTTTCTTCAAATGTGGACAAGGGGGGAGGGGGTGTAAAGGACCTTGCGGCCGTCCGCAAGCTAGTATTTTTTGTTATGATAGTCTGTGTTGAACAGCTGCTTTAGTGTATTGCGTGTATTCCAGTATGTTTTACCGACGTCCTTTATGGGTGATCCCTAAGTATAAATTATTTGTTAATTTCAATTTGTACGATTCGTGCCACAGAATATATATGAATGGGTTGGCATTAATACATAGGTCTGGCTCCCAGTGCCTGAGGTTGATTACATGGCCCACATATCGGCCCTGCGGACCTGAGCGAGTATACAAATAGCCAAGTAAGATGCACCACGGCCTGTTTAACGCTCTCAATTCAGACAATACAGTGCCTGGCCTGTGATGAAGACCCTATCTGACCATGCGACTGCAGAGCTAGTGCCAGCCTCTCTTGAAGCAGGCGTCTGGCTGCAGTAGCCACACAGTACATCTGAAAGCATCGACTCCAGCTGCCTTCCGCACACGTGTGTGTTAATCAGTGACATAGGCAACGTACTATTTAATAGAGTTTTTAATATCTATATTTTTCCAGCTAATATTACATATTATTTAAGAATATTCTGTATACTACTGATGCTAATAATGGATGCGCGTTATAAACTGTATAGCAACTTTAATGATGCTTTCACTGCTGCACACCCTGATCTGAAGGCAGATCTGGCACATAAACGTGCACAGGAGCAATGGAACAATTGTAAACAAAATGAAGAAGAAGTCAAAAACTTGATTCGAGTTTGGCATGTGAGAGCAGCAGAAAGAAAAAGTCGTCTGATGAGCATGTGGGCCCGCGCTGCCATGCCTAAGGCCAGTCTAAGCCAAGCATCAGATTCAACTACTTCTACACTAACCACGTCATCTCAGGAACTTTCGTCAACTGTGGTGATAATAATTAGTGATGTTCAGTCAGAGGTGGAAGAGGCATCTTCTGCTGACGTAACAGCAAGAGAGGCGGATGCTGAGACGCAAACGACAGCAGTAGCATGTCTAGTGAAGAAAAAAACCCAACGCTCTACACCAGCACAAGAACCCTCGATTTCCGAAAACACTAGCTGCAGCTTATCAAGCCTTCCATTACAACAACCTGGATGCGATTTTCGTTGCGTGCCATGCACCAGGGCACTCTGCCTACAACACTGTCGAACGACGCAAGGCTCCTCTGTCACGCGACCTATCAGGATTGATCCTGCCTCACAATCATTATGAATCTCATTTGGACAGCAATGGCAAGACATGTGATCTAGAGTTGGAAAGGGCCAATTTCCAGAAGGCCGGTGAGGTGCTGGCAGAAATCTGGAGCTCAACGATTATTGATGGATTTGATGTGGTAGCATCTTTTGTATCATGTGATGCAGGTAAACTGGACATCAGTCCACCATCAGATGAGTGGTCAAGTCGGCACATTCAACAGTCACAGTATTGCTTGCAGATTGTGAAGTGCAACAGTGAATCATGCTGTGGTCAGCGTCGCACTAACTACAATGATATATTTCCTGGACGATTTTTACCTCCACCTGTTCCACACTACAGCACAGATAAAGGGATTACCTATGCACCAGTTGGCAGCAACAATGGAACGTTTGGATCGCTTTATCAACGACTGGCTCTTTTACATCTGCAGCCTTCACACGACTTCCCGAAGATGCCATTTGATTTCTACTGTCTGTCGGTGACTGCTGATCTTGAGAAGCGCGTTTGTAATCAGTGTGGCCTGTACTTTCCATCTCAGGCTGCGAAGCGCAATCATGCCTGTATTCACAGGCATGCAGCAGTGAGCACACAAGCTGAAGTGGCAGACGTCAGCGCTGTGGAGCCTGAATCTGTTAACGCTATTCTGTCAACTGCATCATCAACTTCCACAACTGATAGCAGTGATGATGGTCTGCCAGTTGTTCGCAACTTATGTGACTGGCTACAGTCTGCATTTGTTGAAGTGGAGTAAGACATTGACAGTCTATCGAATTTAGCTTTCTGTGAGATGACAACTTTAGTTCTATGTCCTGAATAAAGACTTTTCTAAAGAAAGAACTTTCTGTTTATTTTTTTCTTTGTTTTGAGCTACATGTTGTGATGAGATCAGTGAGCGTTGTATTTTGAGAGCACCAGCTATTACACTGCCAGACCATAGAGCAGTGTATAATGCTAGATGGGGACGTCCGCAGCCGGGGGGGGGGGGGGGGGAGTAAGCCACATGTGGACAAAAGCGGACAAGGGGAGAGGGGGGGTAGGAAAACAGGTATTATCTGCGGACGTCCTTTATGGACAACCCCTATTGCTTGAAGCACAGTTACTAATGAAACACTGTATATACACTAATTGCCATAGATTATTGACTCTCACGCTTCATTGATTTTTGGACAAAACCACTGAATCATGTAGTTGGTAGACACAAATGTTTGTCGGGTAAATAATCCGGAAATTGCTGAATTAAACAAGTCCAGTATTCGTAAAGCCACGTATAACTAAGCTTGAATTGGCTTGATTCACGAGGATTTAAGTAATGTCTAGTACTTGAAGTTAGTTCGTACACAAGGCAGGCTCAAACAAAGGAGTGATTCCATTGTTTTTCAATTTAGTTAGCATCTTCGCACTTTGATGGGCTCTGAACACATCAAATGTTGACACTGATTGCAAATTGCATTGAGCAAGGGGCAACTGGTCACGTGTTCGGTTTACATGTAAAATGATGACATTATCCAAACCGACTGGGTCTAAGTTGAATTTTACCACTCTTCAGCCATTGTGTTAATGCCATTGTCTTCAGAAAGTAAGGACAGTGTTTTAAGGAAGAGATCTTAACACATGTAATTTAATAACCAATTAGCTTAATGTTGTTGGCTGCATCGGCTCTTTGATGTTGAGTGTAAGTGATTTATCTTTACAAGTGTTTGATTTGTGCTCATACAGGTGGTAGTATTGTTTCAACCATTGAAGAGGCCGTCCTTTGTTATCATCATAGTTTTGTTCTTTTGTATTCTTTATTTGAGGTATTGTAGCGGTTAATCCACGAAATTAAATGCCAACAAATAAGCAAACTTTGACAGGCAAAAACATGAATTCAAGTACCCACGAAAATGTTTTTTGTTTTTACAAACCCATGAAAATTGAGACCCACGAAAATAAAGGATACTACAGTAGTCAATTTTGCTTCTGAAGCTGATTACTTGGAAGGCAGCATAAATGAGATTGAAACAAGCATGTGTATTTCATCCAGAAACTATTAGCGAGCTAGAGAGAATGAAAAGATCTGTGTTAGCGGTCCAAGACATGTTTTTTTTTTATAAAGTAGTCAAAAATCAAGCCTCGGAAGAAATATAAACTATTAAACTTCAATAAAAAATGCTTAAATTTAAATAGCACATCAGAGAAATAATATTTTGTTCTGTGAAGCACTCCCTCAGTGCTCAGATGAATAGTTAGATCTTTCCTTGTGGAATCTATGCAGTTAGTATCTGAATATGGTGAAAACCTGGGCTTGGTACACACTCACAGACATCCCAGAAACAAACAAGCACTATGACTGATCATAATGAAATTTGCCTATTTTGAAGACAGGGAAGCCATGTTGAGCATATCCAACTATCTGGGTAAAGAACATTGAGTGGTCACAGAGTTACCTCCTGTGATGAAAAAAGCTAGGGATGATTTGACAAAAGAAGTGTACACTTTACGAAACACAACATGCAGACCAAAAATGAAAAACAAGGATCAGGGAAGAGGGCATGTCCCTTATCTTTGAAAAAAGAAAAGGTATCCAATGGCTGGAGAGAAAATGCATCAGTATTAATAATTACTAGTGTGAAAAAGGAACTACAGTAGCCAGAATTAGATATAGTGACAAGAATTTGATGTCATGTAATTGACTTAACCAAACACAGCCTTTATTACTAACAAATTTGGATTTATCACATTGTGTAGGAACAAATGCTGTCTGCCCTGCAACATATTTTTCTTAAAATGATTGATTTAAAATGTGAGCATGCGACAGACCAAAAGTTAAAAGCTGAGACACAAAGATTACAGATTTATAGTTAGAAAATTTACACTTGTACATGGTCTATTCTAAAACAGAAACTTTACTGAGAAATTTTGATTACATGGATTTATCAGAGACATAAACATAGGGCTTAGCAAAATCGTATGTGTGATTTTTTAGCATTCGGTTGATTCTTTTGCGCTTAGTGTTTAGAAATAAGAGCTCGCAATTAATTTTTCTTTTTCTCTTTTCTCTTTTAATTTTATGTATGGAAAAAGTCAACACTTTTTTCTAAGTCTCAAAATAATATTCATAGTAGTAAAAACAAGCGTTTGCAATTATAAGTAAATGCTTTTTCTTAAAAATGCTTTTTTCCTTTTTCTGGAGTTTGCAGAGCCACGAATATTGAACCGTCTTTATTAGATGCTTTGGTCATTCAAAATGAAAAATGTAACTTTTGGTCTTTTTCCTTATAGTAACCCTGCAGTTTCTACACCCCACCCCTCCCCCCAATTTTTGTTTGTTTCTTCAGGCAAAAAGCAGCAGATGTAATCAAAATTACAGATTAATTTATTACTATAGTTAACCATTAGTTAGTTTATCCTTGTCTGAGAGCCTCTTGAGTTTAATTTGCATTTTTAAATACAATTTTTGTGCATAAAGTTGATTCTTATTATCTTATCTCGGTACAAAATGCTATGTTTCGGCTCATGCTTGCATTTCAGCATTGGCAGCTTTACTCTGATAACAGTAAGGACAGTGAATCCCATTTTACCACGCTACATAGTGTAATCTGCAGGATATGCAATTATAACATTTGTTATTTTCTATCACAAATAATAATATAGGTGTTTTCTGTCAATTCTTGCTGGAAACATTGTATAAAAATCAGAATTTGTATAAAGATGCATGCTTTTTCTGATGCTATAAATAGGTATGAACTTGTATATTGGAATGATATGGAGTTACTTCCCTTACTTCATTTGAGAACTATATAGAGCCTCAGGGTGCAAGGAACAGTTGTTATGCACAAATTTAATGCCGCATCCACCTGACCAATAAAAAAATAAAATTAAAATAAAATACACAAGTGAGGTCAAAAAGGTCCATATTTTTGGATAGCTATAATACAAAAAAACATAAGAATATCATTCACTTGACCTGACAAGTCAATGAAAGTTCATAGCATAAAAAGTTTATGCACCCCAACCCCCAATTTATACATCCGTTTTTCAAGTCCGAAGGTCATTTTTGACACAAAGTAATGCTCACAGTGCAAATGCAAGCCCTTTCCCTAGGTTATAATTTTGAGAAACATTGTGTACTAAACAGCGTGATGCACTTCAAAATAGTTGCCATCTAGGCAGTTTTTGAGATATTCTACTTGCCTTGAACCCACGTGTCTACTGCTATGGATGGCTAGCTCTGCTTCCTAGCTGAGTATTGGTATTTCACTGTGTACATACTGTGAACTGACTATGGAAGGTGTGCATGCCTCACATCAGTTTGAAGAACAACACAAGCCCGAAACACCTAATTCACAAATATATCCATATATTTAACTATTAAACAATAATAGCTCAAAAAGTCACACCATAGCCTTAAGTTAAGAAATCTGACAGGGCCAATTTATGAAACTGTCCCTGCCACCTTAAACATTTTGCTAAAAATATTTTCTGTCAAAAGCTGTGTACATATCACATATTTATACATTATCTAGAAACATGGTATAAAGGAAAATGTATTGTATGCAAAACTAATAATGTTATTATTCTTTTAGAAAAGTGACTACTTTGCAGCAAAAAGCATTGCATTGTGTATATTGTGAGTTATGACTGCCTGCATTTGTTCAAAGATTTAAAATTGTGTGCAACCTTAGATGCTTCTTGTCTTTGTTTACCTCTATAGCATCAGGAAAGAACCAAAATTCCTTTACAATGCTGCTTGAACGCCGAGAAGGAACTTTGGAGTTACAAATTTTATGAGTGAATGACAGAAATACTATGTTATTTGTCGATGACAAAACTGAAAAGTTGCCTAAACTGTTCTAGCTAACTTAACAGAAAGAAACCTCACAGTAAAGTAAGCAATGTGCTTTAAAAGTAATTTGAGTCTTATATAAAAAAAAGAATAGTTCCTAACCTTTCATTATTGTTCTGGTGGTGCTAATAGCAGCAATAGCGTGTATGTGAGTGTGAGTGTGTGTGTGTGTGTGTCTGTGTGTGTGTTGGAGGGGGGTAATCACAACAGTCTAGCTAAGTGGGAGATATTACAGTTTAATCGACAAACACTAGGCTATGTTGGAACTTTAATATACTGCTGTGTGGAGTCCTAAGCTTACAAAGTGGCATATCAAATAAATCCAATGATAAATGGCCACTGAAATTGACCCTACATATATAAATATATATATATATATATATATATATATATATATATATATACAACTGAACAGATACATTTCTTCTCAGACTGCCATTCACTTACAACTGACTTTAATAATTTTGGGAATATACAAAATGATAGTAAATAGCAAGATAAGGTATCGAACATATATTAACAGTAGAAAATTCAGTTCATGATAAGAAGCATTTCAACTGCTTGGCTTTTAATGAGTACATACCACAAAACAAACAAGTCCTGCAGAAGCTAAATCTGTTCGTCAAAGTCACTCTCTTGTGCACATAGACCAGGATGAGTATCTGGATGAGATTCAAGCTAGTGCTTCTGTTAGCATGACTGACCAAATAATCCTAATATTTTACCATGCAAACTGAGACCTGCATAAAGAAAAGAAACAAGTGATACTGGTGCACTTTAATACTCACTGGAAACATGAGAATTTCACAGAAAAAAACTGTATTGCTAACTGCAGCAAACTTTCTGAACTAATTAGAATATTTCAATCTCATGAATGTGAAAATGTTTTTCCTGTTGTGAAAATTCATAAACGACAAGGCATGTATCTTTACCTTCAGTTAATAAAGACAGAGTAACTCCGATTTAGGCTAGGGGAATCAGTATGCCAAGAGGAAAGAATGACCCGCTCTTTTGACAACTTGCATTCTAGCTATCAAAAGAATTGTTGATCTGCCGCTTTGAGGAAGTCAAGCTTTTGGTACAAAGAAAAACTTGTATACCAATCAAAAGAAGCAAAGTAATAGGAAATTATATGCAATTTCATTTTGCAGGACTGCTGAACCATGAACAAGCAATGAAGATACATATGGCATACACCCAACAGAATAAGGGAGCTGCAGTAGCTCAGTGGTAAGTGTGCTGGACTCATGACCCAAAGGGTGCGGATTTTCGAATCCTACCATCGGACCAGCCTGGGTAGGCTACTGTGGTGTGTCCTTGGGCAAAGAACTTTATTCCAATTGCCTCAGCACTAAATAACCTACTTGTGTTGTTGTGCCATAAAGCACCAATTCAAACACAATAGAATATATACCTCATAGGATACATTTAGCTCAACAATTATGTCCAACACATTCTGCCACTTATTTTTTAGCTTTTACCCTTCTGATAACTGACCCTATAATTTTCATGATATATGCATAACATTTACACATTTCTTATTATCGCTTAAGTGTGAGATATGAATCTCTGATGTCAACTTCACAGTGGGATCATGAAGGCAGAAACTAAGTAAGTGTGCTAAAACTTTCATTTTTCTCCCCCAAAATATAACCTACAAAATGCCATATGAATCATTATTTGCAAGACCGTTCCATTGGTGGCATTCACCACTCATTACAGTACATTTATTTATGATTTTTCTGCAGTGTATCTGCTGTGGAATTGGATTACTTTGAAAAATGTTTTGGTGTATCTGTACTGAAATATGAATAATATTCATTAAAATAGGGGTGCAGAGCTTGACACCTACAGAAAGAGAATGAAAATACATTAAAATCCACATTATTTTCCCATATGTAGTAAGTTAAAACCAAAATATGCTACTTTGTCATGATAGAAATAGTTCTAATATAGAGGTGCAAAACACAGTTACCTCCTCCTCAACTGAGTCTTCCATACATCAGAAAATGGTATGTTGAAAAATACAGGGTAGTATAATGAGGCTAATGCATAAAAATTACTTACATACCTACAAAAAAAAAACAGAAAATTATAACAGATGTGGCTGACTGCGCCAATAAAAAATTGCATTTTTTCTTAAGGGTGCAACGAACAGTTTTATGCACGAATTTAATGCTGCATCCACCTGCCAAATACAAAAATTCATTAAAAATAAAATACACAAGTGAGGTCAAAAAGGTCCATATTTTTGGATAGCTATAATACAACAAAACATAAGGATGTCATTCAATTCACCTGACATGTTAATGGAAGTTCATAGCATAAAAAGTTTATGCACCCCAATCCCCAATTTACACGTATTTTTCACGTCTGAAGGCCATTTTTGACACATACTTAAGTACTTGTATATGGGTACTATATAGATTTACTTCCCTTGATATAAGAGCTATCTAGAGCCTTAAAGGTCAAAAACCCTACATTTGTTGTTATCATATTATTGCACTGTTTACAAATAATTGCATTAGAAAGTGTGACCAACGTAGAAGTTGACACAAGGATAACCTTATTACTGATATTATGCAGATGTGACACATTAGTTGAAAAATAAGTCAATAGTATATAGATTGTAGTGTAGGCAATCTGCAATAAGTTGTGAAATAAACAGTGATCCCTTGTAAGGTTTAGAAATATGGTCATCGATATATTAAGAAAAAAATTAAAAATAAATGATGTCAATTATTATACAGAATTATGACAATGCTGTGTTTTCAACTGCAGAGCATGCTCTCTGTGTATGTTCTAACTTATCTAATATATATACATGTATATATATATATACATATACATTATTTATATATATATACATATATATATATATATATATATATATATATATACATATATATATATATATATATATATATATATATATATATATATATATATATATATATATATATATACATATATATATATATACATGATAAGTCTAACTCCTTTATGCCACACTGAGAAAATAAATACATTAAATCTCTTTTTCTTGATTCAAAATATTGACAATAACTCTTCTAAAATAAACTGCAGTTATTTGAAACTGTGCATTGGGGATCCTGTCCCTTTAACTGTAACCTCTTACCTGTGCCATATTCTACCTAATATTTGCTGCACTTATTTCTCAATGATAAACCTAGAATGTAAAAGGGTTAATGATGATATGTGATTTCAGCTCAAATTTATGTACCATAGGTAACGGAACGACTTATTTGTTTTCTCAATATTCTTCTTCTCTCTCTTTCTCTCTCTCTTGATCGCCAGGTCCATCATTTTCTCTCTACGACTGTCTACATGATATGTCTAACTCCTTTTTCAAAGTTTAGAAGGATTTGTGATGATTTAATTGTTTGTTATATGCTAGGAAAAAGTAGAATGAACAGAAGTGCCTTCTTGGAAAGTTCTTCATAATATTTCCAAGTTTGACACAGTAAAAATCAACAGATCCCTATTATCTACATCTTTCTTCATTTAGGAATTTAAAAGAAAGGAATAGCCTTCTGTAGCCTGTTGTATTGTAACCATATACTACTCAGTGCACTTCTACATTAGTGGCTGGTCAGATGAATTATGCCACACATAACAGCAAACCGAGCCTTAGTAAAGGGAGGTAATACAGCGCATAATTTTGAACAATCTAACTCTTCATTAATTTTATTGACGAGTTTTGGGAATTCAGTTGGAGTAACGTATATCTGAGAAACAAATTTTAATACACACATAATATTCTTCAAAATGCATTAAAAATATAGATTTTGAAGATGTTTTCCATAATTGACCTTTAATTATACAAATAATTACTATGAGGTCTGGCTTCATTACTAGACTGTCTTTATGTTTAGTCTTTGTTTGTGAGGTTATGTATTCTAGTTAATTTCTTCCTTTTTTTTCTTCATTTTATTAGTTGTTGTTTATTTTAAATTTCTGCGTGTTGCAGACAAAATTTCATAATGTTTATACTTTCAGTTCTGTTATTATTTTTTATTTATGCAAACAATTTAATATGTGCGTTTCTTTGGCTTGATACAAAATGTTGTTGTTTTGGCTTATGCTTTAATTTCAGCATTGACAGTTTTGACATAATAACATTCTGGATAGTGAGTTTTGTTGTTGTTGTTTTGTTTTGTTTGGTTTGGTTTCGTTTTCCTTAAGCACCACATATTGTACAGAGCAAAGTATAGAGTAATATGTATACTGATTCAATATGTTTCTCTTCTGTGTGATTATCAATTGAAATATATCTTATAATTGTTTTAAGCATTTGTTATTAAACTGAACTGGTCATTAAAACAGATAATTATTTACAATTGTTGCATTTATCTTCACATACTACAATAGTCTCAAGCACGGTTTGTCTATGCTTGTTTGTCATGCAAAGATTTTATTTATATTGAATGCAATTTGCAATTTAGTAATATATATAAATGTGCTTTCTACAAGGAATATACTTTATTAAAGCACCTGTTGGATACTTTTGTATTGTACATAGGTATATGCTTGTATATAGCTACAATACAGAGTTATTTCCCTTATTCCTTACAAATTGACTGTTTAGTCATTAGGAATTACTTTATATTATTAATGAATAGGTCAACATGATATAAAATTTAGTTGCTATGATCTTCATACTGTAGACAGAGGACATTGGCTAAATGCAAACTGGAAGGATGATTACGCCTTTTTGCTTCTTCTTTTGCGCTATTTGCTTACTGTATTGTGTGGATCTCTTCACTGATGTGAGATTTATGTATACATTTTTATACAAGGTTACTTTTGAACCTACACAATTATCTAGTATTGATCTACAGCTTTCTCTTATCTTGTGTAACAGAATCTTTGCAATCATTAGAGCTGACATTTGCTATTTAAATCATTTTCGATCAAGACCATACCTGAAGTAACCAAATAGAAGGTATTAACATTTGTAGAATATATTGTTAATGACTAAATTTTTTAAAAGTAAACATACACATTTTTTGCTTGAAAATTGCAAAAATGTGTTAGGTTCACATGAGAATATTAATGACATTTTTAGTTCAAATACATCTAACGCAAGGGATGCAGCAATGTTTTTAAATAATAATTTTGAATTCATAGTACATATCATTAAAGGCGATAATCAGTGTAATAAGCTCGTTTTAGACAATATTATTCAGGATAGCAAAATGACTCTAATAATTATATATGGCCACAAAAAAAGATAACCAGTGTTTTTTATGAAGAGATAACAAGAGATATTTCTAATCTGCATTGTAAAAATTTAATTCTAGCAGGTGATTTTAAACTTACTATGGACCATACTATAGACAGTGTTATTATATATTTCATAATGAGATACTGACATATATCAGTGTGAGAAAAATTATACCACCACAATGGCAATACCACTTTTATTGCCACAGTGGCGATATCACTTTTGGAACTACTTTTGTCTTCCATTTAGGAAGTATATCTGCACTCATGTATGTTATTCAGACCTGTATTTCTACATTTAAGCCTATTTTATTTTTCTTCTTCTTTTCCTTCTCTCTCATTCTCTCCCAACATTCCTCTCTATCTCACTATCAGGATGAATAGCTCTTAAAATGTGTCAAGACTGTTGACCCTCTAGTATACATTTATGTAATCAATGAAAAGGCATCATCAAGAATGAATAACAATGAACCCCAAACAACAAAAAGCAGGCTTCACGTATTAACTTTTTATACTTAGTTTTCCATGTGAATCATGCAAATTGTCAGTGACTCAACTTAAATGACCTATTGCAATTTAATATTCCGTCACCATACGGAACAGTATACCTGTTACACTCAACGACAAATGGCACACATTTTTAAGAAAAACTATTGATTATATACAGTAACAACATTGTTTAAGTAGCAGCTTTAACTGTCATCACAACCATAATCATGTCTGAAAGAAATCAGGCATTGATTAGTGTCGACTGCAAACAGAAATTAAGTGACAATCAAAATTTGAGTACAGCCTCTATTACCGAAATGGACTGCAAGCTTGCAAACACAAAAAAAATTCACATCTGAATGCAGAAATTTAACAAAAATAGGAACCAAAATCCTTACAATTAAACTCACAAAAATTAAAATATGTTGTTTAATGATGTTACTCATGATATTATTAATAATTGGTGTTGATGTTGTTGAGTTATTATAACTATGATGATCATAATTTATGGTAAATAGTCCAAACAGACGTGTACATAACAAAGAAACTTTAAAAACTATATATGTATTCTATTAATTCAAAAGTAAAAAGTTGCATTGATAAAACTATTGCCAGATGGCAACTAGTATAACCCTGCAAGTCACTATTATTATAGACCAAAGCCTTTTGATAAAATTGAAAAAACAAAAACAAAAAAAACATGTGCCATGTGACAGCTATCTATATCTATGTTGATGCAGTCACACTGGACTAGTGGACAACGGGTGGTGCTCGGTCAAGAACATGTGTTGAAATCGTCACCTGATTTCAGCCAATGTACCCCCAGCTGAATTATCGTCCAACCAACCGATATCGTAGGAGTCTTTCAATCGTGCGCCATGTTTCTCGCGACCTACGCGATTGTTTCGAGATAATGATGTCATCAACTGTGTTACCAGTGTTTTTCAAGAGTGACCGGAATGAATTAAACAGTAAAATCGGACAAAATGAGATTTAACCAGGTAATTTCATGTAATTTTAAAAAAATCATAATGAAAATCTATATTTCACTAATGTCTGATTTGTGTCAGACATTTTGGCCTTGAATTTTCTATTATATGCAAAAGATAGCGCCTCCGATCGCATGATGGCTTTGTTTACATATTCTGAACAGGAAAACCCACTTTGGGAATTTATACAACTGGATAGCCAATGTAAATATTTTGTTTTAATCATGTGGGGTTCTTATACAATGTAAGAAAAATTTACACTCAAAATGTATATTCACTACGGACATTTTCGTGTCAGTATTATTTCATAAGGAACATATATTTTACATCAAAAGACATTGAATCTATTATAATAAAATGTGTATCCATTCACCAGTGTCTATTTTTAAATTTCTCTCTCCCTCTGTCTGTCTGTGTCTCAGCCTATTGAGTCATGTATTTATATGGCAAAGAACAAGCTTGGAAAAACGGTAATCCTCAACTAATGTACATGAATGCCAAAAATTTTTAACGATGATTAAATGAAGTAGATATAGTTGAACACTTTTTATGGTTTTTTTAATAGATTCTCACAATACTATAACGAACGCGTCAAAATTCACGTTAAATGCACGAAAAGTGGTTGCACGCGGCTATAGTTTCATGTCCCCTTCAGCCACTAAAAACCCTCGAAAATAGTATTTCTTCACCGCGAACGTTGCTATCGTCCATAGGTTTATTATAGTATATATATCTATACATATATGCAAGTAACTATATATTATAAATATGATATTATAAAAAAAATTATCAACAGACTTCGAAACACAGTTTGTACTTGTTATAATATGATAAGTTGCTTACGGATCGTTTTGAAAGCATCTAAGCGTCTCCATAACGTTGATTAGATTATTCTTAGCACGCGCTCTCCAGTTTCGTACTTTGCATAGGGTTAGATTTTTAAAGAAAAAGAATTAGCCAGGTTTTCCTCACTGGCTGTCCTGGCTATTTAAAAAAGACCTTGCATATCTTAGGTATTGTTAAAAGAACTTTGAATTCCCTTTATTTTGGTGTATGATTGATGTTTGAAATTTGGGTTATAGAGTATACAGCTTGGTCTTACTTAAGATGTGCACCTCTAAAAAAACTGCTAGCTCCGCTAGGTCATTTTCACCTCTTGGACTTCAAAGGTAAATAAAAAAAAAAGAGCCGATAACTTTTTTTACTTTTTAGATATTTTGTAATTCATTCATAGTACTTTCAGAGGCTGGTATTGTCTGCTCTGGCAAAATTCGTTTCCCTATTTTAATAACTGCTGAAAATAGTGCACTTTTGACTAATTCAGGCTGATTTTCGAGTACTTTGGGGCGGCAATTTTGTCTGCTGTGTGCTTAGATCATGTCCAGTTTCCACAAGTACAATATGTAAAGAAATTTCAGCCACAGTACATGAAAGTAACATAGAGGTATGCCAACATTCTCTCCATTGTGCATGTTGCAAATGCAAAATACTTCATCTTACACCTGTCACTCTCTCAGAAGCATGTATTATCTGTAGAGCGCCCCCTTATTGATTTTTTAAAGGGAAGTAACTCTCGAGAGGAAAGAGAAAACGAGGCAGACAGAAGAAGAGATGGGAAGACAATGTCAAAGAGTGGACATGCATGGACTTTGCAAAGTCCCAAAGAGCAGTGGAGAACAGGGCGAAATGGAGAGAGATTGTCGCAAAGTCATCAGAGGCGCCCCTACGACCAGCAAGGTTACGGGAGAAATGAAATGAAAACTCGAGATTCGGAGATGGTTACTATTCTAATTGTGAATTAGAATATAAAATTGTGTTAAATATACTACTGTCATATTATTGTAATGTTAAAATAGATAGTATTCTATCATAAAAACTATAAAGTAAAAAAGGGAGAAGAAGCAAACGAGCATAGAAAGAAAGAATCATGATATTAGCAAGTACATTTACTTGCATTGCTTAAGCCAGTTCAGTCACATGATCACTTACCGTAAATTTACTACACTAGGCCCTGAAAGAGAAAAAAAAAATGTTGTTTTTTTTTCAATAATAATTTTGCGTACGCGGGAGATTTCAGTGAGTGACGGGAGGGACGGGAGACACCCCTAAACTCGGGAGGTTCACATGTATGATAATTTAATTTGCAAAATTGTGTCTTTACACTTAGGGCTAATACTATTTTGTAATATTGATCCCTGTTTAAATTTAGAGTCATTACATGGGAAGAGAAAAAAAAATATGTATAGAGCAATATATTACATGGTAACGATCCATAAAGATTCTCCACGCATATGCAAGAGTATCCTCGAACAACCACTTTTCGTGCACTTAACGTGAATTTTAACGCGTTCGTTATAATATTGTGATAATCTATTCAAATAACCATAGAAAGTGCTCAACTATATCTACTTTATTTAATCATCGTTAAAAAAAAATATGGCATTCATGTACATTAGTTCAGAATTACCGTTTTTCCGAGCGTGTGTAAATTTACTTATTTCCGGAAGTGGCTTCCATGGTTCGTGACACTGACTAAAAAGTCACGTGGCATATGACCGGAATGTGCCAGTTAGGTCAATATATGGATATTATTAGTTTATAGCGTCTCCATGTTTTTGAAATAAAATAAAAAATTTAACAATGAAAAATTTGTTTCTGTTAATTCTATTTGCAGTTTGTGCACTTACATTACTGCTTGCTTGTTCTTTACCATATAAATACATGACTCAACAGACTGAGAGACAGACAGACAGACAGAGGGAGAGAGAAATTTTAAAATAGACACCGGTGAATGGATACACATTTTATTATAATAGATTCAATGTCTTTTGATGTAGAATATATGTTCCTTATGAAATAATACTGACACGAAAAAGTCCGTAGTGAATATACATTTCGAGTGTAAATTATTCTTACGTTGTATAAGAATCCCACATGATTAAAACAAAATATTTACATTGGCTATCCAGTTGTGTAAATTCCCAAAGTGGGTTTTCCTGTTCAAAATATGTAAACAAAGCCATCATGTGATTAGCGACGCTATCTTTAGCATATAATAGAAAATTCAAGGTCAAAATGTCGGAGAGAAATCAGACATTAGTGAAAATATTGATTTTCATTATGATTTTTTTTAATTACATGAAATTACCTGTTTAAATCTCATTTTGTCTGATTTTACTGCTTAATTCATTCTGGTCACTCTTGAAGAACGCTGATGACACAGTTGATGACGTCATTATCTCGAAACAAGCGCGTTAGGTCGCGAGAAACATGGCGCACGATTGAAGGATATTCATGAGATCGGGTGGTTGGACGATATATTATCAGCTTAGAAAAAGAATAAATACATAAATACAAACATTGATCAGTAAAAGAAAATCACTTAAAGTTTAGATGTAATTCTAGGTGTAAAAAAAGAAGTTACTAAATAATTGTGTGAATGTTTCATTGGTATCGTTTTCGGAATTCACCGATGATGCTTGTTGTTTTTAACAAGAAAAACAAAAGGTGTATCCTTCTTATAAATCAGCATCATCATCCTGCGCTCTTCGCTTGGCATGACATAACGTTGATGCAGTTTTCTCTGGAGTTAAAACTGCTTTTGGTGTTAAGTCTGGCACTATACTGAATCCAGAGCCTTTGGACAGTTTGGTCGCCTTTCTTAAAACCATGTCTCGATCTTTTTGTCTGAGGAACCTGACCATGATCGTTGGTT
Source organism: Margaritifera margaritifera (assembly GCA_029931535.1). Lineage (NCBI taxonomy): Eukaryota > Metazoa > Mollusca > Bivalvia > Unionida > Margaritiferidae > Margaritifera > Margaritifera margaritifera. The sequence goes on along the minus strand of JAQPZY010001656.1, from coordinate 1,007,646 downwards.
TAGGGTTGGGTTGAAATCGTAGCCTAATTTCAGCCAATGTACCCACAGCAATGTTGACTATATCAATCCGCGCAAGAATTGTGTTAACGTAAATAAAAATCTCTTCATGTTCGCATGAAAACATTCATTAATTTGACAAATACACGATCTTATACATTATATGTATAACCTAAATTTGTAAAAAGCCGCTGTTCTAAAATTATTTTGAAATTTCGGAAGTTCTTTTTATCGATGTAGTAATGCAGCCGTTAATCGCATTGACACAGCATGGAGAAAAATCCATGCAAACCGAAGTTTTTTGTTTTTCTTTGCCTTAAATATATATATATATATATATATATATATATATATATATATATATATATATATATATATATATATATATATATATATATATAATAAAAAGAAAATCTACAGTTTTTATAGTAGATATGAGGAAATATTTCATTCGCGAAGTGGAAACATTTTGTATTGTCACTCGTGGCTTCATTTACTCGTGAAGTGGACACATTTTGTATTGTCACTCGTGGCTTCATTTTACTCGTGAAGTGGACACATTTTGTATTGTCACTCGTGGCTTCATTTTACTTGTGAAGTGGAAACATTTTGCATTGTCACTCGTGAAATAGTTCCTTGTATCTACTCAAAAAACGTAGATATGCTCTATATAATTATTTTAATATCAATAATCCCAAGACAAGTCAACAAGTTTTGGATATATACCATGAATTTCATTTGATTGATAATTGGGAGGAATTTAAATATGTATGCTTGCAGGTATAAATGGAGAAAATACACCTATTAAAACAAGCGTAGGTTAGATTTGTTTTCTGATATCAGAACATTTAATATTGAGTGTTAAGAAAGCTTTAATTGAACCTGGTTACAGACCAGATCACACTTTGCTGAAAATTAAATCAGAATTCATAAAATTACTTGAAGGAAAAGCTTTTTGGATGTTTAATCATTCTTTATTGAAAGATGCAGACAGTGGCGTAGCGAGGCAAAGTGCCGCCCAGGGCCAACTACCAAAATTACGCCCCGACTCCATTGGCATTATTTATGATATATACGGTACTCTTACCAAATTGCCGCCCCCTAGAAAGTGCCGCCCGGGGCCACCGCCCCCTTCGCCTCCCCCCCCCCTTTCGCTACGTCACTGGATGCAGAATATATTAAGCTAGTTAAACATACTATATATGGTATTGTAGAACAATATGTTAAAAATCTGCTTGAGGACTCATGTGATGAATATAAAATAGCATTTGTAATAAATTATCAATTCATTTTGGAAACTTTGTTATTTTAAATAAGGGATAAAACTATTCCTTATCCCATTTATGATAAAAATAAGCACATTAAGAAAGAAACACAGTTATCAGAGGAAACATTTTTGGAAAATTTCAATAATTCTCGAGAAGTGAACCGGAACTATTAATAGTCTCCTTTCTCTATCTGGGTAACTTATACAAAAAAAAAAAAAAATCTTAAAATGCAAGATTGATTAATTGTTACAAGATTACTCTTCCCTCCTAACTCGTCAAAAGTTTGTACACAGCAAACCATGTATGTTCTCTCTCTCACTCTCTCTCTCTCTCTCTCTCTCTCTCTCTCTCTCTCTCTCTCTGCTTCTGCTGATTGTGAAACTCTGCTGATTGTGAAAATATAAGGCTTTCTCTCTCTCTCTCTCTCTCTCTCTCTCTCTCTCTCTCTCTCTCTCTCTCTCTCTCTCTCTCTCTCTCTCTCTCTCTCTCTCCTGCTTTTGCTGATTGTGAAACTATAACGCCTAATTACATGTGTAAAATATCCTTTACCTTTGAGTGTGTGTGTGTGTGTGTGGGGGGGGGGACCAAATAGAAATAGTTCCATTTGTAACAACTGAAAAGATTGTAGATAGTTGTTATGCACCTGATAGCTATGTTGTGTACTTTATTCAGCATATCATCTCTACAAAGGCACGCTAAATATTTTAAAACTGGCTCAATAACATAGGTCATTGATATAAAGTCAAGAATATTTCATTCATTCATTTATATATGTGGGATCCTGAAAAAGCCTTTCTACGATATATTTTCATGCATGATATACTTTTATATCAAATTCTGAGGTGAGGAGGCACCTACTAAACGAATTGATTGAATCTAAATAAATAGTAAAAGATATGTTTCCGGAATGCTTGTTCATTTGAATTATTGTAAGACTGTGCACGTGCTTGATCTAGCAGTTTTTCCTGTAATAATAACGAAGATTTATCAATGCTCCACTTTCCTTTTCGTGTGATGCTAAGTTAGCGCCATTCAACAGTGCAAACAAAATGGTAAGACAATGCTTTGGAACTGGGACTAGTAATTCTAAGTTTTAAATACTGGTGCCAAAACCAGCCTTGCGTTGTGAGAAAAATTACTGCTAATTGGCATCTTTCCTACATGTCCATTTAAACTAAATTCTACGACAGTCCAACTATCTTTCTGTGTTAAAGTCTTTGTTTTCAGGCATTTGAAATAAAAGATGATCTATTTTAATTTTCTACCTCGGTGATTGGTTACCAATACAATAATCTGTTATTTCAATTAATACTTAAAAGGCCGGGTTTATTGAGAATTCGTTCTCTCTGCAGGTTTTCGCATAATTGTTCACATGAGACAACCCAAGACATGACGTTAATTATAAATTTATATCCCTGTTTACACGAATTTGGGGTCACCTGTAAGCATGTGATAAAGCTGCAAACATATATTACATTTTCTGACAATGAGACGGAATGGCCACAGTACCATCTATACTTGTATTTGTATGGTTTCGTTAAGATAACAAAAGCAGCATACCGAAGTATCGGGGTTGATTTATTTTTTCTAAGGAGAACAAAAAAGTTTGTTGTGACAGGTTAAAAAAGAAGGACACGAACTCAATACCTTTGACATATTGTCGATTCACTCTATCCATTGAGGTATTCCGAACAAACCGTACAGTGAGGAGAATTTGATACACCATCATAAAAGCATTATAATTTTCCAATTGCATTTTTTTGTTTTGTTTAAAAAGTAACCTTTTTGTTTAAAGCACAGCGGACTACCAGTGTAATTTGTCGTTAAAATAAAACTGTTTTATTATAAGATGTTTTGGAGTAAATGTTGTGGAGGCACTTATTACCACTATATCGTAAATATTTCTTAAAGGTAGGTAACCGTACATTTTTGATAATTAGACACTTTAATTGCAAGTAAAGATATTTTTAATCATGGAAACCAGATTAAAACTAGATGTATATGCATAGACATGCATATCTTCGCACATCAGGCAAGTCCTTCTAAAACATGCATTTCCGGCAAGCAGCTTATGAGAACAAGTGATGACAAGTTAAACATGACTTACCAAATACCCCAGTATCAAATTATTTTCAATTAAATGCACCCAAAATTAGTCATAGGTAAAAGCAAGTGAGGCCTTATTGCGCATCTATACCAAACATATAATATTGCATAGAAAATTTAAATCGAAACAGGCATTGATGTCAGATCAGCATGCAGCAGCAGCTTTGTATAGGCTTCATCTTGATCACTTTGAAGGTGGATTTTATTTTGTGAGTTGCTCTGCACTGACACCTCTATGCGACCATCACGTGCTTCTCATTTTCGTGTGTTTTCTCCAGCATATTCTCAGCCAGGTAGCAGCTGAGTTCCATTTCGTCTTCACATCTGACAGGAGCCACTTCATGGGTATCTTTGCTATGCTTGTTGTATCCGTTATGTGATAGAATATTACTGGTTGACTTTCTTGCCTCCTGTCACGGGTGGTCGTCTTCAATGACATAGGCACATCATAGAGGTCAAATATGAGGCGCACTTCATCCACGTTGCTGTATATCTCAGCATATGGTTGGTGAAGGGATCAGCCAGTTAGCTGCATTTCTTTATGTAGTCTGGATTTTCCAAGGACTGGATTTCTGCCACTGACTTGGACACCAACAACATAAGAGCAAAAAGGTTCTGCCTTCTTTCAGCTCAATCATCTGGTCTCTGGTGTTCACTCTCATTTGCTTCCAGTGCTTCACCAGGCCTGTTATTGGTGTTTCTTTATTGGGGCCCACAGGTTGGTCGACCCTGACTTGATGCTGTTCGAGACAAATTGATGAAGTAGCTTGCTGCCACTTGTCCTTTGTCCACAGAGATCTTTCTTGACCTTCCCACGCATGACTGCTATTCGCTCGCCACAGTCCTCGGTGACTGATTTAATAAAGCTCCTCAGAGTGGTAATGAGGGCTTCAATGTTTTTCTCCTGCCGCGTGAGCACTGAAGTTGAGACTGCATGTTTATACATATGCCAGCCATCTGTTGAGCTTCTCCAGCAAGCCTCACTAGTTCTGGCGAGATGTGGAAGAACTTGGTGCGAGCATGTGTATTCAGGGTGATACCTAAGAGTTCACCAGCTACTTTCATTGAGCGGTTGATCAAGGCATGATCTGCTCCAATGGCACAGAATGGCATATGTGGCTTCTTGTTCACAACCCTGTTGCCATGCAGAAACTCTTCGTAGATGTCAGTGTCCGACTCCTTTAGTGATTCCATGTCCGCTAGGTGCATAGATGAGCTTCTCATGAGCAAAGATGTGCTTGGCGAAAGCTTCAAGATCCATCAAATGTAATTTCCAGTCACCCGTTCCGATAGATCTGATAAACAGTATAATTTCCATAACAATCTGCATATACTGACACATCACGACTGGCAGTGGCTGGCTCCTGTTGCTAGAATCGAATCGTGTCAACTCTTCCATTACTCGATGGCCAGCACCATTTCTGGATGTGCGTGTTGTATCTCTTCACTTGTGCCATCTGCACATGACCGATCACGATCTTCAGCTGCAGCCTTAAGCCTTCCTACCAGATCCGGACGCTCCTGGAAAAAGGGTCCTGGCATAGCATCAACAGAGCCTGCAGGGTGACCATGTGTGCCTCTACTCCTCTCAATGATCTGCTTGACTGTCATGAATCCATGCAGGTCTGCCTCAGTCCAGCAGAAGTCAATTCCGCTGTTCTCGATGTAAGTTCTAATGCAGCGTAGCTCTGCCATCACTACGTGAAGCTCACCAGGGCAGAGTATCATATGATCCATGTCTTTGCGAGCCATCTGGAGCTGCTTTGCAGGCTTGTAGAGCCCCGTGTCAAGAGATATGACAGTCTTGTGGTCTGGGCCCACTATCTTTGTGTTGATGCATTCGGTCTGCATGATCACCGTCAGTAATGTCTGCCACTCATGTGCAACTGCAGCAATAAGTGGTGGTGTGCTGACTCATGTGGTGGGTAGTTCATCGCCTGATAATGAGTTGTGTGCAGACCATATTGGGATGTTTCCATGGGTAGCAGCAGCTTCTTTATCAGGAGCTGCATCGTCCTCCACCAGCTTGTTGTTGTCCCATTTCACGTGTTGACCTCAGGGTCTGTGATTTCTTGTTGCCGTTTGTCTGTTTGGCAGATGATGCAGAGCGAGTAGTTCTTGTCATACATTGCCACTTTTGGAGCTGGCACTTAAACTTTAGCTGCTGTCCCCATATTATTAGAAGATAAATGCCGTTGCGGCGGAATGTTCGTGCAATCAGAATGTTAGTTTTAGCAAGAGAAAACCCAATTCTAGTCTATGGGGATCAAGGATCTAGTCTATACTGTTGAGGTTGATTTCTGTACTGTTCATGCTGTTTATGTTGGATGATGTGTGTGCTCCCACCATCACACCGCTCACCTGCAACATTCACGAAATACATGGAGGTTATATGTCACTCAACATTGTACACTTGCCAAAATACATGATTTACACATATGTAGAGTGTATATATTGAGCAGAGCAGAGTTGACACTGGATGAAATCTGAAACACTTATAGAGCAAACGGATGAATTTATCTGGTTAAGTTGGTATAAAATAGAACACGAAAATGCACAAATCAACTGTTTCCAGCACTGACTCATCACCAGGACCAGAGCAGATTCCCAGACTGCCAACAAGTTTCTTTTTTTGTTCTTTTGGAGTCCCCTTAAAACATGTAGACTAGTGGCCTGCTTTCATCACAAAATTCCCACGAGACTTTATATCATGGACCTGACTATTGAGACCTCTTTACTATGATCCTGAGAGTCCAGTTTATTTCACAAATATGAAATGTGGGAACAAATCGAATGGGACAAAATAACATAAAATAAGATAAAATACACTGAATTAAAGGAATGATTAACAGAACAGTTTCTCACATTACACAAGCAAGAGAGAAAAAGATTTCCACAAAAGAGTTAATGGATGACCAGTGGCAGGCAAACACAGTTGATATGCAAGCATGTGAATAATACAACAATGAATACAAATGCATTTTGACACAGGTCTATCAAAGACATCTGAAACTTCGTTTAGGCTGAAAAGTTTAAAGCAAAAAAGATGACATACACGATGCTTTTTAATAAATCCTAAGAGAGAGAGAGAGAGAGAGAGAGAGAGAGAGAGAGAGAGAGAGAGAGAGAGAGAGAGAGAGAGAGAGAGAGAGAGAACCTTAAAAATACAGTTTCGGAGATGCCTGAAAAAGGACATAGATAAAAGTATTAAAAAGCATAAAAAAATAAAAATTTTGAAAGATTACGAGTTTTAAAGTTTCAATGTCGTACAAAGTTTTCTGAATAATTTGTCATGTATTGTATGCTAATAATTTAATTGTAAATCCATACAACTATCATGTTTTATTTCAGCTGTTACGATTCTAGGTCTTAAAATAATGTAACTGAAAAAAAGAAACCAACAATGTAAGTAAAATCAACAAACAATTTATTTCTAGACAATTAAAGTGAAAATTCAAAAGACACGTACAGTAACGTGAATAAAATCCAAATAATCCTAAGTGTCTTAATCACAACTCCTAAATATTGAATGTTCCGAATTAATGAATGTTCCGAGTGAATGAATGTTCCGAATGAATGAATCGTCCTAATGAACGAATGTTCCGAATGAATGGATAGTCTTGAATGTCCCGATGTACCCCAATAATGTAATCCACATCATCTTGGAGAATGTTCAAATAAATTCCTTTCGAATTATGTATTCAGCATTACGGCATTACAAGATTACAGCACTACCGCACAATCAAACAGTCTGATGATTCCAAAGACTGATCATAAAAAACACATGTATGTTTTTAACACAGGATTTAAAATTAGAATGAATATAATTTGTATACCCTTTGCAAATAGCCTATTTCACAACAGGAAACGTGTCATCTTACGACCCAGAATGCAATACAAAATGCGTCATTCGAGTGGAATATCCTCAAGAAATGGTCAACAACTCTGACCCTGAACTCAGATGTAGTCAACATCCTGTTGACAACTTAACTAAACTTAAAGTGCGACTTACTGTTTGACAGAATGTTAAAAGTACAGTCAAAGAGCAAAAATTTAGGCACTCATTATAGATTCTATCTACATAATACCCTCCCCTCATAAAAAAGAAAGATTTATGCAATAAAGCTTTCTTTTACATATTAATCAAATATGTATATAATAATCAAAATCACATAGTAATATGTCTTATGAATGGCACTCAACTGAATTACACAAAATATACACAAAATAAAATAATGTAGTACTTCTTTTTACTACGATGTTGCGGGAAAAAAAATTCAAAAATATTGACTTGGTCTAAGGTAAGGGGCCGACACAGACTAAATGGTAAGCCAAATACAGGAATAGGCAGATGAGCCTTGATCTCTTCTGATTGGGTTTTCCCCACCCTATGACAATTGTCAAAAGATCTACAGTATTTAGAAACATCACTTTTAAGTTTCGGCCAATAAAAACGATTCAAGATCTTGTGACACCTTCGATAGGTAAAGAAGTCACTTTCCCAACAGACACAGATCCAGAAACTAAGTCTGATGCCAAAATAACACAATGGAGATCAACATTTACAAAGCCGCACTCTACTCCCTGAATAAGTACACTTTCACTAGAAGAAGACTTCTCATACAAAAGCAAAGTACCTTATAATAAAAGACTATGAGAAGCTCCGGCGTCCCTAAATATTACGGTAGGGATAGGTTTGACAAAATCACCAATAAGTGATATAGAACCTTCTGACATGAATGGTTCATAATCTTAAAAATAGAATCAGACTGGGGTTTGTCGGACCCAACAAATGTATTGCCTTCAATACAAGAGCGTGACCTTGACCTCTTTGAAACAATATCATTTGGAATAGCTCTGTGTTTATTCTGTTGCTTATTTTTCAACCTGTAGCAATCATAAATAACGTGCCCTTTCTTTTTACAGTAATTGCACGTAGAAAGAGATAAATATCTCTAATCAGTCTTATCAGATGTTTGATTTCTAAAGATTGTGACGTATTGAAATTTGGAAGTACTCATAGACTCTAACCCTACCTGAGTAGGACTTGAAACAAAATTCTGAACACTAAATGACATTGTGAATGTTTGCTGGTTTCACTAAAGATTTCGCAAATGGAATTAAAATATTCAAATGGTTGAAATAAACATCTTTACCTGGTACAATGAAATTCCGAAACAAAATTAATTTAAGTTGTAATTTAAAGAAATTCATATCACGGACGAGCCCTTAATGTCTGTTACGACTCTAGGTCTTAAAATAATGTAACAGAAAAAAGTTAAACCAACAATGCAAGTAAAAATCAACAAGTAATTTACTTCTAGACAATGAAAGTGAAAATTCAAAAGACAATTACAGTAACGTGAATTAATATCCAAATAATCCTAAGTGTCTTATTCACAACTCCTAAATATAGAATGTTCCGAATGAATGAATATTCCGAGTGAATGAATGTTTCTAATGAATGAAACTTCCAATGAACGAATGTTCCGAATGAATGGATAGTCTTGAATGTCCTGATGTACCCCAATAATGTAATCCACATCATCTTGCAGAATGTCCACAAATATCCAAAAGTCATATATTCAAATCCAAAGGTTAATGAGCACTTTAGTTAACTCCAATGAATGTTCAAATAATTAATTCCTTTCGAATTATGTATACAGTAATACAGTAGTACAAGATTACAAGATTACAGCACTACCACACAACTATGATTCCAAACAGTCTGATGATTCCAAAGACGGATCATAAAAAACACATGTATGTTCTTCACACAGGATTTAAAATTGGAATGGATATAATGTGTTCCGCAAGTTCTTATATATTCTTTGCAAATCACCTATTTCATAACAGGAAACGTGCCATCTTACGACCCAGAATGCAATACAAAATGCGTCATTCATGAGGAATATCCTCAAGAAATGGTCAACAACTCTGACCTTGAACTCAAATGTAGTAAACGTCCTGTTGACAACTTATCCAAACTTAAAGTGCGACTAACTATTTGACGTACTTTTAAAGTACAGTCATAGAGCAAAAGTTTAGGCACTCATTAAAGATTCAATATACATAACACAGCATAACACTAAAGGTACACCTATGATTGTACAATAATAATAATAATAATAATAATAATGTATTATTAACTATTATTTAGCTTTAAAGCATAATACTGATAGTACAATTACACAGTTCAATAATAATTCACTACCCACTAAATATGCATGAAGAACACATTTAGTAATGTTGATTAATACAATCGGATACCTTAAAAAAAACACAAGGTATCACAAACAAATGCAATACATAGCAAACCAGAAACAAATTAACTTTAAGTCAATAGATTCAGATAGATGAATAAACAACAACAGACCTGATGACAGTAAAAAGGATTAGTTCATAGCTTGATTCTAGTGTCTTAATGAATTTTTTTTTCTACAAGACAAGTTAATGTTTTCAGTATAGTCCGTAGAGTATATAACATTCCACAAGCAATTATAGTATCGGTCACTCAAGGCGAAATAAGATCTCTTCTGGAAAGATTTCATTGGTAGCAAATTACATACAGAACAAGAACTGCACATATTATCTAAATATATTCAGTACAAAAAGTAACACAATCCTAGCTCAATTCTAACGCTTCTACAACAGCAGACTTAGCTCTTGCTAGCTTTCATAAACATCTCCACTCAGACTTCATAACACTAACTGTTTCCCAAGAATAAACAAGCGTGCATTAAACATGTGTTTCTAGCAAATTATTGGCATGTAATGGTGTAACGTTAATAAACAGCTGTTAAAAACCTTGTAAGACAGTTACCAGGAAGAAAATATTTTAGTTGAGTCTAGAATCAAGCTTTCACATTTTATAAGAGTGCACACGTCATACCAGAGCAAGTTGGACTTATGTGACACTGATAATGCTGATGTTGTTCCTGCACGAGTCAAACATTTCTTTTTTTATTTCCTCCAAATTAGAGATTTTATAAACAGTGCAACTAGCAAACCAAACGGATCAAACGCATATGCTCTAATCCGGCAACTTTTGAAAAGAGACTCGGAGAGCTCAAGGCGCACCTAAGAAGGAGAGAATACAAAAATAGGCTATTAACAAAACAAGACTCCTCGATGGAGGAACCCTCCTGAAATATAAAACCAAGAAAACCAACAAACGCGTTCCCTTTCGTGCTTACTTTCCACCCCCGACGCCCCAAAACTACAACGAAATTTTCGGAAGTTTCGACAAAAGTTTTACATCTCCATAAGCACAACGAACTAGGAATGCAATTAAATTTACAATATCTGATTTATCTAAGCAAAAATGTAAAACATTGTCAATGTTTGCCTCGATATCATCCACTGAAATTTAATCATCCATGAACAGTTTCCCTTCTTTTCTTGAACTAGATTTTGATTCACCCCGATGTCCTTTCCTTAAGTCTAACTGAAGATTCAATATAGAAAATGTAGTATATCTTTCATGTACCCTGTACATTTTATCTTCCTCAGTATCCTCAGTCCTCAGTTTCCTCAGTGTCCTCAGTGTCCTCAGTTTACTTAGTTTCTAGGATTATCTCAATGAAACTATCCTCTAAATCGCCATATTTCCAAACAAATACGCCTTCGTCTTGGAGAGACTTCCAGGCTTCGTTCCAGTTTTCATCTTTAATATGTTTTTCAACTGATTCTTGTGCAGTCTTCGAAACACATTCGATATTTATCTTTGGCTTCAATTTTGTTATCAAATAGTCCGGTTGCATGTTTATCGTCATTTTTTCTGAGGTCTTTATTTCATCCTGAACATTTTTACTTACGGCGAAGTAGTAGTCACGATATGCTTTCACATCATCGTCTAAGATAGGATTCGTTAATTTTTCTAATCTTTCTTTCAGTTTTTCAGCTGCTGTACTAAAGGCAATAGTGTGCCCTAACGTTGTAGCTTCTTTGGTTTCCCAAGCTTTCTCTGCAAATTATGAGCAAGACTTCTAATCTCGTCGTTGCTCCTGTTTCCCTGCAACATATCAATTTAATTGCGCTTTACCTCTTCCTCTACTAATTCTGAACTGATTTAAGATCCTTTTCTACGACTACATCCCTGTTTAATAAAAATATCCGTGGTGTGTTTAAAATGTGGCTTGTATAATTCCACCTGGCTTTGCTTTTTTCACCACCCATGCTCACTACGTGCAAAGAAGCTATTAGCTCACGAAGTTTATCGAGGCATGCGACGCGATCATCATCTCGTATTTTTGCTTTCTTCAGCACTTGAATACTGGAATCTGTCTTCCGCGGATTCAAAAGGTGGGAAAAAAGATTTTTGATGAACAAATAGTCTGAGACACCCTCAACAAGAAAGACCTTTCGTGCGAACAAAATATTAATGTATTCCTCGCTGGCGACTAATCGTGCTGTCTTATGATGTTTCGTTTCAGTGTTTTTTTGTTGTTGTTTTTTTCAGTTTTTCACCCACGAAGATAACTTTTGAAGTTGTTTCAGCTGTGTCATCCTTATAGAATTTTATTGTTTGATAAATAGTTATGGCATCAATAAATGCCGGATTGTGAGTGATAATAATAATTACTTTCTCTCCGACCTGAGGTAGAACTATGTCTCGAATTTTTTTAACCATTTGAGGGTGCATACCGTTATCCGGCTCCTCGAGCAAAACGGTTCTAAATTCTGTGCATGAAGAAGTAGAGAAAGGTTTTTTGCCTCCAATATTCCCTGGGGTACCTTCAGTATCTCTTGACTCCAGATTCAAACATCTCACGGCTTCAAAAACGCTCGTTTTTCCTGAACCGTTTTCTCCCACGAAGAAGCAAGCCCCATCAGCAGGGAAAGGAATAAACGTATGGTCTCTAAATGTAATAACATTTTGCAGTCGAATAGCACGCAGCATTTTTCCTGAAAGGAAAAGAAAGTCACTGAAGTTGTTAGATGCAACATGTACGTATATGATTTACCGGCACATCCTCACAATACCGGCTATATCGTCGATTAAAATGCTTTAGGCCCAGCTACACGTGACCTGCAGGGTCAAGAGATAAACGTTTGAATGTGATCTGCTGTTACGTGCTGCCTATTCGACATAACTTCCTCGATAATTTGAGGCGGAAAATAATTGAATGACTTTGTATGAACGGGTATCTTTATAAGAAAATATTACTATTGGTGTATTATTACGTGTTGGTATGCAACCTTAGTAAAAATGCTCTCTTGGTAACATTCATGTCCACATATGGATATAAAACCAGAAACCAATGCATACTGTGTTGTAATTTAAAGTTTGTAATGTAGCTTCCCTATTTTTAAATTTCATGAAACGGTTTCCAGTTTTTAATAATGAAAGAGAGAGAGAGAGAGAGAGAGAGAGAGAGAGAGAGAGAGAGAGAGAGAGATTCAAGCACTGTTTGAAATATTCATGTTAATATTGTAAGCAATACAAGTGCAACATAAGGGAATGTTCCATCTCTCTCTCTCTCTCTCTCTCTCTCTCTCTCTCTCTCTCTCTCTCTCTCTCTCTCTCTCTCTCTCTCTCTCTCTCTCAGTGCAAGTTTAACATAGTTTCTTTTTTTTTCTGACACAAGCGTTTAATTTCTTAAGAGTTTTGCGGAAACTGAATGTCTGGTGTATTGTATGTTCCAAGTGTTTGCATTTTTACCACTTAAAGGATACTGACATATAGTAATCAGAGAGAGAGAGAGAGAGAGAGAGAGAGAGAGAGAGAGAGAGGTGGGGGTGGGATGGAGTATGGTTAAGTGAGTCATAACGACTCAACTTTCCTCGAACTAGGAAACAGACTGTATTTTCCGTTAATTTAAGAATAGATTGTTTACAACTACCCTTGGAATATCATCATTACAAAGTTAACGGACTAACCATTTAATTTTCCAGAAAGGGGGCGGGGTGGGTGGTATACTGGGATTTTTTAAAAAAATGATTTTGAGATAAATGGAAAAAATATTCTGGCATGAATGACCCCCAACCCCCACCCGTAATTTAAATGGTCGGCCCCTAAGTTGTCAAGTTTTGTAGAAAAGGGCACTAACGGGCTGAGCAGATCGAGCAAATCGGATTCGTATTTAGTCCACATTTTGTCTCAGTTGAGAATCTAACTGGGTGTTGCTCATTGAATTCAAAAATATATAAATATGAATAGTCGATGGGTTAATTTGTTTTCAGCGTCTTCTATTATTTATTAGAGACCTTAGGTGTCGAAGTTTGTATAGATCTAAATTATGATGACGTACCCCCAACTCGCACCTTTGGCAACTTTCCGGTATTCTATTTGAAGTTGTATATTTGTAACAAACTAGAAGTTTTTAACACTCTAGACCGAACTTGAGTATCACGACAACAGTCAACTACACAGATCGGCAAGATAGGGGTTGGATAGATAAAATTGTTTTATTTTAATATATTTAATGCTATTGATTTATGTAAAATGTTTCATCGAAATGAAATAGTTATAATATATTCACACTTTATCCAAATGATAATGTACAGTATAAATATATTTTGATTGATATTGTACATGTTTTAATTTCTTTTTTTATATGAACCCTGACCTGCTTTGTGTCCGGGTTCTGAATAAATCTTCCTCTTGCTCGGGACCTTAACTAGAAGAGATCAGACAATTTTCAGCGCGTGACAGGATACAAAATTTGCAAGTTTTAATACAGTTGAGGACACAAAAAGCAAGAGAAATAAACTTTATAAAGGACATAAAAAGTAAAAATATTCAAAATTCACGGATAAACTTTGGTACTGTTAAGGTAACTGTTTATTAATATTGCTTTGGAAATATAGTAAGGCTGGTTGGTTGGATTTTAACGGCACATTAACAAACGACTGACTATATCATGCTGAGGAAATGTTTCAAAATATTAGTAAATTATATAGCGATAAATCGGCATAGGGAGAAATCTACAATTCTTAACTGTTCTATTGATAAAACAAATCATCATAGATACACATACATACATACATACATACATACATACATACATACATACATACATACATACATACATACATGCATCCATCCATACATACATACATACATACATATATACATACTGTTACGGAATTATGTTTATGGAATCTATAATATACTTAAACTTTTGGCCTATGACTCTACTTTAAAGTTGTGTCAAATAGTGAGTCATATTTAAGTTGGGTTTAGTTGTACTATTAATCAAATAACAACATCTTTACTGACCTTTTGTTCAAGGTCAGAGCTGTTGATCATTCTTCAGTAAAATTCCATGAAATAGACGCATTTAGTATTGCATTCTGGATCATAATCTGACACGTTTCCTGTTGTGAAATGTGCCATTTGCAAGTTGTATAAAAGACCTGGAAATGCGAATTAATTCCATTCCATTTTAGATCTTGAGTTGAAAAGAACTGTTTTTTATGATCAGCTTTTTGGAATCATCAAATTGTTTGAAATAATAGCCACGCTGGAATCCTGTAATGATGTAATGCCATGCTGTATGAATAATTCGAAAGGAATTATTTATTGGACCATTCATCAGAGCTACCTGGAGTTATATTTAGGACTTTCTCGGATGCCTCTGAATACTTAAAGATGATCTGACATTATCGTTGGAACATCATGACAGCCCAGACTCATTCATTCGGAATCATCATCTATTCGGAACATTCGTTCATTACGAAGACTCATTCTTTCGGAACATTCGTTCATTACGAAGATTCATTTGGAACATTCATTAACTTGGAACATTCATTCATTTGGAACATTTTGTAGTTTCTATATATACAGAACATGTGATTAGGACACTAATAATTGTTGGATTATTTGGATTTTAATACACGAAACTGTAAGTGTATTTTGATTTTCACATTAATTATTTAAAATAAATTGTTTGTTGATTTTTACAAACATTGTTGGTTTCACTTTCTTTTTGTTACGTTTGTTCGAGCCATACAGTCGTAACAAATAAATGGGGGCTAGTCCGGGATTGGAATTCTTATTTGAATACCGTCTCCGGGATAGGATCTTATATTATAGGTCTGAGATTAGGGATATGATGGATATGATTTTATTTTAATAGTTCCGGGATCGTTGTTCTAGGGGTATGATTCTCGCTTTGGTTGCGAGAGGTCTCGAGATTTGATGGATAAGATTGATAGGATTTGATGGATAGGATTGATTGGATAGGACTGATTGATCTGAATTTCTTTACATTACAATTTAATTGATTTTGTTGCAGATATTCTATGTCCCTGATAAAGATGTTTATTTTTGCCTATTTGAATATTGTAATTCTATTTGGGAGAATTTTTTGAGTGAAACCAACAAAATAATCACAATGTCATTGAATGTTCGGAATTTTGTTTCAAGTCCTACTCACATAGGGTTAGAGTATATAATTACTACGAAATTTTAATACGGCGCGACTTTTAGAGCAAACATCTGATAGGCTGATTAGATATATTTATCTTTTTTATATGTACTTGGTGTAAATAGAAGGGAACGTTATTTCGATTTGCTACATGTGAAGAATAAGCAACGAAATAAATACAGAGCTATTCCAAATGCTCTTGTTTTACAGAAGTCAAGGTCAGGATAATGTATTGAAAGAAATACTTGTTTGGAGGCTTGCCTACCTCAGTCTGATTTTGTCATGGAGAATTACGAACCATTCATGTCGAAGGGTTTAGTATCACTTGTTGGTGACCTTAAATTTGTCTCTCTATTGTGTTATTTGGTCATCAGACTTAGTTCGGAAAGTGACTTCTTTACCTATCATAGGTATCTATTAAGATGGAAATCCCTGTTTTTTGTATCATCTGTGTAAAGTTACTAGAGCTATGAGAGCTCTTTGAGAATGATGTTGTTTAGAAAATTTTCTTTAGCTGATACATTGGTTTACAATGGTTTAGTCAGTCTAGTGAGGTCTTTGTGACGAAACGGAGACCACTCGGGGTACCCGCTGGTGACGAGTGGTCAGTTCCTAATCAGGGTATCAGAAGACAACAATTCGTTGTCCAACAGAAGCAAGATATCGAAATATCCTGGGGGGTTTTTCCAATGAGCTATCAAATTGTCATACGGTGGGAAACACCAATCAGAAGAGATCAAGCTCATCTGTCACCTCTTCCTACATTTGACGTACCTTTTAGTCTGTGTCTGCCACTTACCTAAGACCAAGTCAATATGTTTTATTTTATGTGCCTGGTAGTAAAAAGAACTGGTGCACTTTCAAGTATATAGAAGTACTATATTGTGAATAGTTTGTGTTATTCAGTTGAGTGTTGTTCATAGGACATGTTACTATGTGATTTTGATTATTGCATTATTATATGCATATCTGAATGTAAAAAAAAAGCTTTATTGCATAAATCTTTTTTTTTCCCAAGGAGGAAGGTGTTACGGAATTATGTATATGGAATCTATAATGTGCTTAAACTTTTGACCTATGACTCTACTTTAAAGTTGTGTCAAATCGTGAGTTATATTTAAGCTGGGTTTAGTTGTACTATTAATCAAATAACATGTTTACTGACCTTTTGTTCAAGGTCAGAGTTGTTGATCATTCTTCAGTAAAATTCCATGAAATAGACGCATTTAGTATTGCATTCTGGGTCATAATCTGACACGTTTCCTGTTGTGAAATGTGCCATTTGCAAGTTGTATAAAAGACCTGGAAATGCGAATTAATTCCATTCCATTTTAGATCTTGAGTTGAAAAGAACTGTTTTGTTTTTTTTTTAGATCAGCTTTTTGGAATCATCAAATTATTTGAAATAATAGCCACGCTGGAATCCTGTAATGATGTAATGCCATGCTGTATGAATAATTCGAAAGGAATTATTTATTGGACAATTCATCAGAGCTACCTGGAGTTATATTTAGGACTTTCTCGGATGCCTCTGAATACTTAAAGATGATCTGACATTATCGTTGGAACATCATGACAGTCCAGACTCATTCATTCGGAACCATCATCTATTCGGAACATTCGTTCATTACGAAGACTCATTCTTTCGGAACATTCGTTAAATTGGAACATTCATTCATTTGGAACATTTTTTAGTTTCTGTATATACAGAACTTGTGATTGGGACACTAATAATTGTTGGATTATTTGGATTTTAATACACGAAACTGTAAGTGTATTTTGATTTTAACATTAATTATTTAAAATAAATTGTTTGTTGACTTTTACAAACATTGTTGGTTTCACTTTCTTTTTGTTACGTTTGTTCGAGCCATACAGTCGTAACAATACATACATACATGCATACATACATACATACATACATACATACATACATACATACATACATACATACATACATACATACATACATACATACGCCGATAGATAGATAGATCTAAGGTGGATAGAAAGAGAGATATACAAAAAGCTAGGTACGTACAGCTAGAAGTTATAATTGCTTAATCAACGATAATTTTGGATTTTCTTACTAAAGTAGAATGTTATATTTCTCTTTGTTGATATGTCCATTAATTGCTAACTGACAACTCAACACGTGTACATCAGGTGTTGCAACACCATTCTCTCCCTCTACCGCCCCATCCCCCGACCCCCATCCCCCGCCCCCCCCCTCTCTTTCTCTCTCTATCTCTCTCTCTCTCTCTCTCTCAGTACTAATGAATTATACAAAATTTGTTATTTTCTGAACTTTTCTGTTGTGCAAAGTTTAAAGCTTTTGACAATGCATTTCAGATTCCTTTTGAATTTGAAGAAATAATGACATTATTTTTTTTAATGTTCGGCCCTAAAACAAAAATATTGTGGTAAATATTTTCTTATCATTTCCCTATATAATGGACAAACAAATATAATATTTTCAAAACAAAGACAAGACCCTGCAGTCTTTGTAACAATACAGCGCGTGGATGGGAACATAGTTGACGTCGTTGTAAACAATAGTACTACTTAACCCGAAGAAGACTTTTTCAATGCACACAATATGCTTTGTCGAAATAGGGACACCAGTGCGGTACGTAGATTAAATTGGAGTCATACTTAGTCTCTGCAGCACCTAATTGGGTGTTGGTCAGTTCATTAGAAAATATATAAATATGATTCGTTAATGGGTAATTTGTTTTCAATGTATCTATTATTTATTTATTAGTAACATTCGGTGTGGAAGCATGAATGAATATATATATATATATATATATATATATATATATATATATATATATATATATATATATATATATATATATATATTGTTATGTATGATGTTTATATAATATTGTGGATATTTTGGGAAATTGTAAGTGTTTCTTCGCTTTGGTGTTTGCTTAAATCGTAATGTTTATCATGAAAAACATGTTTAACTAGTGTCCTTGAATTAGGTTGTTTTGATCAATATGTTTTCTCAATTTGAAGGTCAAGGTTGATTGTTGTTTACAAGTAAAATTCCATTAAGATGACACATGTTCTAGAACATTCTGTCATGTGACCAATCTTTATATATGCCATGTTTGGTGGACATTTATTCAGTTTTGACATTACCATCAGTCTTGTAAAGAGCTATTACAGTTGTGAAAATTCATTCCAAATTCTAAGAGAGGAATTATTTTAAATATTCATTGGATTATAACAGTGCTCATAAACTTTTGATTTTGGATTTTTAATTGATGATTTTGGAATTTAAGTGAACTTATTCAGATATTTTGGAATACTTCATTTTGACATCAGCACATCAAAGATTACTAGTACATCAGGACTTTGGAGACCATTGGCACATCATAACATTCAAGGACACAGCCGTGAATTCGGAACATTCTATATTTAGGACTTGTGATTAGAACAATCATTCTTATTGGATTATTAGGATTTCAAAACACATTACTGTAAGTGACTTTTTGATTTTTCATTTTAATTATCTAGTAATAAATTGCTTGTTGATTTTTACTTGATTTGTTGGTTTCACTTTCTTTCTGTTACATTTTTCTTAGACCATAGAGTCGTAACAGAAATTGGGGGCTCGTCGTTCCGGGATTGAATTTCTTTAAAGCATATTAGAGATATTAAATTTATCTTTGAAATTCATATTGATTTTGTCTCTGAATTTTGTTTGTCTTTGGCAAAGATTTTTAATAGAGAAATTTGTTTTGTGTGAAACCAACAAGCATTTACAATGGCATCTAATGTTCAGAATTTCATTTCAAAACCTACCCAGGAGGGGTTAGAGTGCATGAGAAAGGATGAGTTGCTCGAGCTTGCCAGAAAATACAGTCTATCTGAGGCAAAAGTATCATTGACAAAACAGGAAATAAAGATTATTTTAATTCAGTATTTAGTAGGAAAGGGAATTTTTGAAAATAGTGCTTTAAGTTTGAAGAGAAAGCCTGTATCTGGTTCTGACAGGAAATTAAGGGAATTAGAGTTAAAGAACCAGATGGATTTAGAGTTGGCAAAGCTTCAGATTCAGAGAGAGAGAGAAAAAAAGAAGAGAGGCAGATACAGATGGAGAGAGAGAAAAAAGAGAGGCAGATGGAGAGAGAGAAAGAAGAGAGACAAATGCAGATGGAGAGAGAGAAAGAAGAGAGGCAAATACAAATGCAGATGCAAAGAGAAGAAAGGGAAATGCAATTTAAATTAAGAGAATTAGAACTGGCAAACAGAGCACACTCCACTCCTTTAAACACAAGTCCAGGTTTTGATGTTACTAGATATATTAGGTTAGTACCCCCTTTTCAGGAAAAAGAAGTAGATAAATACTTTCTTCATTTCGAGAAAATAGCTGAAAACTTGAAATGGCCCAGAGAGCATTGGACTTTGTTATTACAAAGTGTACTTATTGGCAAAGCTCGTGAAGTCTACATTTCACTGTCAGTACAACAAAGCACTGATTATGATGTGGTTAAGGAGTACATCTTGAAAGCTTATGAGTTGGTACCAGAGGCATATCGACAAAGGTTTAGGAATTGTAGAAAAGAAACTGGACAAACTCATGTCGAATTTGCAAGGGATAAAGAACAACTATTTGATAGGTGGTGGTCAGCCAAGAAAGTTGATCAAGCTTATGATAACCTCCGACAGCTCGTATTAATTGAAGAGTTCAAGAGGTGCATCCATAGTGACGTTAAAACCTATCTTGACGAGCAGAATGTGGAAACTTTGGAAAATGCTGCTCGTATGGCTGATGATTATTCCTTGACTCACAAAATTTCATTTGGTAATAAATCGTCCTCTCAGCAGTTTTCTGGTAAAAAACCATTTCAATCTCATTCGAGTACTTCCAAATTTCACAACAGCACAACTGTTAGGAATCAAACATCTGATAAGACTGATCAGAAATCCTTATATCTTCCTACGTGCACTTATTGTAAAACGAAAGGGCACGTTATTTCTGATTGCTTCAAGTTGAAAAATAAGCAACAGAGAAAAGACAGAGCTTTTCCAAATGCTCTTATTTCTACGAGGTCAAGGTCACGGTCTTGTATTGAAACAATACATTTGTTGGGTCAAACAAACCCCAGTGTGATTCTATTTTGGAGGCTTATGAACCATTCATGTCAGAAGGTTCTATATCACTTATTGGTGATTCTGCCAAACCTATCCCAATTAAAATATTAAGGGACACTGGAGCTTCTCAGAGTCTTTTATTATCAGGTACTTTGCCTTTGTCTGAGGAGTCTTCTTCAAGTGAAAGTGTTCTTGTTCAGGGAGTAGAGTGCGGCTTTGTAAATGTTCCTCTTCATTGTGTAAATTTGGCATCAGACTTAGTTTCTGGACCTGTGACTGTTGGGGCAGTGACTTCTTTACCCATAGAGGGTGTTCATTTATTACTAGGCAATGACCTAGCTGGAGATAAGGTTGTGGTTAATCCACTTGTAACTGACAAGCCTTGTTTGGATCAGAAAGTTGATCCTGTCGAAACTGAAATCCCTGATTTGTACCCTGCTTGTGCAGTTACTAGAGCTATGGCAAAAAGAGCTCTTGAGAGTGATGTTGATCAGGATATTATTCCTTTAGCTGACACATGTATTGGTCAGTCTTTTGATGAGGTCACTTTTACCTCAGGTATTGATCAATCAAATGGTATTGATCACAGTGATCCTCTTTTGGCAACTCATTCTCTTTGTTCTAATCAGGATGACAAACGACAATCCCTTGTCGTTGAACAGGAGCAAGATCCCGAGAT
Organism: Margaritifera margaritifera; assembly: GCA_029931535.1. Classification (NCBI taxonomy): domain Eukaryota; kingdom Metazoa; phylum Mollusca; class Bivalvia; order Unionida; family Margaritiferidae; genus Margaritifera; species Margaritifera margaritifera. The sequence continues at coordinate 986,110 of JAQPZY010001656.1, read as the reverse complement.
ATCTTGTTTATTTCAGAGGGCTATTAGTGAAACTGAACCCACACAAGTTCCAGTGTGCTACTTTGTGAAAAATGGGGTCCTTATGAGGAAATGGAGACTACCTGATGTACCCGCTGGTGACGAGTGGTCAGTGAGCTATCAAATTGTTGTTCCTAAGTCATATCGACAGGAAATTCTTAATTTAGCCCATGAAACTCCTTTGGCTGGTCATTTAGGAGTCCGTAAGACTTATCACAAGATCTTGAATCATTTTTATTGGTCGAAACTCAAAAGTGATGTTTCTAAATACTGCAGATCTTGTCACACTTGTCAAATGGTAGGAAAACCCAATCAGAAGATACCTAAGGCTCATCTGCAACCTATTCCTGCATTTGATGAACCATTTAGTAGAATAATGGTAGACTGTGTTGGTCCTTTACTTAAAACCAAGTTAGGCAACCAATACTTGTTGACCATCATGTGTACATCTACAAGATTTCCAGAAGCAATTCCTCTGAGAAATATAAAAACTAAAACTATTGTGAAAGCTTTGGTGAAGTTTTTTACACTTGTTGGCCTTCCTAAATCTGTCCAGTCAGATCAAGGGTCAAATTTTATGTCTGGAATTTTCCAACAAGTTATGCATGAATTAGGCATCCAACAGTTTAAATCTTCTGCCTATCACCCTGAAAGTCAAGGTGCTTTGGAAAGATTTCATCAAACTTTGAAGAATATGATTCGATCATATTGCTTTGATACAGAAAAGGATTGGGATGAGGGTGTTCATTTGTTGTTGTTTGCTGTTAGGGAATCAGTTCAAGAGTCGTTGGGTTTTAGTCCCTTTGAACTAGTTTTTGGTCATACTGTCCGTGGACCATTGAAATTATTGAAAGAGAAACTTCTTTCAAATGAAGATTCAAAGATTAATCTTCTTGATTATGTTTCTGATTTCAAATACAAGTTGTCAAAGGCCTGTGAAGTAGCAAGAACTAATCTTCACACTACTCAGTCAAAAATGAAATTAAGGTATGACAGAAATTCACAGGAAAGGAGTTTTAAACCTGGTGACAAAATTCTGGCTCTCTTTCCCATACCTCAGAATCCTCTTCAGGCTAAATTTTATGGTCCTTATACCGTTGAAAAGAAAGTAAATGACTTAAATTATATCATTAACACTCCTGGGAGACGGAAACAGAAACAACTTTGTCATATAAATATGTTAAAGGAATATTTTGACAGAGATAGCTCAGCTAATTATTCTGTTAATTTAGTTGTACCTGTCCCACACAGTGAAGATATCAACGATGGAGTACGATCAGACTATAGTGACTCTGGTATAACCAATCTTCGGAATTCAGAAATATTGAACAACCTAGACCAGAAACTTTCACATCTACAACAACAGGAAAGAAATGAACTAAAACAGCTATTACATGACTATGAGCACTTGTTTCCTGATGTTCCAACACGAACAAGTAAAATTTATCATGACGTTGACATTGTAGATTCTGCGCCTGTGAAACAGCATCCTTATAGGATGAATCCTCTCAAACAGAACTATCTGAAGAAAGAAATTCAGTATTTACTGGAGAATGATTTCATAGAACCAAGTAAAAGTAACTGGAGTTCACCATGTATTCTTGTTCCCAAGCCAGATAATACATTCCGTATGTGTACTGACTATAGAAAAGTCAACAGTGTCACCAAAACTGATTCATTTCCAATCCCAAGAATGGACGATTGCATTGATAAAATTGGAAATGCGGAATATGTCACCAAGTTTGACCTTTTAAAAGGATTCTGGCAAATTCCACTGACGGAAAGGGCAAAAGAAATTTCAACATTTGTAACTCCAGATGGACTTTATCAATATAAAGTCATGCCGTTTGGAATGAAAAATTCGCCTGCAACATTTCAACGTCTGATGAACATGATAACATTTGGTCTTGATAATTGTGACGCTTATATCGATGACGTCATTATCTACAACAACACCTGGGAAGATCATTTGGAAACCATTCGAAAATTCTTCGATCGACTCAGCGATGCGAATCTGACAATTAATTTGAGCAAAAGTGAGTTTTGCCATGCTTGTGTCACATTTTTAGGACATATTGTGGGGCAAGGTCAAGTTAAACCTATAGAAGCTAAGGTCAAAGCTATCTCTGAATTTCAAGTTCCAATTTGTAAAAAGCAACTGATGCGATTTCTAGGTATGACTGGATATTATCGGAAATTTTGTTCCAATTTTTCCAAAATTGCTGAACCTTTGACAAGTTTATTGAGTAAGAAAGCCAAATTTTATTGGTCTGACAAGTGTCAGGAATCTTTTGACAAGTTAAAGGCCATGCTTAAGAATGCACCAGTTCTTTCTGCACCAAATTTTAGCCAATCATTTAAATTATCTGTTGATGCAAGTGATATAGGGGTTGGTGGAGTATTGATTCAGGAAGACAAAAGTGGTGTGGATCACCCTGTGTGTTATTTTTCTAAAAAACTAAACAAGCACCAGAAAAATTATTCCACAATTGAGAAGGAATGTTTGGCTTTGATATTAGCTTTACAGCATTTTGAAGTGTATGTCACCTCAGCTCTTTCTCCAATTATTGTGTACAGTGATCACAATCCCCTTACTTTCATCAACAAAATGAAAGATAAAAATCGGAGATTGTTGAGATGGAGTTTGATATTGCAGGAATAGAACATTGACATCAAACACATCAGGGGAAAAGACAATGTGATTGCAGATGCACTCTCACGTGCCTAGAAATGTAATATTGCTTGATGTAATTAAGTCCAGTATCATAAAACATGTTCTTATGTAATTTTGGTTATTATAGTATTAGATGTATATTCAAAAGGAAGCTTTATTATATAAATCTTTCTTTTTCTTTATGAGGGGAGGTGTTATGTATGATGTTTATATAATATTGTGGATATTTTGGGAAATTGTAAGTGTTTCTTCGCTTTGGTGTTTGCTTAAATCTTAATGTTTATCATGAAAAACATGTTTAACTAGTGTCCTTGAATTAGATTGCTTTGATCAATATGTTTTCTCAATTTGAAGGTCAAGGTTGATTGTTGTTTACAAGTAAAATTCCATTAAGATGACACATGTTCTAGAACATTCTGTCATGTGACCAATCTTTATATATGCCATGTTTGGTGGACATTTATTCAGTTTTGACATTACCATCAGTCTTGTAAAGAGCTATTACAGTTGTGAAAATTCATTCCAAATTCTAAGAGAGGAATTATTTTAAATATTCATTGGATTATAACAGTGCTCATAAACTTTTGGATTTTGGATTTTTAATTGATGATTTTGGAATTTAAGTGAACTTATTCAGATATTTTGGAATACTTCATTTTGACATCAGCACATCAAAGATTACTAGTACATCAGGACTTTGGAGACCATTGGCACATCATAACATTCAAGGACACAGCCGTGAATTCGGAACATTCTATATTTAGGACTTGTGATTAGAACAATCATTCTTATTGGATTATTAGGATTTCAAAACACATTACTGTAAGTGACTTTTTGATTTTTCATTTTAATTATCTAGTAATAAATTGCTTGTTGATTTTTACTTGATTTGTTGGTTTCACTTTCTTTCTGTTACATTTTTCTTAGACCATAGAGTCGTAACAATATATATATATATATATATATATATATATATATATATATATTATGATGACATACCCCACTCAGACCTCCTCCAAACTCCCAGTATTCTATTTTTGTCTGTCATGGATACATTGTTCCAAACCAGGAAGTTTCTGAAGGTGTCCACTGGTCTTTAATACCGTGACAACAGTCACCTACGCAGATCGGCAAGATGGAGGTTGGGTAAAAAAAACTTTGTTTACCCCTAATATATTGAATACCATCAATTGATTTACTTGTTCTAACTGAGGTGTAATAGTTTTCAAAAGCTATCACTTCATACTAATTACAATGTAATATATAGATATATTTTAATTGATATTTTAAATACTGGAAAGTTGTATTAATATATATATACATATGGAAAGAAGGTATGTTTACAAAAAGATTGGTAAAGTATATGTTGGTAGGTCGTCATGGATAGAAGTAACATTTTTTTAACTAGACTTCAACTGTAAGTCATTATATCATTATATATGTCGAACAATCGTCCTTTCAAGTGCACTTGATCCAAAAATGGATCTCGTGTGTCAGGGATTGAGTAAGATAATTGTAAAAACATATTTCTTGTTTGTCTTGTTTGTCTCTGTTTTGTAATTGCCTTTGACAAAAGAAGTTATAGCAGCAATTTTTGCTTTATTATGGGTAATTCTATACCCTCTTTACAAAAGTACAATATTCAATTTTTCGTCGTTGTTATGCACATTAATTGCTTACACAATATGACTGTTTACAATTACTCACATGATAAAAGTTCCTTTTAAAATACAAAAAAAATATTTTATGAATAATTTTAAACTTTCTTTGAAATATAATATACTAGTATTAAAATTGTTTTTCCTATTAAAGTGACCATGTGAGTATGATTATATTCTGCAAAAAATAATTTCCATATGTTTGTGGGTGGGTCAGTTATTTCAAATAATGAATATTGACTAAACTCACTGAGTTGTCACGTTTGCCAAAAGAAAACAATCAACAAACAATGCGCCTTGTTTCGAAAACCTTTTCTTCGTCACTAATTCTGACTGAAAATATCTATCGATGTTGAATCAGAATTGTCTTTTGTTCCACGATGACCTACCCTATTTTGAGCCTTCATTATATCTGTAAGTATTATATTTACATATTTAATGATTGAACTTGAAAGTTAGTAACCGAACTTAATTGCCACTTTGGCAGTTGTTGACAGAGATAGATGAGATGAGGGTTGACAAACAGCAAAATATTATTTTAGAAAAATATGGCTTATAATTAGGGATCGTGAACCAAGGGGCGCGGGTTCGATACTCGTACCTGTCAAGGCCAGCCTTGGTCGGCTGCCTCATTTCCTCGGCATGATACAGCCAATAATGTGTTAAGATTGTCGTTAAAACCAACAAAACAAAGAAAAAACACAAATAATGCAAAGTAAAAGGTTAAATGAGGAATGAAAGGCTATTTCTGAATATTTAGGATAGATTAATATTGATAACACCCTTTAACTCTTGTGTCAGCAGATACACTACCCGGGGATCATGACGATGTGTGTTGTACCCAGTTTTCTGCAGATATCTTCCTCGTTCTTGTGACCCACGCTAATGAGGATCAGGTCAGGGCACCTTTAAATACGAGAGACATGATCAAATGTGTCTGGAATTTAGGTTTGAAGAAGAAATAAATTTTAAAAAAATTCTAAGAGGATGGAAAATGAAAAGTAAAAGATGTAAAAATGCAGAAAAATGAACTATCATCGCAGATGGATTTATTAGACCCATGTGTTCTCGATCTGTTCTATTTCCGTTTATTCATGTATTTACTATTCCTAAACCTCTGTCGATACGCCTCGGGTACCAACCCATAACCCTTCAAGATGTACTCCTTAACCACATCATAATCAGCACTTTGTTGTACCGACAGTGAAGTGTAGACTTCACGAGCTTTGCCAAAAATTACACTTTGTAATAACAAAGTCCAATGCTCTATTGGCCATTTCAAGTTTTCAGCAATTTTCTCAAAGTGAAGAAAGTATTTATCTACTTCTTTTTCCCGAAAAGGGGGTACTAACCTAATATATTTGGTAACATCAAAACCTGGACTTGTGTGCAAAGTGTGTGTATGTGGGAGGGGGAGAGTGTGTTCCGTTTGCCAGTTCTAATTCTCTTAACTTTTATTGCATTTCCCTCTCATTCTCTTCTCTCTCTCTCTCTCTCTCTCTCTCTCTCTCTCTCTCTCTCTCTCTCTCTCTCTCTCTCTCTCTCTCTCTCCATCTGGGTTTCTATTTATATTTCCCTTTCCTCTTTCTGAAGCTGAAGCTTTCTTAATTCTAATTCCATCTGGTTTTCTTTTAGCTGTAATTCCCTTAATTTCCAATCAAAACCAGATACAGACTTATCAATTAAACCCAAAGCACTATTATCCAAAATATTTCCTTTCCCACCAAATGTGGAATTAAAATATTCTTTATTTCTTGCTTTGTCAAAGACGCTTTCGCCTCTGAAAGATCATAATGTTTGGCAAGCTCATGCAGCACATCTTTTTTTATAGACTCTAACCCAGTGGTCCCCAACGCAGTGCCCGCGGGCGCCATGGCGCTCGCCAAGGTTTCTTTGTGTGCCCGTGGAAGAAGTTATCGAGAAAGAGGTTATAATGAATAATGAAAAAATGGGTTAAGTTAATTGGTTGGTGCCCGCCACTCTCTCATAAACTCACAAATGTGCCCTTAGGCACAAAAAGGTTGGGGACCCCTGCTCTAGGACTTGAAACAAAGTTCTCAACCTTAGATGGCAGTGTGTATCCTTGCTGGTTTCACAAAATATTTCTCAAGTGGGCGAACTAAAAATATTTACCAGGGACAATGAAAATTTTAAAGTAAATTTAAATTATAATTTAAAGAAATTCACAACTCGAAACGGCCCCCCAATTTCTGTTACGACTCTAGGTCTTAAAAATATGTAACAGAAAGAAAGTGATACCAACAATGCAAGTAAAATAAACAAGCAATTTATTTCCAGACAATTAAAGTGAAAATTCAAATGACACTTACAATCTCTGAGTTAAATTCCAAATAATCCTAAATGTCCTAATTACAAGTCCAAAATAATAGAATGTTCCAAATGAATTCCAATAGCCTTGAATGTCCTGATGTACCACAAAGATGTAATCCAGAATGTATTTGAATGAATTCACATAAATCCCAAAATCATGTATTAATTCAGAAGTCTATGAGCACTTTAGTATTTCCAATGAATATTGTAAATAAATAATTCCTCTCAAATTATATCTGATTTCAACAACACAACTAAAATATATTCTTTACAGACTGATCTTTTAAAACCGAAATTCTAGAATAGGAATGAATTTGTATATAAATACACATGCCTACATGACCTATGTCACATAAGAATATGAGTATTTCTAATGCAAAAATACTGGCCTATCTGACATATGTCACACAAGTCTAATTGCGAAATGCCTATATACTATGTATACAACTGGACAAAAGTTAAGTATGTATTTTCAAATAACCATACAACTTACGATCTTAGACAAAAGTTAAGTACATAAACATCATACATAACAATGCTAAAAAGAATTTATAAAGAATTTTACTAAGTTCAAATTACTATCAAGACATATATTAGATCATCATCGCAAGCTAGCAGGAACAATCTGCTATGCTCCTTTATCACATGTGATTTCCTTGTTGTTCATGAGTACTTATAAACAAAAATACATCAAGAACACAATGTAACAACCTTCTACGCATCAGTCAAAGCACCCATTTTATCGATCAATAAGTGACTGCGTTTGAAAGAGAAACTCTGATTGGTTCAATCAAACAGCGTGAAAGGCCTTGATGAGTCACAATGGCAAGAAAGTTTTACTTGAGCTCACGTTGATAAGTTAAGCGGGTTTATGCATATTCATGAGAAAATAGGAAGTCTCCAGACAGGCAGCCAAGGGTGATAAAGGAGCATAGCGGATTGCTGCCAAAGGCTTGCGACGATATTAGACTGACTTTAGTAAACCATCACAATACACCAAGTAAAAGGATCGCGTGTATGGAACTATTTTGTTTGACTCCTAACATACATTTGTCTGCCAAGTGGCGTCGGGTAAAATACAAAACTGTAGAGTGAATTACCATCGAACATAGAAGCTTTACTTGGCAGCTATGGTGCTAAGTGGAATTGGCCACCATTTCTGTTTTGATGATCCCTGTACCCCATTTGTGGGTATACTCCAAATCCCCATTACTTAAAATATTTACCTGCTACTTCTATTATATAGCACGCCCTGTGTTCCAAACTGGAATTACTCTTTTCAGTAAACACTGAAAACTGTAAGTATTAGCTCATCTGGTGCATACTGAAGTATGAAATGAATGCAACATTTCAAAGGAATTTAATATATTCATAATTGTTGTGATGTAAGAAGCAGGCAATATTCACAGTAAATGATGAAACAATAAGCAGGTCCCCTAAAGTGAGAAGAGTCCATTAAATTTGACAAAGGGGACTGTAAGGGATCAACTATTTAATTGGGGGAGAGAGCAGCTGGAATTTTTTTTTAGTCTGGCTCTCAAATAGCATGAAATAAATATCCTCACTTTGATCTGTAGCACACAAAAAAATATTACTGGCCATTATTTTACTTGAAAAAAAGAATGATCTCCAGATAAATGAAAAAAATATCCAGGCTGAAAAGAAAATCCCGAAAATGAAATGGTAGCTCCCTATGTGGGATCCTTTTCTTAGAAAGCTGGGGCACACAACACTGATAGTATCAGTGATACAGACTGTGAAAATACCAGTAACTCAGAAAATGGTTCCTGCTGTATCTCTATATACATGCATACTTTGCTCAAACCAACGTGCACACCACTTAAATACATGAAGGCAAGCTTATATATGTGGTGTATCACAGCCGAATTGCGATACCGTGACGTAATAGTATCGGTCTAAGAGAAGCCGAGACTTCATCAAGAAGCAGCAAATAGGTCATCATCTTCATAATAAATGTCAAACATAAGCAGAGGTTGTCATCAAACTGGCAAAGATCTATCCACAAGATGTCAACATAATTTGTTACACTCGGAATACAATCATACAATGCTTTCCATCAAACAGTGGAAAATAACGAGGATTTTCCCATTGTCTATATGCTTGCGGGGTGATTTTATACAATTCTTTCCACGTTGATTAAAATAAAAAACAAACATGGATTGGGCATGAATGAGATATTAAAATATTTCAGACTGCATATATTTAGACCATCTAAGGGATCATAATATCACGTTGTCAGTAGTCTGAACTTTATATAAATGGACTGTATCTGTGGGTAGAACGCTAATACATTTCATTCTTGTGGGAAGAATGCAAGGTGTATAATATTTAGTATTCTGTATTCAAAGGTCAAATCTGCCCACAATATTTATATATCTGCCCGCTAAGTAAAATATGAATAGGGTTACAAAATAAGTATATATATATATATATATATATATATATATATATATATATATATATATATATATATATATATATATATATATATATATTTAAAAAAAACAAAAGACATGAGAACAAACGTAACGTACTTATATTTAGTACAAGTTTCCGAATGTTCATCATACGCATGCATACGCATACGAAGACGATAACTGTACAAAGTGTGTATGTGCAGATAGCAATCTACGACCGCGGCAGTTTCCGCTCGTGAAGAGAAAGGCTAGATGGCAGCGGGTAAGTAGCTATACTAGATACATCCCATAGGGGTGTACATTTGTATACGTATGGAACTTTAGTTATATACTAGTTGGCAATATTTACAGGAAAGAAACCAGATTATGCTAATAGTTATTAAATTAAAGGATAGTGCCATATATTATCGTAAGCAAAATAGACATAACAAGTATTGCAATAAAGTTTTACATAAGAATGTACAGTTTTAGCGGCAATGGCGTTGTTGTAATGACATCTGTAAACATATGAAACACCCAAATTTGAACACTTTTTGTCCTGCTTTCTAGTTGTTTAGCTAATTCTTTTCCTAGCAATTTAAGAAGAAATGGTATAATGTGCATAAGTACAATCTGTACAGACACTCCATAATTATCGAGAACATATGTCATAAATATGTCTCTTAATGATGGTGTACATGCAATATACGATATGTAATATGCTGAAGTAGATCGATATATTGATAATAACAGCGAGGGCATATTTGAAATTGGTTTTGCGGTCCTAGGGTCCAGAGCCGTCCAGTAAGACCAATCAGACTAATGTTAGTTTCTAGGTAAAGCATAAAAGATGGAATAGTATTGTTGCTTTTATAGCTGTCGAATATTAAAAAATTAGTGTCTTAATGAATTGTTTGTAGCCGGAACTGACTTCAGTATAGACGGACAGCGTGCTAACCAATCGTTTTGCATGATAGCACAACACCTCATTTAAACATTTGTGCATCTATTCATTTTATGACATTTTTAAATACCGTTTGTATCGAGTTTTGGCCATTTCAAGCAATGGTCTTGTTTATGTTTTACTGGTACTCAGCATAACATTGTAAAGTGAATCTATCCTGTTGAAAAAGGACGCAGATTACATATTTTTCAAATTTTGCGATGTTTCACATGGATAGAGCCGCATCGTTGCCACCACATGTGAATCTCATTTTCAACGTATCGCCTCAAAACGCAATGCTATTTTGAGAATGACATGGTGAACAACTGCCCCATACGGAAATTGGAGATCCGGATTGTTTTGCTTGATAACTCGCAAAAATTACAACAGCTATGTTCTTAGAAGGAGATAATTCAATTGGAAAGGAAATGAACAAGAAACACCAGATGAGCTCGATCACTGATCATTATTGATGATGATGAAAAATTAGATACGCTCTATCAGAGCAAACAACATTTTGTTGTTGTAAGCATCTCATACAAAAACATTCAAATTTACTGTAAATTCTAGAGAATCATTTTCAAACATCGCTTGAACAACAGGTAAGATATCAATAGGTTCATACAGAATAGTATGTACTATTGCATGTAACTTAATATTTGTGATAAGTTCTCATCATATCTCAAAAACATTTGATAATTAGTGATATATTTATATATGGTTTATACCAACAATGTTGTCCTGCTGACGACGGGTATGTAAATTCGTTCCCTTTATTCATTGTTGATACTTCAAGTCAAGTGAAACACATGTTATAAACAAAATCCATCGACTTTTCCCTGAAAATACTTATTTCATAATCGGCAAAAGTTGTACATTTCCTTTAGCACAACTAACTAGGAATGCAATTAAATTTACAATATCTGATTTATCTGAGCAAAATCGTAAAACATTGTCAATGTTTGCTTCGATATCATCCATTGAAATTTTATCATCCATGAACAGTTTATTTTGTTTATTTTGTTTTGAACCAGGTTTTGATTCAACCCGATGTTCTTTTGTTAAGACCAACTGAAGATTCAACGTAGAAAATGTTTTGTATCTTTCATGTACCCTGTACATTTTATCTTCCTCACTTATGCCCTCCTCTGTTTCTAGGATTATCTCCATGAAACTATCCTCTAAATCGCCATATTTCCAAACAAATACGCCTTCGTCTTGGAGAGACTTCCGGGCTTCGTTCCAGTTATCATCATTAATATGTTTTTCAACTGATTCTTGTAAAGTCTTCGAAACACATTCGATATTATTCTTTAGCTTCAATTTTGTTATCAAATGGTCCGGTTGCATGTTTATCGTCAACTTTTCTGCAGTCTTTATTTCATCCTGAACATTTTTACTTACGGCGAAGTAGTAGTTACGATATGCGTTCACATCATCGTCTGAGATAGGATTCGTTAATTCTTCTAATCTTTCTTGCAGATTTTTAGTTGCTGTATTAATGTCAATATTGTGCCCTAACGTTGTAGCCTCTTTGGTTTCCCAAACTTTTCTCTGCAAATTATGAGCAAGACTTCTAATCTCTTTTTTGTGCCTGTTTCCCTGCAACATCTCCATTACTTTGCTCTCTACCCTTTCCTCTACTAATTCTGGAACTGATTTAAATTCCTTTTCTACGACTACATCCCTGTCCAATAAAAATATCCTCGGTGTGTTTAAAATCTGGCTTATATAATTCCACCTGGCTTTGCTTCTTTCGCCACCCATGCTCACTACGTGCAAAGAAGCGATTAGCTCACGAAGTTTATCGAGGCATGCGACAGGATCAGCATCCTGTATTTTTGCTTTCTTCAGCACTTTAATACTGGAATCTGTCTTCCGCGGATTCAAAAGGTGGGAAAAAAGATTTTTGATGAACAAATAGTCTGAGCCACCCTCAACAAAAAAAACCTTTCGTGCGAACAAAATATTCGTGTATTCCTCGCTGGCGACTAATCTTGCTGTTTTATGACGTTCCGTTTCAGTGTTTGTTTTCAGTTTGTCACCCACGAGGATAACTTTTGAATTTGTTTCAGCTGTGTCTTCTTTGTAGAATTTTATTGTTTGATAAATAGTTATGGCATCAATAAATGCCGGATTGTGAGTGGTGATAATAATTACTTTCTCTCCGACCTGAGGTAGAACTATGTCTCGAATTTTTTGAACCATTTGAGGGTGCATACCGTTATCCGGCTCCTCGAGCAAGACGGTTCTAAATTCTGTGCATGACAGAAGTAGAGAAAGGCTTTTTGCCTCCAATATTCCCTGGGGTACCTTCAGTATCTCAACTGTCTTGTTGCCAAAAGTAACCTTGATGTTCTTTTTCTTTTTCTTTTTCTTATCTGGTCTATGAAAAATGATATTACTTTCTCCCGTAAGCGCTTTGAAAAGCCGTTCCTCTTCTGGTTCGTTGTACAGGTATTTCCCCTTTAGAAATGCAGTAATTATCTCACACCGTGTTCTTGCTAGACTATAGTTGCTTTCACGTTCCTCGGGTGTTATACGCACACTCTTTGACCATTGAAGAGGAGCAATTGATCACTGGCTAAAGGTAAGAACGACGCATTTGTTCAGAGCAATAAGTATGCGTTCAACATCCGTCTCAGTGATCAAATGTTTTTGCCCAGTTTTGATGTCAGGATTCATAATTCTTGCAACACATTCCAAGTACTTCTCAGGTGTGGCACTTGCGCCTGGTTTTGTCAAAGCTGGAAGTGTGGTCTTCAATTCATTTGTGTCTGCCTTCGTTAAAACTGCCTGACTGTTTGCCACTTTATACTCATTGGGATCTAATTTTCTCACGATCTCCATGAACACTTCACTTTTGTCCTCCGTTTTCCCTAAACATACAATAACTTTTCCATATATGTCAGTGACTTTCGAAATATGGACATACGAAGCAAATATGCTTGTGTAGTTCTCAAAGGGTGATTCATTGGGCAAATTATCATACTCACAGATTATATACGTACTCTTGGCTTCGTCGGGTTCGGTTGAAAACGATGTACTTGACTTCAGATTCAAACATCTTCTAACGGCTTCAAAAACGCTCGTTTTCCCTGAACCGTTTTCTCCCACGAAGAAGTAAGCTCCATTAACAGGGAAAGGAATAAACGTATCGTCTCTAAATGTAATAAAATTTTGGAGTCGAATAGCACGCAGCATTTTTCCTGAAAGGAAAAGAAAGTCACTGAAGTTGTTAGATGCAACAGGTACGTATATGATTTACAGGCACATCCTCACAATACTGGCTATATATCGTCGATTAAAAGTTACGTTCTAAAAATATAAGAAGATACAAAACTGAAAACAATTTAGAAAGATGAACCTTTCTAAATACATGTAAATATCCAGTCATACAAGTTAAAAGATTAACAGTAAAGATGATAAAATTCTTTAACAGTTATTTCAAATAAAAGAAAAATCTACAACCATACAATCTTTTAGATTTATACTCAACATTTGTTATGCAATCGCTTTATTTTAAAAACAAAAAAAGTTTAAGATGTTATGTTGTGGTACGTCTATATAAAGCTTCTTAATTGAGTGGAAGTTGATGCACACTCGACAAGAAAGATTTCGGGGATGCCACCCTCCAATGATGGGTTTGAAGTTCCCTAGCTTGACTGTTGAGTTTTCATTCAACATATTTTGCCAAATATGCCGATTATTATAATATTTGCAATAAGTATATGAAATATTCTATTCATAAAAGGGTGACTGCAGGGCCGATTTGTCTGCTTTATATGCCATTGCATTACCCTTAGTACCAAAATGACCAGGCAGTAAACAGACTACTTTTTCGAGATTTTATGGAGAAAAAAATGTTTTGTAGGATCTGCGACATTAATAGGTTGTCAATTTTAAGTCTTTGCAAGGAATTCAGTCAGAAATGGGAATCCGAAAAGATGATGAAATTCGTATTTTGAGAGATTTTGTTATAATTTAAAGATCTGTATATGGTTGTAATTTCTTGAGGCTTTATCCTGCGACTGACTCGAGATGGTGCCGTGAGATGTTGCAGCAGCTGCAACCTTGTCCTTAGCTCTCGACACTATCTGTATACAGGGACATATGGCCACGATAGAAAGTTCTGATTTCATTGAATTTACCCTGAAAAACGAAAATATTTGTTCATGACGTTTTGTAATGGCAAATATCAAACATTATTTTCAGGGGTTTTAATCATGGAGAATTATGCATCATTGGCAGGACTGATTTTTGCTCCTTTTACGTGAGGGTGAATCTCTGTGCGGAAAGGTAGAATTAAATTTGGTTTCCGTTCGTGCAAGGTTTGGTATTTGTGCCTCAAGACAACATCATATGCTGAACTAGATGGATTCGACAATAGTTTCGTGATATAAAAGTATGGTTCATTTGCCTCAACTTAGAGGCTGTCTAAACTGGGAGTTCTAAATGCTTCCAAACAAAGTCTAAGCCCCTGATTGTGTATCGGAGCAATACTATGCAGGTAAGATTCGCGAGCTAATACGTACACAATCAAGTTTAGACCTTACTAAAGTCCTGCATAACCAGAGTAAGACATTCCGGTCCGCACCTCAGTATGTGTTTGACTCGTATTAAATCCAGGGCTTCTTACCGATAAGAAGCACGCAACACTTAACTACATGTTACATGGAGATGACTCGGGCACCATGCTATATTTACCCCGAGGGTTAATTTAACACTCAAATGTTTGTGGCTAGAAAATATGCAAAATTTTAGTACGATTTTTAACATTATAATTTTTCTAATAATACGTGTATGTTGCCTGACTGGGCTTTCACATATTTATGGAAGACAGGAAGTGCTGCACTTCTGGAAGATTTCCCTGATGTGGTTTCACGGGGTTTTACAGTTGCTATAGTAGCTATACTTTCAGACTTATTGAAGAAATTGATAGGATCTCTGTATTTAAAAAAAATATACCTGTCATTGTAACCAGTTATTTTGATTTGTATTTAGTATGTTAATCCTATATTGCCCCCCGCCCAAAAAAAAAAACAAAAAAACAACAACAACAAAACAACAAACAAAGAAACAACCTTAATGATAGGTAGGAATTTATATAAAATAAGCCCAATAAAGGATATATGGGTAATTATATGTGTAATCAGTATGCCATGTTTTACTTGTGCAATTTTGCACCTTTTCTGTACAATATGATTTGTGTTTTGTTGTGTGTGTGTGTGTGTGTGTGTGTGTGTTCTCTTAAACGTTTTTGACGCTTCTGCTGATGCTACTTTTATATTGCATACTTATTTTGTATGTCTTATGTAATTCATTTTATATATTGCATGTTGATTTACCAACAGTGCTACTACCTCTTTTACTACTAGTACTAGTACAACTACTACTACCTCTGTTACTACTAGTACTAGTACTACTACCTCTGTTACTACTAGTACTAGTACTACTACTACTACCTCTGTTACTACTAGTACTAGTACTAGTACTATTACCTCTGTTACTACTTGTACTAGTATTACTATTACTACCTCTGTTACTACTAGTACTAGTATTACTATTACTACCTCTGTTCCTACTAGTACTAGTATTACTATTACTACCTCTGTTACTACTAGTACTAGTATTACTACTACTACTTCTGTTACTACTAGTACTAGTACTATTACCTCTGTTACTACTTGTACTAGTATTACTATTACTACCTCTGTTACTACTAGTACTAGTACTACTACCTCTGTTACTACTAGTACTACTACTACTACTACTACCTCTGTTACTACTAGTACTAGTACTACTACTATTACCTCTGTTACTACTAGTACTACTACTATTACCTCTGTTACTACTAGTACTAGTATTACTATTACTACCTCTGTTACTACTAGTACTAGTACTACTACTACTACCTCTGTTACTACTAGTACTAGTACTACTACTATTACCTCTGTTACTACTAGTACTAGTACTACTACTACAACCTCTGTTACTACTAGTAATAGTACTACTACTGCTACCTCTATTACTACTAGTACTAGTACTACTACTACTACCTCTGTAACTACTAGTACTAGTACTACTACTATTACCTCTGTTACTACTAGTACTAGTACTACTACTACTACCTCTGTTACTACTAGTACTAGTACTACTACTATATGTTGGAACAAAAAGGGAGATATTTATACTTGAATAAGAAAGTAAATTAACTGCTCACAAATAATTGGGGTTAGTGACTGAAGGTTTAACATGTTTTGTTCGTTGAACTTGTTATTTCTCTCCTCAACATGATGACTTCATGAAAGTAATCTGTTTTCTTTCTAAAATGTAATCAGAGACAAAGTCTCTAAAATGTAATCAGAGACAAAGTCTCTAAAATGTAATCAGAGACAAAGTCTCTAAAATGTAATCAGAGACAAAGTCTCTAAAATGTAATCAGAGACAAAGTCTCTAAAATGTAATCAGAGACAAAGTCTCTAAAATGTAATCAGAGACAAAGTCCTAGTTATTTAAAACTTTCAGATTTCAAGGGAAGAAAACTTGTGAAAATATTATTGATAATTAATTTTAATTATCTGGCAAACTTTTTAAAAATATTTTATAATAATTTAAATTCTTTAAAATTTTTTAAATCATGTTATATTCTCTAAAACACGACAAATACTATAACCATAAGGTGATGTTTTTATTCTTGTGAAGCCTGCTAAGTATATTTGATGAAATGCATGTCTTCAAATTAAATTCAAGTGAAATGAGTCACAAATAACTTTCAGAATTTTTTCCACCTCATATGTGAGTATATATCTTTGAAATTAATGCAAATTGCAATATGAGACGATTACACCTTCTGCAAGTAGATATCCTTGTTATCTCTGAGATTAAGTTCGATATATTTCCGTAAGAACAGTCAACATAATTTCTAATTCACGTAATTCTTTCATAAGTAACTCTTTAAAATCTGGAGTACAAAAGCAGCCACAAGGACTCTATTTCTTAAAACCAAAAGGTGATACGCTCCTAAGGAACTCTATTACAGTCATTACTTGTGTAGGGGGTAATGATGAAGAATGCAGCTAGCATGCAATAGTACTAATATATTGGTTAAAGTGTGTCTCGTAATTTACATTACGACCTATCAATAAAATAAGGTATTTCCGCATTTAAAAATATTCAACAGTTTAACATCAAAGTGCGGGCATGAACATGACTAAAACACAATACTTTATCTTTCTGTGACCCTGCCCTTCTATCATGATACCTGATTTTGATAGATAAATGGGCAAAGAAATCACCTGACACGTCCAAAGTTACCATACGAAACATTTATGAAAATTGCTTCAGATTGCATTTAAATTATGTTTATCTTAACCTTTCAGCCGAACATCTGAGAGAGTTTGCGATACATCGTGTAGTACGGATATACAGTTTAATAGTAAAGTTGTCTTAAACTGTCTCGTGGTTATCATTTTTAGAAGTGAAATATAAGTTAGCACCGTTGCCTAAAACAAGTTCAGTTTCTCAGAAGTCGGACAGGACGCACAAATTTCATTCACAGACGCACGGACAAACAGCTATGATACAGTGTACCTTTTCAGAAAGGTCGATTAGACAAATATTCACAGTAGCTGTGTTAAGTATATCAATCAGAATGCATTGTGAACAACAATATGGAGAGAAAGGTAAAGAATGTATTTTAAATAACTTGCATCTAACAATTAACAAGCCACTTTCTTAGATGTGAGAAATAATTGTCTGAATTCTACTTTCCTAAGTTTCATTTCCTGCTATGGGCAAGCAAGCTCTGTTTTGCTAATGGTCGATATAATGAAAAATGTGCTTTGTTGATGATTGACGGAAAATATTCCTCTCATTGTAAATAATTGCCACCTAATTATAGACCATTGGAGTCTTGTATCTATTATTCAAGCCAAAACACATAACAAATCCTCATGCAAAGCGATCTTCAAATTTTGTACTATTTTTAAAAGATTTTAATGTATTCTTTTTATTTATTAATTTCTGATTGCTAGTTTTCATTAATTACACAATGGAATCGACACATGAAGGAAACGTAAATAAAAAAAAAATAATCGAAGTATCAATTGGTAACTCGGCGCGTTCTAAGTTTTCTAAGTATCCATTTTTCAAGAAAGTTATTTCTGCACTCGATTTGCAAAAGTTTGTTATTGTACAATTTAATTTTTTGGACATGTCAAGACAGCGAGGGATCGATGTGAATTACTTCCCTTGATACCACTTGGGTGCACCACAATCGAACCCGGTCATAAGTCATTTCTACAGAATATCTGCTACATTTATGACAATAGCTTATAGTTAAGGAAAATTATGACTTAAGATGACATCAAACTTAAGTTCGCTAACACTGGAAGAGTTAAAAGCTGAACTAAAGGAAAAAAATGCAAAAGTTTAAGGAAGAAAGAAAGAATTAGTAGAAAGCTATGTTAAATTGTTTCTAATAATAATGATGATGTTGCTCTATATTAAACGCGAAACTGCAATTCACTTGCATAATTACAGAGAAGCAAATAATTTAGGGAACATGATTTCTGTAAATGTGTTAACCAAACACGATATTATTTTTATAGTTTGCCTACAGAAACGTTTATTTCAGGCTCCATTCCGGCCCAACTGAGGAAATCAAACATTAAACAAATTTAACGTTATGCTGAAGACACATATACGAACGAAATATGTAAATCACGCAAATCTGCAAGTTTATGAAACTAAACGTTGTTTATGAATATAATTTATTACTGCTTCAATCAATGATTGTTTAATATACTTTTATGTAAATGTTTATATTTTGAATAATTTTCAAGTGAGGAAAAATTAATGGATACCACAGTCTTTCATATATCTTTATTTAAAATCATAATTATGTTGCAGATTAGGGCCGTCAACTTCTTTACAAAAAGAAATAAAATAATGTGAATTATTCTTAAGGTTTAGGATGGGGAAATGATATTTCGGATCCCAAAGTTCTCTCCAATATGTCTTTAGAAACAAGTTTTTTTTCCAAAACTACACATGAGACCTTTGTTTTGATAGGGATAAAATTGGGTCTAATTTTCTACTTGTGCATTTAGTTTAAACATATTTTATTTCATAAATTTCTAGTTGCAGATTAGAAGATGTACAATATAGAAGGTAAAGGATTAGAACGAAAGCCATTGTCTTATAATGTTCTTCTCCTTTGACGATACAAAACTTTTAAATATATGTGAATATATGAATATACGGCAGACTATATGACAAAAAATTAAATTATTGAATAGTCAAAGTGAAGAGTCTCTTGGTTAAACAATAGCATTTGGCCGAGGTATATAAAGCACGTAGATGAACAACGAGGTAGTAGGTGAAAAGACGAAGATAAAGAAAAGAAGGAAGTTTAAAGGAGAAACTGTCAATTAAAATGTGTAGAACATTGTGTATAGAGTTGAGAAAGTAAGAAGGAAAGAATGGGGAGGAAGAAAATGAAGAAAAATGCGTGATTAAAATTAAACAATACTCTCTTCTAGAGCGAGTCGTTACCGAGGCGATGGTGAATCATTTGGTAAAAAGGGGACATTTCTGTTTACAGACGTGCATGAGTGTTAGTAATAATATGTGCGCTTAAGTAAATATTTTTACTTTTCAATACATTTATGAATGCCATCGAAAATACATAATCTTACTTAATATGGAAGAGTTGTATCACCATACAAGAAGGTGTTTAAAGTTAAATTATCATATGATGTGAGGGATTCAAATAGTTCGATGCGTTGCTCTTGGTAATAAACACAAGACAAAAGGAAATCTTGTCTGCTTTCTACAGATCCACGTCTACAAAGAGGTGATCCTATTATATTCTTTGTAAATAAATGTTGATTAAGTGAACTGTAATTTGTTCTAAGTCGGGAATAACAAATTTGAATTTTTTTTTTCTATCCCAATACATGTGTCTGGGAACATGAATGTCGCGATTATTTCATGTGCTTTTCAAGTTGTTCATGGAGTTACTTTGACGAGTCTCAAAAGATAATATACTTGCGTATTTGACTTAGTGGCATGTTTTGTCACTCATGGCATACATGTACCTCAGACTGTTAATACATTAGACTGGTCTTTAGCATTTTTGTAATTTAATGGGACCTTGTAACCGGAGAACTGAAAACTATAGACAGAACAGTATTAGTATTAATCCCAAAATGATGTTTTAGGTAGAAAAGTGAAACACTTTTTTAAAATGGAAAGGACCACAAAGCTATATATGTGGATAAGTGAGAGTTCATGAGAAAAGTAGGATTCTAATTTTTAGACGGAAATTAAATGCAATGTATTTACTAATTACTGATTTTATTGTACATGGCTATGTATTGAAGTTCGTTTGAATCAATGTGTCTGAAATTTATGAATGAATTGTTTGCTAACTTTTTAATACTTCAATTTGAAAATATGCATTTGATAAAATATATTGTACGTCACTAATGGTGATAAACATGCTATGTACGTGCGTTCTTATATGAACATGCAAACTGCTCCAGTACCTTTGATGTGTATGTGGAGAGAGAATGATATACTACAACAGCTCAAGGACATTTAATAATTTTATTTTTCCGACTATGATAAGGCAATTGCACACACTACTGATTAAGAATGAAGCCAGATGTTTGCCGATTATCATGGACGGCTTTCTCTGTGGCGCCCTAGGAAAGCCAGTGTTTATTTCCCGCGACATGCAAATTTTGTCATCATATTCTTACCCTAATCTGTAGAGACTTGACAAGCTTCAGAAGATTTTCAATATATACATGTAAATTTATTTACGAAGTTAATAGACAATAATAGTACTTTTCTGCTTTCTATTGGGCCATTTGGCAAGTAAAATTTTTTCAATATTCTATTATCTTAATTCTTGTGGAATTCAATTTATTTTAGAAGTCTGGAAAAGCAAACTAGAAATGGTTGGAAACTGTATGAGCAGAAATTCCTGATGAGATTGGAAACTCTCGAAGAACATCTGATTTGTGAGCTAGTAACATATACTTTGGTGTAAACGCATGAGGCTGAATTAAACAAGTGGTAGTGCTGTCCTGAACAGGGAAGCAAGCTGAATTAGTAAATTATATTTTGTTGCACACTAGTGCACACTAGTGAAAGAGACATAATTCAAAACAAAATCACTAAATACAATTCCGCACAATTATGCCTGAGTAAAATAACAGCAGAATGGAGATATTTTAATTTTAAAGAATGGTATAAGGAACACTTATTACAAAAGACCAATGTAAGTTCAACTACGATAATATTATATACTAGCAAGACAATGTTCTTTAAGGGTTCTACAGAAAAAAAAGAAAAAGAAAACAAAAACAAAAGCAAGCAGCGTCAAAGTTTTTGAGACCAAACAAAACTGGCAGCTTTAAAAATACGTTCAATAAACGAAATAACCGAACAGGTGTCTTGATTTTAAACTATAATTGTTCAACAACTGGCAAGAATCCGAGGCCAGGCAGATAGTGGTTGAACTGTTTATGACAGTACATTGTGAGCGGCTCCGATGGTTACTTGGCAATTTTTTTTTTTTTTTTTTTTTGGACAGTTATTTTAGAGCGAGATTGTGCAAAATATGGCTCTTTCTTGAGCAAAACATTGCGACTGTTTAGAAAATCAATCAAAAATGCAGTTGAAATCTGAGAATGTGTAATTTTCAGTTGTTCATTATACAAAGCCATTTATCAATTATAGTTGTCGGTCAACGACTATATATGATACCCCATCTCGAAACTCGGTCCTTATTTGGCACTAGTTTTAGAATCGGCTATTTTTACATTAATAATACCGGGCTTCACTGTTTTGAGGAAGAATAGGGATTGAAGAAAATGAAGAGAAAATATTAACACTCTGATCAGGTGTTAGACGTATGTGCTTATTTCGTGCCATTAAAATAAACTACTAAAACCTTCATAGTTTGAAGAAAATAATATTCGAAAGACACTTCCTGTCTATTTCACGCTTGAACGGGAGCCCTAGGCTATGAAAGAGTTTGTGTATAGCAAGTTCATATAATTAAAGCATTTAATTATCAAGCCAATAATACACATTTCATAACGTTTTGTGAAATGGGGTATTTTGTCTTGCATTCCCTAGATATATTCCTATCTATGACAGGTGTTTACCACGTAGACCATCAGGTCCTACCATATTTAGGCAATGTTTGAGCTTCTTATCTTTTTTTAACACTAAAAGCTATAATTATATTTTACAATTGTTTCATGTCACCGCATTGTGATTATTGTTCCTATTGTCTTTTCTGCTAAAAACCAACTAATCACCCTAAAATACAAGATTGAATTGTATAAAAGGAGTTTTACATACAATGATGTTTTTATCTGTAATACAAGACCAAATGATTTTAAACATTGAACAATCCTTGCTAGTTTTAAACACAAATGTAAACAATCTTTATAACCCCAACTATAATTTTAAAGGTTTTTAAAAAAAAAAAAAAAAAAAAACCACTTATTTTGTATATTTTAATACATTTCTACACTGTGTGTGGTGAGCCTTCGGTTCAATATTCCATCGAGAATAAATAAAGTATATTATTATTATCTACATATGGTGAAAGGTTTGTCCGCTGCATTATGCGTGATAAAGCGCCAGGAAGGTGTTAAATATTTTCCTTTACAATTCATAACTCAATCGTTATAATCAACATGAGGTCTGTATTCAAGATCCGCTTACATATATGACAACGTAATGAGAAAACCCATGAACAGTAATTTTCGTTTCGATAACGTATAAGTTTTGATTTTAAAAGTAAGCGGGCTTTGTGGCTCCATCTAGAATCTTAGTTTTGGTCACGTGTTCCAGATTGTTGGGTATATATACGGGCCAATTGTGGCTGCGATGGTGCATCGACGTAAATGGCCGAATGGCCGCACACGTCGTTAATCCAACGAACGAACGTTGCGATGGTGGTGTGGAATGGTGTAATGTGGTGTGAAGACGTCCCTTTATGTGAAGCAGTACAAGCCACTCAGCCGAAGCAAGCACATTTGGCCGTAGGTCGCCGAACAGGATAAGGCAAAACTGGAGAATCTTAAAAGAGTAAAGGACTGGGTCTTTCGTCGACCAAAATAAGGGAGCTTCAAGAAGCACGGGGATCTTGTTATCACAACCTTGCAAAAATACATATTGGAACTGAAGATCTTTCTTCTAATTATTTCGTCTGTTTGTCTCTCAGTTAATCTTCAAGGAGAGATGACCGCGACTACGACCCAGTCGACGACTCCATCCACGACCCAGTCGACGACTCAGACTACGACCCAGTAGACAACCCAGAAAACTACCTAGATGGTGACCAGGCGGAGCAAAGAAGCCATGAATACGACGAATCCCGCTGGGGCAGATATCTGTCACTTTCTGGAGCGCCAGACCTCAGACAGATACAGAGGGGTTCCACACCAATATAAAGACCTATCCCAAAGAACCCGAGATAGCGAGACTCGGGGTAGTGTAGCCCAGTGAATTCTGCTACAACAAGAACTTCAAAATGAAATTCTTATAAATTAATTTCTTTACAATGATATATGCGTTTGAAGGAGCTTGAGTGTGTAATATTATTGAATATCCATTCATGTCTTTGTTTTCCATCCATTTCTTTGTTTTATAGCCATATCCTTGTTTATCTTTAATATTTTCCGACTACGTTTTGCTCCAACCCACCTCTACACAGCAAGTCCATATATTCTAGAATGATTTCATATTTGTTTTGATACAGTTTAATGAAACTACATATATGCTATTTCGTTTTCCTAAGTTAATACCGGGTATATTTCATCGTGTGGTACAAAAAACGTGATTTTTTAAAGAGTGGCAAAGCCACAAGTTAAAATGTAATTTTTTTTTTTTTTTTTTTTTTAACACAAGATGAAAAATATCCGGTATTTACGCAGGAAAAGAAAATTTTCTTTTTATTATATACCCGACTTGCTTCTGAATCGAAGCTTTGAAGATTGAATTCACTTTTCAGTACACGCCCCCCCCCCCCCCACACACACACCTTATAACATTTATTGGCTGATCATAAATAAATATCCCCGATTTCAGAGAACGGTAGGTTTGCGGTGACCTAATATGTTGCAATAAATTTAATTTTTGACATTTTGTAAACTAGCCCTCTATGACCACAAAAGCAAGTCCGACTGAGCGATGCAGCACTTGGGATTTGTACGTTGTTGTCGAGGTTGTTACAGGAACATAACTTCGTAAAGAAGTAAACAGTGGCGAGTCAAATATCTTCAGGACCAAATAATGAAATCCCTGAAAGGTAATGCAGTTTCTTTTTATTGCTTACGCTCACAAAATGCTTGTTTTTCTTGTTCTATTTTCACATGTGAAAATATAAGGATATATTTTTCATGAATGAAATCATTATGAAAGATATTTCACCAATAATTTTCTGTATTTCACACTTAAGGATATAAAAAAACTTCATTTTTATATTTAAGGAACGATTGAACATTTCACAAATATTGGTAAATTGCCATGATTAAATTGAAAAAAAAAGATGGCATATCAATCTATGCAAAAACTGAAAAGTACAAAACAAGCTTGATCTTTAAAAATTGATACAGTATTGTTCTGCCAATAATTTTAAATGATGGCATGCACACTTGCGAGGGTCTGAGCGTGTCTAAGGGTTCCTGAATTTTATCTGAAACTAATTTCCCTAACATCGAACGGTAAAAGTCCGAATTCCCTAAATACATTCCATTTTATTTTCAGCTTTACTGCACTCGACAAATATGTTCTAAAAAAGAAAAACTATGTAGCGTGAGTTCATTATTCGACGCCTAATATGCAAGATACAGCGTCTATACGAGTGCAAAGTACTATAGATTTTCTAATACACCTTGCCCCTGTTCATGTACTTGTGTTTGACATGTGAGCTATTCATAGTGATAATAATTAGATAAAAGTGGCATTAATATAATAAAGCAAATCTGAAATATAATGCTAGATTCTAACGCATTAAGTTTGCTTGAGCATGTTATATTATATTAGCAGCATACTTTAAATAAGAACAATCTCTCTCTCTCTCTCTCTCTCTCTCTCTCTCTCTCTCTCTCTCTCTCTCTCTCTCTTTCTCTCTCTCAAACTTGCATAAATCTTTTTCATCAAAAATCTTATATTGTATATTTTGCTTTAATCCAATTCCGCTGATGACGTTGCTAGGGTCCTTGCAAAGAAGTTTGTTTTCTATATTTCCTTCGTTGAATCTCACAAACAAAAGCTGGAGGGGGTGACTGCAAATTGGCATAGCTTCAATACCCCTTGAGATATAGAGCTAATAATTGGAACACACCTAGAATCTTTACTTTTCTGCAACTTTGACTGATATATGATCTATTTTTCTCCACGCCATATGCTAGATTTTTTAACTGGAATTTGACCAATGAATTTTCACAGCCGTATTTACTGGAGCGAAATTAGAAGGTCACCATTCTGTTGTGCACAGTTTAACTTTTGCTCTGTAAGCTGAGGCGCTGACTATAGTGGGTCACTAGGTCAGCACACTTGAATGTTTAGTCATGTCGCCATACTTAAATTTGATTATAATAGGGGGTTTCTTACTATTAAAGAAATGTATGCAGTGTTGAACTTAGGACCATGCTGGATCCAACGTCTTTCAACACTCCCCTTGTTGCAGACTTTTACCATATTTAACAAATTTGAACCTGAGAACTTTGAAGGAAAAAAAGCTTTGCAATGTAGCTGTTATTGTTAATAGCGCTTAAAAACGAAATAAATGTGCGGGTCCTTGTAGATATGAATTTAAGAAGTTATCTACTGATTTGTGGCGTTCCATCAAATTGAAAAGATGCACATATCACTAGCATTGTATAGATGTAAGGTTCCGTAACAAAATTTATATAAGATTAAAATATATACCTGCACAAGCTTATGTATGATGACATAACTGATAATTTTTCCATATGTGTTGGTGCGTGTGTCTGACTGTTGATAAGGGCCTCATCTTGTCTAACTGAATACAGTGAACTTAATAGAGGGAGTGAAATTTAAATTCGCTTTCCTCGTGGATCACAAAAAAATCCACAAAATTAAATGCAACTAAACTAACAGTTTTAGGGTTTGTATATAAAAGTAAACCATGTGTGCCAACAAAGATTAATCCCCACAATTTCGTCCGTGTATTCTCCCAAAACACGACCGAAAAGACAGATAGATACACATATTGACATACAAGCAGTCAAGACCTTGGTTTCATAAAAAAATTGGTCATGTTATCAAAAGAACTTTTTACAGCATCAGTCGATCATAAAATTGATGGCAGAGTTATTCAGAACACTGGAGCCTACACGACCTTTTGCAACTTTATATTAGCTATTTTGAGCATTGGTGCCTACAAAACGTTTCAGCCAATTTAAGTCAGAGTTAACATCACTTTCGTCAACACATATTTTTGGAACTTTATATTAGAGTTATGTTGAGCACTTGTGTCACGCAAGATTTTGCATGAAGAAAAAAAACTGAAAAGATTTAAGGTTTCTACATACCGACCAGTAGTGGTATAGTGGGAGTTTGAGATTCTTTTTACTGATCCGGGTTCGAGCCTTCTAGCCCCCATGGCTTTAACTTTTTTCAAACACGAGTGCAGCGTGGGTATTACCGGTGGGCACACAAACGAAAGAGCGCCATAAACCGGGGTAACTATGGATCCGTCACGAAGTGGGTTTCATTACACTGTTTACTCGATTTTTAATGCATGCAAATCAAAATTCTGTGTCTGTTCTGTCTCCGCGCTCAGGTCCCGGTTTCGAATCTGCGCACGAAGTCGTCGGAAGTTTTCCATTTCCGCCAACAACGTCTCGAACTCGACCTTGGTAATGGTTTTATCTTCTATGGCCACCGAGTATAGTTTATTAACTGTATTGAGACTGCTTTGTGCTGCGGCGAGAATTTCCGAATAAACACGTACTCGTTGGTGTAATCGTAACGAAATTATTTTGCCAGATACCGGTTGCTATCGATATAGCCCCGACGGCAAATCCGATTGGCGTGCCTATGGTCAGCGTGGAAAAATAAAGAGTGCCGTGGTCGCGACTCCCGCAACGCCGAGGCCAACGGTGGTTGCCGTGGCGAGTCCACAAATCGCATCCGCGACAACACACACACGATTGTGTTTCGCGACTACGGCGGTTTTCTTGGTGATTTCATCTCGCAGTTGTTGTCCCGTTTCAATTATTTTCTCGCGTCCATAACTTTTACAGTTCTTCTATTAATAACGTCACCGCGGAGTATAATTGCCCGACAGGCTGGTTTTGTTCGGGTGCAAAACTCACATGTAGTTCCAACCAAGCATTTGTCTTCGCTGGTACAACTGCCATGCAATCATAGAAAATATCCTCCCGGGTAATATTTATGTTTCCGGCGATTGTGCGTTCAGGGGGGGGGGGCTATCCACCGCGTTCACCTAGAACTACATGCAGTACACCTTTGATTTGTGTGTCCAACGGTTATGGTTTTCGCCAAAGAACTGTCACGCGGACAAGGGCGTCTTTGATGAAAATCAGCCGAAGTCTTTCTTTTCCAGGCCGAGTCAGTGTTGCTGGGTAGATATATTTGATGGAGAATTTGATCGCGGTGGATTTGTCGATGAATTCCAATTTATCGTTGTAGAAACAATCCCTGGGTGATTTCACATCCGAAGGCGTAGTTAGCGACCGGGCGTTTTCGCGTGCTAATGCGATGATTCCAAGCTTGCTTCGAGTTGATATTGGTACATTACGGTGGTCCCAACGGTCAATCTATATTTGTCCCTTGCATAGATTATATTTGAGCGCATACGAGGGTCTGTTAACCCCGTTTTTACGCAGATATTCATCGACAAGCGGCACAAAATTGCCGTCGATGTTGGTATGCTATCCCAGCTGATCCATCAGTTGGTCTGTAAATTTCGCAACATCGTCAGGATCCATCACGTATATGTAACGATAAATCTTAAACTCAAACGCCGAAGACGGTTAAGTACCCGTCCGGATAGACGTTGAAACCTTCGAACTGAATTTTATCTCCGGCGATCAATGAGGTTGATATTGCATATGTGAAAAATTCGTAAACAGTGCCCGTTTTGTCAGTACGCGATATTGGTGACAAAATACCAAGATGCCGGTGATTATTGATCAACATTGACATTATAGTCCACCGACCTTTAGTTCCGGTTAAGATAAACAAGTATAATCCAGACTCGAGCACCTACAAGATGTGAGCTTTAGGTTTATGAAAGCTATTGTCCCAAAGCTATTGTCCCAACCAAGGAAAACAAGCCGGCCATTTGTTAAGCTAAAGACGTAATTTTTCCTGTCCTTTTTTGGTTAATATTCCTCCAACTTGGCTCCATGAATTTACTACGTGTATTGGTGATGGTAGAGCTGACAGCACTTCGGCCGCCTTTACATCCAATTATTGTTTCGTCGCAGCATTTGCATCGTTGATGGGCTCTTGCATCCATTGGAGTCGATTTCCGTTCATGAAAAGGTCTCTTCTAACATTCAAACCTTATTTGTGTCAACATAGTCTTTGATAATAGTTAGAGTCTCTGATTCCCTCGTTCTATGTGATTTCGGCAATGTTTCTCACGATGGATGTTTGCAATTTTCCGGTTTTGTCTTGACGGTTGCTCAACTCGACCAAATTCGCTTTAGTGGCAAACCTGGTCAGATCCACATCAGCGCCGCGTCGGATCGCGTTTGCTCGTGCGTCTGTAAATGTCAAGAGGAATTTTGTATACTACCAAGCATAGCTTCTAAGTGACAATATGTAAAATGACATTAATTTTAATTGTGCTGAACAATTAAGAGTTTGTGAAACCCACTACAGGTTTTCCAGAGGCGCGTCAATGACCCTCATTCGACCATTGGAGGTCTTCTCCAACAAAATAGTCTTTTGTCTGAAAGAATCACATCAGTGCATCTGTAATTAGGAACGGGGTGCTTGGTTACACGCGCTTTGAAGTACATGTCAACCACGAACTGCTTGTACAGGTCCACGTGTTCCAACGAAAAGTAATAAATCGGGTCCAAATATGCTTCGATTTCCTTTCCGTCGATGAGATATCGTGCGCTGTTGAACAACGCCACGATACCGTCGTTGACAAATCCAACCTTAGCACCGTCAGCATGTTGGCTTGTATAAGTTTTCCATCGATTTCCAAGAAGGTCTCACACGGGAGAAAATACCGAGACGTGTCGTGCACTTGTACCTTTTTAGAAAGCTCCGCTTTCTGAATTCATTCCCCATTACCAATAAGCGAATCAGTATTGTCTTGCACCAGATGTCGCAGCTTCATTTATGATTTTACTGATCGGTGCAGACATTGTTGCTGTAGTCGGGGGCGCAACCGCTTTTGATTGAACCTTTGGTTGCCGCACTAATCGTCGTAATCGATCTCGAATTGATTGGACCGCGTGCAATCTCAGATTTTTTCAACTGATCCGCAGCGGCGTTTGAGTGATATCAACATCTTGCATTGCAAGTTGTTTAGCAATTTACGCTGCGCGCGAGGTTAGGGCCGCAGGAACCTTTGGCGCACCTGTGCACAATCCCTGGACAACATCATCGAAGCCATTTCCGTAAGATGTCGCGTAACGGGTTTTCTCGCGTTGACAACACGCATGGGTCTCACACGTACGCGTACGATCGTCATTATACATTAAATGTCAGGTGGATCTCTAATGTGGAGTTGTATCGTCAGGGTCACCCCACGCAGGTCTAAAGCGTGCCCGTCCTGGAAAAACGTACGTGTGTGAGTCTAGGATTGTTGCGTGGAAGATACACGGACACCGCGAGAGTAATTAATATCAGATCACCCGGTAGCGCATTCAGGGAGACCCGAACAATATGTAACCCTGTGACGCTTGCGTCCTCGAGCCTGAGGCTCTATAACTGCCACATGTCACATGCTAGATTAACTTGAATCGTCGAGGTGATCCTGACAATATCTGATGCGATATGGTATCCGAACAATTTGGGTCCTGCACGCAGAATGCGTGTGTCCGCTGTAATCTCATTAATATCTTCAGGCCAACCAAACACCGTTCTCAGCGACGACTGTCCGATATCAATCCTGTACGGTACAGATTCGATCGAGATGGCAGAGCTAAGTGTGGGCTCGTGTTCGCGTGTGTAGATTTTTGAGTCTTTGAAGGTTACCAACGAAATTCTCCGTCGGATCTCATCATTGCTTGATTCAATCTCGCACGCGCCCGTGGAAAGCTCAACAACCCTCCAGGTGGCGCCACCGTCCGACGACAACACGAGCGAGTTATTCACGTTGAAGTTTCCAAACGTCACCAATCGAATATTAGGCCAACTGCGATAAACGCGCAAAGACGCTAGTGCGCCCTGGGGTGTGCGGGTTTCCCCGTGGTGAACGGCGTCGAAAAGAACACGTAGAATTCTGGTTTTCTTGACGAGATTGTGATTATCGAGTTGACGCTCGGGTTGTATTTGCAACGACACGCTGCATAGCATCTTTGATTTCACATAAAACACGAAGTGTTTCAACGAAAAGCATCTCCTCTGAACTCATCATCGGTGTTGTATACATCATTGATGTCTTCAAAGAGTTCGTACATCAACGCTCGAAACGTCTCCGCGTCCATGATGTAGTCGGTGACCAACCGCTGAGAAATCGACGTGACTTAGTTGATGACTTCTGGAGTGTTGTTGCCGGAGTGAACCTACCCCACAAGGGTTTCCAGTCGATCAACAAGTTCGTAGACCTGTGGCTGGTCACACGGTCCACAAAGACCTTCTCCTACAGGTGGTTTCCGAGGTTGTACTTGCACCTTGCGAATTCCACTGAGTTGTTCTTTTTCTTGCCACGTGGGTACATATGGGGGTTCGTCGGGTTGCACTTGTTCTCGCCTGAGTTCCTCTTGCTGGAGCTGTTTTCGCTCGATTGTTTCTCGCCTGATTTGTTGTCGCCTGATAATGTTTTTTTTATACGTGCGGGTTCGAGTTCGCGTTCGGGTTCAGGTTCAGGTTCTCGTTCGGGTTCGGGTACGGGTTCAGGACCTTGCAGGGGAAGTGACCGCCTGGAAATTTTACTAGGTTTGGGTTCGTGTGGACGAGTAACACCGTTTCATCGTTTTATGCGTTTTCTCCCCTCCTCTGCTTTTACCATAAATTCTGCAAACGATTCTATGCCTTGATCAACGTTTCCAGCGTTAAATGCATCAATCATGCGTTCATAGGGTGGCCACGGGGGACCGGAGGCTTGTGGTGTTCCAGTAATCTCCCTAAATATCCACTTGTACCATATTTTGTCCATGGCTGCATCATTTGACTTCGCTGATATTTCGCTGGCACTTTCAACACGAGTTCCTGCCAGTAGGGGAGTCTGTAATAAATGGCACGTACAAGATTTTCAAAAATCCACTGACGACCTGGTTCAAAAAGTAATTGCTGCGGTGATTCCATCATTGAATCGTACGCGGGTGGTTGTGGTGGTGGAATATTCGCAAGTGCCTCTCTGACTTCTTCGTTGAGTGCCTTGGTGCCTTTTGCGATTACACCAACTTCATTTCCGATTTCCACAAGGTCTTCTTGGATTCCCGTAATCGCCTCTGGCAAGCGTCCAATAGTCGCCGCGGTTTCTTCCGTGGTTTTGGCTGTCTTGACAATCGGACCATGTTTCTCCTCTGTTCCCATCATCTCGGCGGTGGTTTTCGCTACTTTCTTTACCACCTCCGCGGTTTCGCCAGTGGGTACGATCAACGGCGCAAACGTTTGTTCGAAGCCCGCTGTGAGGTTTTCCCCTGCGGTTTGTTGCGACTGATGCTTATCTTTGACCAGCTATGTGTTCAAGAAGAAGTTCAAGCTGTTTGCGGCGTCTGTCATCGCCCTCGCTGGCGCAATTTGTCATTGTATACATTTATCGTGGTCGTGAAATTGCTTCACACGTGAAACACATTCGCGTGAGACGCATTCAAGTCCAAACCCGTGCGATACTGTTGTAAAGAGACTGAATGTTTTTAATCATTTACCAGAGAATTCCGCTCTCACAATCCATTGTAAAAGAAAAATTTAAAAAAATAAAAATAAGGAATGAGGAATGACTGCAAGAAAAGAAATTTGACGGAGACGGACCTGGTACAATGTGACAGGAACTAACCCTGTGATCAGTAGCTGTGGTGGAAGATCCTTTGATATCAACTAGATTCGATCCCACATCCGTTCGATCTACCATCTCCAGCTTCTGCTACTTAAGTACGCTATATCCAAACGGAAACGCGCAGCATCCACATGAAAACAATAGTTTGCTGTCGAAGTGGTGAACATCCCCATAACTTTTAGAGAGATTCTTCCTGGTATGAAAACACTATGCCGTCATTTTTTCAGCGCTTCTTAGGGTACATATCTTTTATTGTCGAGTACCTTGCATGTTTTGAGCATGTGATGGTGTTGGTTCAACTTTAGAAAGATACATATTGGAGGCCTCGACACAATTATTTATTTCATCTAATTATCTAGCGCTCTCTAGTTTTTCTGGGCTCACAACTGTACAAATAGGTGAAATATAATAACATTTTCTAGGGAAAAGAAATACACAAAAGGCTGAAACACTTAGGCCTTTGTAACTTTAAATCCTATGTAAAAGAAACAAATGGATAAGATTAAACTTTTCACAAATGTTTTTGTCGTTGGACATGATTGAGCCAGGGCGCATGATGTCATATCAGTCTGTCGACAAAAATGTTTAACACACCCAAAGATAGAAAGCAACATTAGTTTTATGAACACAATGCAGGGATTTACATTGTATTATTCCTCCAATAATTTCAAAGGCTGTGGCACGTTTGTACGTTTCTGTTGGAGCGTGCTTTCGTAAGTCTTCATTTTACCTGCTTTCTTGTCGCTACCCACAAACGATATTTAATTTCCGAAATACCTTATTTCCTTGTCAACAATTTATTTACAATATCGTAAATACTTAAACTTAAACATATACATGTTTGTTCTTTTCAGCTTCCTTGTGCTAGACAAGTGTGTTCTACAAACGCACAAGTACGTATTATGAGTTCAGTGTACCAACGCAATGTTGACATAAGAATAAGATATGTATATCTCTGTACAGGTCGGTGCATGATAACTCGTCAAACAGGCACTGAGTACATTTGTGATCGATACGAGTACCACTTGATTTATTTACATAGGGACTCTTGAAT
This sequence comes from Margaritifera margaritifera, assembly GCA_029931535.1. Lineage (NCBI taxonomy): Eukaryota > Metazoa > Mollusca > Bivalvia > Unionida > Margaritiferidae > Margaritifera > Margaritifera margaritifera. The sequence continues at coordinate 952,802 of JAQPZY010001656.1, read as the reverse complement.
ATATTTTGCGCATGTGCAGGTACTTGTTCCTGACATGCAAGCTGTTTGTAATAATAAGAATCAGATTGGAGTGGCATCCACAGAATAAGCACAGCCCAAATAAATCTTACAAAACATAAGTTTGATCCCTGACACATCAATTTCTTTTCAACGTGTTTTCTTATATCGGCAGGAGATTTGAATGAAGAGAGCTCTCTTCTGTCTGTCTGTCTGTCAGTCTCTCTCTCTCTCTCTCTCTCTCTCTCTCTCTCTCTGATGACTCTGCTTATTGCACAGACATTTTTCCTAAATAATATTTTCCTTCACTTTGCGACGCATATAAACAGCTTAGTGTTGTAGTTTTAATAAAGAGTGAATCGTAATTCACCAATCAGCAACACAGCCTGTCAGACCAGAGGTAAATAGTTTTTATCCAGCTAAATGACGACTTGCTTTATAAGCCTATCTTATATTAGGAGAAGTTTAGAAAGTGTCTTAAGCTTTTCCAGACCTGATATGCACACGAATCAGTATTGTATTTAAGCTTAGTGTTCTGGCTACTTTGCATGGCTTGCGAACCTATTTTCACACACACACACACACACACACAGACACACACACACACATATATATATATAGACAGACAGACACCGAGAGAGAAAAATAAAGAGAGAGAGAGAAATAAAGAGAGAGAGAGAGAGAGCGAGAGAGAGAGAGAAATAAAGAGAGAGAGAGAGAGAGAGAGAGAGAGAGAGAGAGAGAGAGAGAACCACCTGATGGAAGCAAAGATCCTCCTATAGATTATGCTTGTAAGGAATTTCCTTCTTACCACATGATATAATTTAGTATTTTAGAAAGCCTCTCCAATGTATTATGTTTTACCTAAAGATTGTGTCTAATCCGTTATCATATAAGATGTGCCTGTTTACAGGAAAAAAGACATATATTCATTGGATTAACTTGAGTTATATTACAAATACTTGTATATGTTTTCAGATTTCATTTGGAGAGAAAACATTAGTTTCTGGATGAATGGTTATTGTTGATTAATCTTCGACAATTTATAGACAACAGACGGCGACGATATTGAAAAAGCATGGAAATTATACACACTGGAAATACATATAAAGTCATTTATATTGTAGTTTTGACCCTAATTATAATTTAAATATTTTTCAGTAGTATATCTTAGTGAAATCACAGTACAATTTTTAATTTCAAGCCGAGATGACAATGAAACGTACATAACCTGTCCACATTGTCTGGGAATTCTTCCTTAATACAATTTATACAAACATTTACATTTAGCAAAAAGCTTGAAATATAATAAGTTTTCTCAAAAAAGGCTAGGGTGGTCTAATTTTTCAACTTTTTAATATAGATATTTGACAAATTTGATGATTTGATACCATGTTTCATTCAAATATGAGGATTTATGTATTAATACACTTCCATGCTTTTTGCTTGTGTTTTCAATACAAACAAAGACTGACACTAGGAATCTAGCCTATTATATTACATATATGTGTTTAAATTCTCCGGCCAAAATCACAACTAATATGTAGTTCAAAGGCTTTGTCATAACGTCCCTTTGTTACAACGTTTAATTGGTTATAACGTTTGATTTGTATGGTCCGCCTTAGAAAATTAGCTAAATTATAACGTTTTTATCACCTGACGCGCCGAAGCTAGATAAACAATGGCTGTTGTTTAAACAACAAAGGGGCCGGGTAATAAAAGCGCGATAATCACACATCATTCATAATCAGTAAATAACAAAGGCCTAACAAAGGCGCCAGGTAACAAAAGACGTGATAATCACACCTCGTTCATAATCGGTACTTTAGAACTACGGGTTGCTGGTTCAATGTAATTAAAGCATTAAAGCATGAAAATAAACAATTTTATTTTGTACTTTTTTGACTATATAACTTATAAATATCCTTTAACTATCATCCTCTACTTCTATATTCACTAATTGAGTACAGCTCGACGTAAATCTCTCTCTTATTCATTTTGAATTCTGAAAATGACTGAAAAGTCGCCGGTCAGATAAAGAAAAAAAAAATGTCTCTTTAGACACAGAGCTATATGAGCATTTGCATGTCATTGAAAGACATATTATCATTCACGTTAGAGAATTTTAATTCGTACTCTACGGAGATTCTAACCCGTATCGGCGGGTTACGGCACCCATCGCCTTGCCTGTAAGCACCAACCCCTATACCATCTCGACAATGCACATATCACCAAAACAAAAAATGATGCAACAAAGTCGGTGGTATAGGCATTTGTGCGTAGCAGACATACCCGCATGTCGACCCAGTAATTCATTCTCGTCTAAGCACACAGTCACTCCGGATTCCTTCGACAGAAATCAAGGTATACAGAGGTTATTAAACAGAATTACTAATATACACCACAAAGAGTGGAAAGTGCTATCCCTGGATCCTACATGGCATAGGGGTTGGTCCTTACCGGAATTAAATTCTCTGACATGTATGATAATATTATTTATTCGTAATTAAAAATTATGTTAAAGTTGTCAAGCATTCTCCTGTATGATTCATGGATAGCACTTTCCGCGCTGTTTATATATATATATATATATATATATATATATATATATATATATATATATATATATATATATATATATATATATAATTTAAGTATGTATAGGTTTAACAGCACATGAGCACAATCCTGACTATATAGTGCCGGGTAAGTTTACTTAGCCCAAAAAGGACATACAAAATAAAGATAAAGGCATAAAGGTAGATGTATTCGGAGTACCGGTGGCAAAAATATTCTTTGGAGCTATATAAAAGATGTATTCTGAGAACTGTCCTACAAAAGGAGTCTGCAACTTTATATCAGAAATATGATGAGAACTGGTCCCAACGCATATTTTTTGCAGCTTTGTATCAGAGTTATGCTGAACACTGGTGAAAATACAGGTATTTGCAACTTTGTATCAGAGTTATTGTGATTATTGATCCCAGCAAAAGCTTTTGCAATTTTGTGTCAGAGTTATTCTGAGCACTGTTACCAACACAAGCTTTTGCATGAGGGCAAAATCGAATATGTTTATCGTGGTTACATGGTGACTTAATTCTTTGTACAGTCCAAAAACATTTAGAGTTTATAATTTTACGTTCGTGGAATATTTAACGATGCACATTTGGAAGTCAGTACTTATTTGCTTCTTTCATAATCTTTATATTACTGTCAAAAATGAAGAGAAGGATAAAATGTGTCAATTTTAAAATAGGGAAATTAATGGTTGAATCATTTTGATACATACATGTATTCAATAATAAAGAGGAAACGAAAGAAAGTACTGTCGAAAATGTGTCATTTCTTACAATATAAATATATTTGTATTTCAATATGCTTCCATGTGTATACATATTTACCTGATGTTTTGTCGAACTCGATGTCTCAGAACGATGCAGATTATTAGTGTGCCTCGACTTTTCTATCACTGATACATCATTTATTCCTGGTGTTTTCTTTTCACTTCATCCTTTGTTTTTCTCCATTGTAGCTTTCCGTTAGTGTACATATATACACCTGGTTATAGGTGCAATGTTTGATCTCAATGTTTACAATAGATAAGGATATATACCTGCACAGTCATGTGCATGATGACGTAACTGATAAGTATTGAATATATATTAATGCATGTATCTGCCTATCGATAAGGTCACGAGCAAGTATTTGTGCACAAGGAAACTACTGTAAATGATCTACTGTTTTGAACATATAACTAAAATGACATTGAAGTCAAAGCGTTCAAAACATTCGAGATTTATCAGTGAAAACCAAACATCCATCTTAGTTACCTGATAAGAATGATCATTGATAACTCATCTCGAAACTCAAGGGACCAAATGTAGGGATTGGCGTTCATGTTATTATCACTGGGCTTCAGTGGAGTTGAACATAACATTTAAGAAAAGAACCAAAACAAAACTACATTTACACGCTTACGTTTCCACCGGGATTACATTATTTACATATAATCTTGAATCGATAAATGCTATCATCTTTTACTGGAAAAAAATCATATGAATCGTATGCCTAAGCCCAGATATTGACTTTATTCAAAAGACTCTACCATGGCATGTGTGATCACGATTCTGTTCTTCCTGGTTCATACTATAATAAATTCATTGGGTACGGAAAATAAATCGTGATAAATCATGAGTCTAAATCGAGCAAAACGTGAACGATCTTTACCCTTGTGAGATTACCAAATCTGCGGTCTTAAATTCAACCAAAAAGTGGTTCAGATCACAATAAAATATATGACAATGTTGCTATGAAAATAATATATTTTAATTGTTCAAACTAAAATCCAGCAAACATATCTTTACTGGGTAAAGTTTGAGTGAGTAAGACGACAAGTACATAGGCTTTCACCTCCCGAACGAGCCATTCTTCTAAGGGTCCTTGACTTCACGACAGAATGAATAATATCTCTTATAAAGACATTTATGTGCACTGTACAGTGCACGATAACGTTAAAAAGATATTGAATACTTAACGATTGGATTTTTACTGCATGATTGATAGGAATTAACAAGAGAACTATTTTCAATAGATACTAACATATTATTTGTATTTTACTGATAAACAATCTGTCAGGATGCTACTGTTATATACAGGTCATATATGGGTGCAGGTTTGACAACAATCCCAAGTGCATATGCTCAGGTTAACCTTTTATCGGCATATAGTTACAAGGGTTTACAGTCCTCCCTAAAACTAGCTATAAATGTTTGCATGTTTTTTTTGTGTGCATATTTGATGTGAACAATATGATTATGCTCTTATGACTATTCCTCTAAAAAGTGTAACCGACCGGACATTCTGGTCAACCTAAACCATGTATTAAGTCAGACTGGCTGTACTAGGCAGTGACTCATTACATGCTGGCAGAGAGAACTTTTGGTTAATTGAAAATGAGCTAATAAAGAATATCAAATAAAGTTATGTCTTTTTTATTATTCAAAATATTCGTTGCTTATACAAGATTATTTAACCATGTAGTATTAAATCTCATCTATCTACCCTTGCAAATAGTTTAGTAGATACATACTAGATAGGTAGGTAAGTAGGTAGGTCGAAGAATGAATCTATCTATCTATCTATCTATCTATCTATCTATCTATCTTAGTAATGCCTGCCTCCTTTGCCACTAATATGGCTAGTAACGTTAGTGGTACCTGGATTTGAGGTTGTAAAATGTTGGTGGAATTTTCAACCACTGTAGCTCTCCCATTCTAGCAAATTAACATTTCTGCATTTGCTCATCGGCTTTAAGATCTTCCAGACAAATTATACATAGGCGTTGAAGTTCCTCACCATGAAAAAAAATATTCTTCTTATTTTCCTAATTTACGTATGCTAAATAAAACATTTTGTACGTCAGCGAGTAATAGTAGCATCGATAGCACTTGTTATCTTTGAATAGTTGTCGTTGTTTTAATTGTTGTTGTTACTTTTGACGCTGCTGATGATGATGATAATGATGATGATGATTCTGTTATTGTCAATTATGCTGATGTTACTATACCTAAATATATTTATCCGCGATGTACAAAACATGTTATAATTATTTGTGTTTTCTACATACTAATGGATAGAACAACAATAGGCCACTTTTGCCTGTTGTATCAAGTATTTCAAATATTGCTACCGTTTTAGTCTTCTTTCTGCAACAGTACGTTATTCACAGTGTACTTGGTATCAATTTCATGATGAGGATAAAGTTCATGAACAAATGTCGCTATTTCAATTGAATTTGCAAATGTAACACCATACGAGTGTTTTATGCTTTGCAATCTCGGCATAATCCCTTTTGTGTTTGTACGTTCTAAAATGGTCCACAACAGCATTTATAAATCTGAATTATGAAATTTGTACAAAATTCTCTCGCTCTCTCACTCTCTCTCTTGATTTAGAAATTTTATTCAAAATGTCTAGTATCTACTTTTGCTAACATCGCCACGTTTAGAAAGGTTTAATTGACACATAAAAAGCACAATAATAATCCGCTTACATTCATGTACATGAATTAAAACCAAAGATCCCCACTACATAAACTATTTTTAATGTAGATCTCACTATTGTGACTAAATGTGTCAGTTAAAAAATATGATAAATTTCGACATTATTGGGCAACTTCATGTCTGAAGGAATCCTCAATCAAAGATAGAGTTTCTGGTGGATTGTTTACTAAGGGGTCAGTAGCTATAACGAATGCAACACTGATAAACACGAAAGTAAGATCTTCCAGAAGAATATTACGAGTGGACTTTGAAATTCTTTAACCATAAAAAAATAATATACATTTTCCCCGATTTATGAATGGTAAATATAATATTTCGTACATCAGGTAGTGTTGTAGTAGTAGTAGTAAGATTGATTTTTATTATTCCTGTTGTCATGTGGTTGTTGCCTTCGTTGTTGTTCTTGTTTTGCACGCTGTTGGTGTCGTTGTTGTTGACGAAGATGATGATGATGATAATGATGATGATCATGAGGATAATGGTGTTGTTGTTGTCAACGATACTGATGTTGCTATACCTAAATATATTTATCGACGATGTACAACATATTCTATGATTTTTTGTTTTTCTACTCATTATAGAGAGAATAATACTAGGAAGAGAAAAGCTCCAGAAAAGGAAAAAGTATCTAACTGTAATGAAAGTCATTGATTGTCCTAAAATATAATTAAGGCATATTTTTAAGAAATCCATAATAAGATCTATCTTGTTTATGGGCACCGTAAACTCTGTGATATCACTTTACAAGCTAGGAATGTCAACCCTCTTGGTTTCAAATCGAGTATGAATTTTACTTAGTCATTAATCACACTTTAATGTTACCATTAGACATATATGAATGTCTAGGTGTTTAATCTAGTTCTTTTGTACATATAGTCCTTATATAAAGGTTTGTAAAAGCTATGTGTAAATAGAATGCCAGTTTAATCTCACGTGGCGAATCCGTAATAACCTTTGTCTAATGATCGTGTTCGGAATACACACAAATACAATACACCTTTTTGGTATTACATAACAACAGTCGCTAAGGATCTGTATGGTATACCGAAAGAGTCAACAGTACCGGTATCGTTGTATTTTTTTAAAAATTTATTTATTTATTTATTTTGGGGGGGGGGCGGGAGCGGAGAGGTAGGCTATATGCATGCGAAGGTAAATTTAGCGATAAATCTTACCTTTATAATGTTAACATTACCACTGCAAGGGTAAAATATAAAGTTAATGTGGGGACGATAAAAAAACAATACCATTACAGCAGTGATATTAAATTTGTAACGATAAAATATACCGTTGCACAGACAAGATATACAGTTGCAACGGTGCAGGTAGTTTTGACCCAATTCGTACACCATATATCTGTTACCCGTTTTGGATATATACTTTATTCGTATGAGGATCACGAATACGAATTCAAAAACGAGAACCTTTGTTTAACTGATATACACATATTTTATTAACATAATCTAACAAGCTTTTAAGAAAATTTATGTTTCTGTAAATTTGATTTTTAAAAAGTGCAAAACACGCAGAGAAATGTACGTGGAAGAGAGCGTTTAGACGGCATTCAATAATCCATGTTCATCAAATTCAGGCAAAATTCAGATAAATCTCCAGTCGTCCAGCAATCTTATTACACTGAAATAATCTGTAACGCTTCAATTCGACTAGTATTCTGAAACTGGACGGTACTAGACCCTAAAGCATCACGAAGCAAATAAAAAAAAAAACATGCACGTTATCGTCACATTTTATCCTCGCCAGAAGGTAAGGATCGGGTCCATTTTTGATCTGTTTTGTTTTTTCTTTTTTTTTTTTTTTTTACTTCGCCACTTCTTAAAATCTCAGATTTTTATTAACCACACGATGAAATATATCTGGTATTAACGTAGGAAAAGAAATTTGTTTTTTTGTATACCAAACTTGCTCCAGAATCGAAGCTTCGATTAAACTCACTCTTCAACATAACACTACCTCCTTAAAGAAATTTAACTAACTTTCATAGACTGATCATATATATATATATATATATATATATATATATATATATATATATATATATATATATATATATATATATATATATATATATATATATATATTGTTACGACTCTATGGTCTAAGAAAAATGTAACAGAAAGAAAGTGAAACCAACAAATCAAGTAAAAATCAACAAGCAATTTATTACTAGATAATTAAAATGAAAAATCAAAAAGTCACTTACAGTAATGTGTTTTGAAATCCTAATAATCCAATAAGAATGATTGTTCTAATCACAAGTCCTAAATATAGAATGTTTAGAATTCACGGCTGTGTCCTTGAATGTTATTATGTGCCAATGGTCTCCAAAGTCCTGATGTACTAGAAATCTTGATGTGCTGATGTCAAAATGAAGTATTCCAAAATTTTTGAATAAGTTCACATAAATTCCAAAATCATCAATTAAAAATCCAAAATCCAAACGTTTATGAGCACTGTTATAATCCAATGAATATTTAAAATAATTCCTCTCTTAGAATTTGTAATGAATTTTCACAACTGTAATAGCTCTTTACAAGACTGATGGTAATGTCAAAACTGAAAAAATGTCTACCAAACATGGTATATATAAAGATTGGTCACATGACAGAATGTTCTAGAACATGTGTCATCTTAATGGAATTTTACTTGTAAACAAAATTCAACCTTGACCTTCAAATTGAGAAAACATATTGATCAAAACAACCTAATTCAAGGACACTAGTTAAACATGTTTTTCCTGATAACATTAAGATTTAAGCAAATATTAAAGTGAAGAAACATTTATAATTTCCTAAAATATTTATAATATTATATAAACATCATACATAACACCTCCCCTCATAAAGAAAAAGAAAGATTTATATAATAAAGCTTTCTTTTGAATATATATCTAATACTATAATAAAATAAAATTACATAAGAACATGTTTTATGATACTGGACTTAATTACATCAAGCAATATTACATTTCTAGGCACGTGAGAGTACATCTGCAATCACATTGTCTTTTCCCCTGATGTGTTTGATGTCAATGTTATATTCCTGCAATATCAAACTCCATCTCAACAATCTCCGATTTTTATCTTTCATTTTGTTGATGAAAGTAAGGGGATTGTGATCACTGTACACAATAATTGGAGAAAGAGCTGAGGTAACATACACTTCAAAATGCTGTAAAGCCAATATCAAAGCCAAACATTCCTTCTCAATTGTGGAATAATTTTTCTGGTGCTTGTTTAGTTTTTTAGAAAAATAACACACAGGGTGATCCACACCACTTTTGTCTTCCTGAATCAATACTCCACCAACCCCTACATCACTTGCATCAACAGATAATTTAAATGATTGGCTAAAATTTGGTGCAGAAAGAACTGGTGCATTCTTAAGCATGGCCTTTAACTTGTCAAAAGATTCCTGACACTTGTCAGACCAATGAAATTTGGTTTTCTTACTCAATAAACTTGTCAACGATTCAGCAATTTTGGAAAAATTGGAACAAAATTTCCGATAATATCCAGCCATACCTAGAAATCGCATCAGTTGCTTTTTACAAATTGGAACTTGAAATTCAGAGATAGCTTTGACCTTAGCTTCTATAGGTTTAACTTGACCTTGTCCCACAATATGTCCTAAAAATGTGACACAAGCATGGCAAAACTCACTTTTGCTCAAATTAATTGTCAGATTCGCATCGCTGAGTCGATCAAAGAATTTTCGAATCGTTTCCAAATGATCTTCCCAGGTGTTGTTGTAGATAATGACGTCATCGATATAAGCGTCACAATTATCAAGACCAAATGTTATCATGTTCATCAGACGTTGAAACGTTGCAGGCGAATTTTTAATTCCAAACGGCATGACTTTATATTGATATAGTCCATCTGGAGTTACAAATGCTGAAATTTCTTTTGCCCTTTCCGTCAGTGGAATTTGCCAGAATCCTTTTAAAAGGTCAAACTTGGTGACATATTCCGCATTTCCAATTTTATCAATGCAATCGTCCATCCTTGGGATTGGAAATGAATCAGTTTTGGTGACACTGTTGACTTTTCTATAGTCAGTACACATGCGGAATGTATTATCTGACTTGGGAACAAGAATACATGGTGAACTCCAGTTACGTTTACTTGGTTCTATGAAATCATTCTCCAGTAAATACTGAATTTCTTTCTTCAGATAGTTCTGTTTGAGAGGATTCATCCTATAAGGATGCTGTTTCACAGGCGCAGAATCTACAATGTCAACGTCATGATAAATTTTACTTGTTCGTGTTGGAACATCAGGAAACAAGTGCTCATAGTCATGTAATAGCTGTTTTAGTTCACTTCTTTCCTGTTGTTGTAGATGTGAAAGTTTCTGGTCTAGGTTGTTCAATATTTCTGAATTCCGAAGATTGGTTATACCAGAGTCAATATAGTCTGATCGTATTCCATCGTTGATATCTTCACTGTGTGGGACAGGTACAACAAAATTAACTGAATAATTAGCTGGGCTATCTCTGTCAAAATATTCCTTTAACATATTTATATGACAAAGTTGTTTCTGTTTCCGTCTCCCAGGAGTGTTAATGATATAATTTAAGTCATTTACTTTCTTTTCAACGGTATAAGGACCATAAAATTTAGCCTGAAGAGGATTCTGAGGTATGGGAAAGAGAGCCAGAACTTTGTCACCAGCTTTAAAACTCCTTTCCTGTGTATTTCTGTCATACCTTAATTTCATTTTTGACTGGGTAGTGTGAAGATTAGTTCTTGCTACTTCACAGGCCTTTGACAACTTGTATTTGAAATTAGAGACATAATCAAGAAGATTAATCTTTGAATCTTCATTTGAAAGAAGTTTCTCTTTCAATAATTTCAATGGTCCACGGACAGTATGACCAAAAACTAGTTCAAAGGGACTAAAACCCAACGACTCTTGAACTGATTCCCTAACAGCAAACAACAACAAATGAACACCCTCATCCCAATCCTTTTCTGTATCAAAGCAATATGATCGAATCATATTCTTCAAAGTTTGATGAAATCTTTCCAAAGCACCTTCACTTTCAGGGTGATAGGCAGAAGATTTAAACTGTTGGATGCCTAGTTCATGCATAACTTGCTGGAAAATTCCAGACATAAAATTTGACCCTTGATCCGACTGGACAGATTTGGGAAGGCCAACAAGTGTAAAAAACTTCACCAAAGCTTTCACAATAGTTTTAGTTTTTATATTTCTCAGAGGAATTGCCTCTGGAAATCTTGTAGATGCACACATGATGGTCAACAAGTATTGGTTGCCTAACTTGGTTTTAGGTAAAGGACCAACACAGTCTACTATTATTCTACTAAATGGTTTATCAAATGCAGGAATAGGTTGCAGATGATCCTTAGGTATCTTCTGATTGGGTTTTCCTACCATTTGACAAGTGTGACATGATCTGCAGTATTTAGAAACATCACTTTTGAGTTTCGGCCAATAAAAATGATTAAAGATCTTGTGATAAGTCTTACGGACTCCTAAATGACCAGCCAAAGGAGTTTCATGGGCTAAAGTAAGAATTTCCTGTCGATATGATTTAGGAACAACAATTTGATAGCTCACTGACCACTCGTCACCAGCGGGTACATCAGGTGGTCTCCATTTCCTCATAAGGACCCCATTTTTCACAAAGTAACATACTGGAACTTGTGTGGCTTCAGTTTCACTAATAGCCCTCTGAAACAAACAAGATATCTCGGGATCTTGCTCCTGTTCAACGACAAGAGATTGTCGTTTGTCACCCTGAGTAGAACAAAGAGAATGAGTTGCCAAAAGAGGATCACTGTGATCAATACCATTTGATTGATCAATACCTGAGGAAAAAGTGACCTCATCAAAAGACTGACCAATACATGTGTCAGCTAAAGGAATAATATCCTGATCAACATCATTCTCAAGAGCTCTTTTTGCCATAGCTCTAGTAACTGCACAAGCAGGGTACAAATCAGGGATTTCTGTTTCGACAGGATCAACTTTCTGATCCAAACAAGGCTTGTCAGTTACAAGTGGATTAACCACAACCTTATCTCCAGCTAGGTCATTGCCTAGTAATAAATGAACACCCTCTATGGGTAAAGAAGTCACTGCCCCAACAGTCACAGGTCCAGAAACTAAGTCTGATGCCAAATTTACACAATGGAGAGGAACATTTACAAAGCCGCGCTCTACTCCCTGAACAAGAACACTTTCACTTGAAGAAGACTCCTCAGACAAAGGCAAAGTACCTGACAATAAAAGACTCTGAGAAGCTCCAGTGTCCCTTAATATTTTAATTGGGATAGGCTTGGCAGAATCACCAATAAGTGATATAGAACCTTCTGACATGAATGGTTCATAAGCCTCCAAAATAGAATCAGACTGGGGTTTGTTTGACCCAACAAATGTATTGCTTTCAATACAAGACCGTGACCTTGACCTCGTAGAAATAAGAGCATTTGGAAAAGCTCTGTCTTTTCTCTGTTGCTTATTTTTCAACTTGAAGCAATCAGAAATAACATGCCCTTTCGTTTTACAATAAGTGCACGTAGGAAGAGATAAGGATTTCTGATCAGTCTTATCAGATGTTTGATTCCTAACAGTTGTGCTGTTGTGAAATTTGGAAGTACTCGAATGAGATTGAAATGGTTTTTTACCAGAAAACTGCTGAGAGGACGACTTATTGCCAAATGAAATTTTGTGAGTCAAGGAATAATCATCAGCCATACGAGCAGCATTTTCCAAAGTTTCCACATTCTGCTCGTCAAGATAGGTTTTAACATCACTATGGATGCACCTCTTGAACTCTTCAATTAATACGAGCTGTCGGAGGTTATCATAACCTTGATCAACTTTCTTGGCTGAGCACCACCTATCAAATAGTTGTTCTTTATCCCTTGCAAATTCGACATGAGTTTGTCCAGTTTCTTTTCTACAATTCCTAAACCTTTGTCGATATGCCTCTGGTACCAATTCATAAGCTTTCAAGATGTACTCCTTAACCACATCATAATCAGTGCTTTGTTGTACTGACAGTGAAATGTAGACTTCACGAGCTTTGCCAATTAGTACACTTTGTAATAACAAAGTCCAATGCTCTCTGGGCCATTTCAAGTTTTCAGCAATTTTCTCGAAATGAAGAAAGTATTTATCTACTTCTTTTTCCTGAAAAGGGGGTACTAACCTAATATATCTAGTAACATCAAAACCTGGACTTGTGTTTAAAGGAGTGGAGTGTGCTCTGTTTGCCAGTTCTAATTCTCTTAACTTAAATTGCATTTCCCTTTCTTCTCTTTGCATTTGTATCTGCCTCTCTTCTTTCTCTCTCTCCATCTGTATCCGCATTTGTCTCTCTTCTTTCTCTCTCTCCAACTGCCTCTCTTCTTTTTCTCTCTCCATCTGCCTCTCTTCTTTCTGCATTTGTATCTGCCTCTCTTCTTTCTCTCTCTCCATCTGTATCTGCCTCTCTTCTTTCTCTCTCTCCATCTGTATCTGCCTCTCTTCTTTCTCTCTCTCTCTCTGAATCTGAAGCTTTGCCAATTCTAAATCCATCTGGTTCTTTAACTCTAATTCCCTTAATTTCCTGTCAGAACCAGATACAGGCTTTCTCTTCAAACTTAAAGCACTATTTTCAAAAATTCCCTTTCCTACTAAATACTGAATCAAAATAATCTTTATCTCCTGTTTTGTCAATGATACTTTTGCCTCAGATAGACTGTATTTTCTGGCAAGCTCGAGCAACTCATCCTTTCTCATGCATTCTAACCCCTCCTGGGTAGGTTTTGAAATGAAATTCTGAACATTAGATGCCATTGTAAATGCTTGTTGGTTTCACACACACAAAATTTCTCTATTAAAAATCTTTGCCAAAGACAAAAAAAAAATTCCAAGACAAAATCAATATGAATTTCAAAGATAAATTTAATATCTCTAATATGCTTTAAAGAAATTCAATCCCGGATGCGAGCCCCCAATTTCTGTTACGACTCTATGGTCTAAGAAAAATGTAACAGAAAGAAAGTGAAACCAACAAATCAAGTAAAAATCAACAAGCAATTTATTACTAGATAATTAAAATGAAAAATCAAAAAGTCACTTACAGTAATGTGTTTTGAAATCCTAATAATCCAATAAGAATGATTGTTCTAATCACAAGCCCTAAATATAGAATGTTTAGAATTCACGACTGTGTCCTTGAATGTTATGATGTGCCAATGGTCTCCAAAGTCCTGATGTACTAGAAATCTTGATGTGCTGATGTCAAAATGAAGTATTCCAAAATCTTTGAATAAGTTCACATAAATTCCAAAATCATCAATTAAAAATCCAAAATCCAAAAGTTTATGAGCACTGTTATAATCCAATGAATATTTAAAATAATTCCTCTCTTAGAATTTGTAATGAATTTTCACAACTGTAATAGCTCTTTACAAGACTGATGGTAATGTCAAAACTGAAAAAATGTCTACCAAACATGGTATATATAAAGATTGGTCACATGACAGAATGTTCTAGAACATGTGTCATCTTAATGGAATTTTACTTGTAAACAAAATTCAACCTTGACCTTCAAATTGAGAAAACATATTGATCAAAACAACCTAATTCAAGGACACTAGTTAAACATGTTTTTCCTGATAACATTAAGATTTAAGCAAATATTAAAGTGAAGAAACATTTATAATTTCCTAAAATATTTATAATATTATATAAACATCATACATAACAATATATATATATATATATATATATATATATATATATATATATATATATATATATATATATATATATATATATCTATATATATATATCAGCGACTTATGAGAGCGGTAGGATTGGGATGACCTAATTTGTCGCAATAAATTATATTTGTGACACTGTATAAACTATTTTATCATATCTGACCACAAAACAAGTTGTCAAGGAAGTAAAGGGAAATAATTTCATAGAGACTCGAACGGCGTCGAGTAAAATTTCAGCAAAAAATAGCATTTTCATGTCTCAAATGTAATGCAGTTTCTATTTATTTGTTCAAGCTTACAAAGTGCTCGTTTCTGATGTTGTATGTATTCTCTACGCACATAAAATCAAGCGTCGCATAGCATGATGGGAAATCTTATAATTTCATATGTGGAAATATAAGGATATACTTTTCACATGTGAAAATATAGGATAGCAAAATAAGTATGAACATTATTTCACCAATAATTTTCAAATTTTCACCCTTAAGTATATAATACAAAATTGATACTCAGTACACAAAAATATAATTTATATTATTTTTGAAGGATAAATCATTTGAAATGTTCAGAATTATGTTCAGCTAGCATAATTGTCTAATTTGTAGAAATTTGACCTCACTTGCGACATTATAGTTTAGTAACGTTTCGATACTAAATAATGGGGTAGACATTTTCTGATTATGTGCCTGATTTCCGCTGCGATTCGTATCAAATTAAATTTATATTCATGAAATATATAGCCAATTTACGACCAAACTCTATCAATTTTGTGTGAAATTCGCCATGTGCATGCGATTGGATCTTTAGCTCAGAAAGGTATATATGAATTTCAAACTTTCTGACCAATTTTGAGGTAAGGACCTCATGAAAACATCCTTGAGTATTCTTGCATGCATATCAGAATTTTACTTAAAGTTGTACTTTCGCCCTAGTATATGTTAATGTTACCATTGTTTCTACTAAATATCACTGCTAAATAACCTGATATTTATCTGAATTATGAAAAGGATCTATCTCGAGCGAGCGATTAGAAATTCTTTAAAATGTCAAGTGTATATTTTGAGTTAATATCTTTCACCTTAAATTTGAAAAAGCTGATCAGTCTGCATTCAGATAAAGGCTATATCGTAAATTAAAACCTTGATCTCCAAATCTGTGAAAATGCTGTTCAAAGGTTTTTGAATACCAAATTATATCATCAAGGTACAAAATGACCATTTTTCACAAGAGACCTAAAAATGACATCTGGACAAGACGGGTAAAAGTCGCCGGTGCATTGCAGGGTCCAAATGCTAATCTGCACCATTGCCATTGTTCCCCTCCTGGTATGGAGAATGCAGTTTTATGACTATCTTTTCCCTCAATCTCAGCTTGCCTGTAGCCCGATTTTTTCATATCCAAACAAGACCACCATTTCGATCCAGATAAAGCATCAAGACTATCATCTATTTGGTCAATGGTTGAGAATCTTTGACAGCGACATCACTTAAACCTCGACAATCACAACAGAATCTTAGTGAACCATCAAGGTTAGTCACCATAACAATGGAAGCATTCCATGGACTTTGTGGACATTTGTCTATAACTCCATCTTCTGCCATATTTTTAATTTCATTCTCAACGACTTCTCTTTTAGCAAGTAGTATTCTGTAGGGATACTTTTTAACATGTTTTGCATCTCTTGTATCAATCTGATGTTTTATCAAGGTTGAATGACCTGTGTCAATTGATGATACAGAAAAGATATTCTTATGTTTATCAAAGTTGAATGACCTATGTCACTTGATGATACAGAAAAGATATTCTTATGTTTTATCAAGGTTGAATGACCTATGTCACTTGTTGATACAGAAAAGATATTCTTATGTCTTATCAAGGTTGAATGACCTATGTCACTTGATGATACAGAAAAGATATTCTTATGTTTTATCAAGGTTAAATGACCTATGTCACTTGATGATACAGAAAAGATATTCTTATGTTTGATCAAGGTTGAATGACCTATGTCACTTGACGATACAGAAAAGATATTCTTATGCTTTATTAAGGTTGAATGACCTACATCACTTGATGATACAGAAAAGATATTCTTTTGCTTTATTAAGGTTGAATGACCTGTGTCACTTGATGATACAGAAAAGATATTCTTATGTTTTATCAAGGTTGAATGACCTGTGTCACTTGATGATACAGAAAAGATATTCTTATGTTTTATCAAGAATTCTTTTAAATTTTCAGTTTGTTCTTTGTCCAGATTTTTAGAGGATCTTTCAAATATTTCTATTAGATGTTCTCGTAATTGGTGAACACTACCCTCTTTCATGTTAATTGCACCAACGTTTTCACTGTGTACAACTTGAACTGGTTGTAATTCTGCAGTAACAGAATTTTTATACAACTGAACTGGTTTTTCTCCTAAATTTGCTATTCTGCGAGGAATGTATCCATTTTTAGGATGCACAAAAAAGTTTGCTAATAGTAAACCAGTTTTTTCCACAAATTTTGAGAATGGTTCAGTTAATCCCATTGTTTTTTTATTATATTGGTCAATTGGCTTGTCATTTACAATCACTTCAGATTTTGGAGGTATCTCAATATTTTCAGTTAAAGCAATTCTACAGCACATGGTTTTCCCTTCATCTGATTTCATACAGCACAGTACTTTTTTTCCTTTCACATTTAAATAACCTTTACTAATGATACGGTCACATTTGTGTTTCTTTAAAAAGTCAATACCAGGTATGCCATCTTGTTGAATGTCTGCTAATAGTACTTCGTGTGTGAAAGCATGAGTCCTTAACATAATTTCTATTTCTGATTTACCATCAAGGTTGGCTTTCTCCGGTTACAGTTAAAAGCATACTTTTTACTGAAGTCACCTCAGGCTGAGAGTTTTCCAATCAACATTTACTACCTTGCTACTAAGAATTGTGACATTTGTTCCTGTGCCACACAACAAAGAAACACAATTTCCATTTACTTTAACATTTACAAAATACCCAGTATAAATCCCTTGACTGATCAGTTTCATTGTTTTTTGGACATTTCTTTCTTTATAGTCGCGCTTCGGTCCCCAAGTTTGACCCATTTTTGTTTCCCTGACCTCTGGTCTGTCTATCAATTCTTTCCTCTCTATTTCTAAAAATATGGTTTTTCTTGTAGTTTGGATTTTGGTTTCTATCTCTCTGTTCAACATTTTGTTTTCTGTTAGTATTATGTGTACATTTTTGAAGCCATTTTCCGTTGTAGTCTCTTTGGTGATCGTTTCTTCTGATATTGTCCTTCCTATCATCTTGTTTTGTGTTCCAGTTTTTGTACTCTCTTGTGCCTGTTTCAGACTGCAATTGTTCTACGTTTTCATACAAATTTTCTAGTCTTTCTAATATTTTATCTAGCTTTCCTTCATTAGATACATTTTCTCTTTCAGATTTCACATTCTTCTGTGTCTGTTTGTCGGCTAATTTGTGAGCTTCCATTTTAATCGCTATTGTTTCAGTCTCATTTGGTGTTTTAGGACCAGATTCTTTGTCTCAGTCTGGCTTCAGAGTCCAACAGGCGTCAAAAAAATAGTCAAGAGTTAAAAGTTCAATAATTTCACCAGTTGCATCAGGATATGCCTGTCTGGCCAGTTTCTTGATATTTTATGCCAATTCGTAAATCGATTCCCCCTTTTCATACATTCTAGATTTAAGTTGAGTCCTGTATATTTCAACTTTATTCAGAATTGCAAACCTTGATTTTAGCACTTTTACCAAATTATAGCAATCTTTCCTTTGTTCTGGTTCAATTTCATTAAGTAAGGAGCGAGCAGTCCAAGTGCGACTGATGGCTAAATACAATGACTTTGCATGATAATTCCAGTCATTCAGTTCTGCAATAATATTAAACTGAGTTAAGTACTCATCTATATTGAAATACTCATCTATATTGGTCTCAACATCAATCAATTGAGGTTCATTCTAGACTGTTTATTGCTTCCACCTATTTCATGTGTATGTCAGTGTTCACTACTACTTCTAATTCCACTAACAGAACTGTAAGTTTGAAGGCTGGGGTTTATTGTCTCTCTAGTTCTGGAATTTTTTTTCAAGTTTCAGTCAGATGTAACTTTTTCTGTAGATGATGCAAGTTTGACTCAGAGTCTTCGAATATATTTTTTATGTGATCTGTAAGGGAGAGTACTGCATCTTTTACTTCTGTTGCTAAGCTTGTGATTTGTGTTTCTAAGTTACTCTCCAGTGTAACATAGGGACTTGAATCACGTAATCTTAATATATCACTGCTATAATCATGTTCTGTGGTCACACTCGCAGTTTCATTTTCAGCTTCAGATTTCCTATTTATGTTTTCCAAACTAAAACAATGTGCATTTTCCTCCATTTCTAAACCTGATCAGTTACTGTTATGAAACTAACAAATTTCAGTATTATTGCTGGAGTCCGATTTTTATTTTTGTATTCTATTCTTGTTCAAGATGATCAACTCTCTTCTCTACTAGATTTTCAAGAAAGAAGATAAAAACATTCTATTAATAGAATTTGAACACTGTGTCATGGTGTTAGTGTCTTTCTTTGATCAGATTTTATTTTCAGTATTAGTTTTTATCCAAATGATAAAATCATTATGATCCCACTTCTGAGTATCAAATCTGTAACCTTGCTGGTCATCAGGATGATATGAAGATAAATATCCTCTTTGCAATTTACAAATTCAGTTTTAAATACAGAAATATAATTCCAAACATATCTTTAGTTTCTTCACTATTTCAACAGTTTCATAAATTCCTATTTCATACAATGACTCAACCTATTTGGAAACAGTTAATTAAGTGGACAAATTTTATGCTTTGAAATAATTGATTTCATTTTAAGTTCAAATATCTAAACCCGAGTATCACAGATAAAGTTCGTCTGCTTATGTAATGAGACTTTGTCATTTATATTCTTGGTTCTGAAATGTATAGACTAAGAAATTTTGTACATCATAATTTTGTAGATGAAATTTGCTTTTCAAATTTTTAGATCTATTACCTCTCTCATTTTTTCTGAAATTTGGAATCTCGCTCTCCAACCTTTACTTGACGGGCTCAGTCTTTACAAGTCCGAAATTTTGAACGCCGGCTCTGTTTATATACAAGGCTGGCGCATGTAAGTATTCTGGTAAACAAAGCATGGATTGCTGGGCATTCCAATCGATCGGCGAATCCGAAACGACATGCTGTGGGAACATGACCTCGCGACTGAAATACACAAACAACTCCATGTTTAACTCATCTAAATTTTCATACGATACTAGGAGATATGGTTTGTAATTAAAAACTTATCCGAATATAAGGATGTAGTCTTTGGTTGTTTGTACGTGTAATTTTATTTAACAATATTGTATTGTTGTACATAATACGCGAAAGTGTAACGAGCTATGTACGAGGGGCCGTCTCAAAATGGATACGCACTACTAAGAGCGTGGTGCGACTAAAATCAGCTTAATGGAGGATAAGCAAAGTAGCGGCATATCAATATCATGAATACGAAGTAAAAAACGAGAACTTTCGCTGAAATGAGAGCTATATATTTTAAATTATGATACAACAAGTTTGTCAGAAAGTATGCTCCTATCAATTGTTTTGATTTGTTTTATAAATCACACAAACAGGCCAAGTGAGTGATTGGGACGGCATTCCTCGAGCTATGTTCATCGAATTTGAAAAAAAATCCATAAATATCCAGCTGTTCAGACATTGAAATTGACTAATGAATGGTATTTAAAACAAGTGGTAACTAGGGTCTGTACAACTTATAACATTTTGTATAGGGGTAGTGAAGCAAGATAATACAAATCCAACTCGAGTTCAAACACGCAAAGGTAGAGCCGCAATTGCTGGAACTCGTATTAGATGTGGAGCAAAAAGTTCACATTCGTTGGAACTTCCAGTCTCATTGACGGACGCAACCGCGATAACACGAATTACAAAATGGCTTCTGTGGCGGCCATATAGGACGTAAGATCATCATCCGTGTTCATTTAAAAGCAACTAGACATCATAAAAAGTCTTTTAGTGAAATCTCCATGTTGATATGACCATCCATTCAGGTGCAGTGACAGCAATATTTCAAGATGGCGATTGTGGCTGTCCATATTGGATGTCCAAGCGCAGCCATGATCATTTAGGGCCAACTAGATATCATAAGAAGTCTTCTGGTGAAAACCCCATGTCAATATGATTTTCTGTTCCGGAGGAGTAGCTATAACAAGATTTTCAATATGGCTGCTATGGCAGCCAAACTTGATGTCTGAGCAGCACCATTTCATTTAGGATCAACCAGACTTTGTGATAAATGCGTTTTTAAAGGTTCATTGCATTCTTCCAACGAGTTTAGTAGAAGTAGCAGTAAAAAAAATTGCGGTTACTAGAAACACCGAAATACACTCTAAAACCGAAATACACCAAAACATGCACAAGTATTTACATGTTTTCGGTGTATATAACGGTGTACACACCGAAATTATGATTTGTAATTATTTTGAATAATAATGCTCATCAAAATTAACTTTTATTTAAGGGATTTTGATACACATTATTTACTTTATACCCATTTCTAGCACAATTCATGTAATGACGTCACTCGGTTGTACTTGATTGCACAGGTATGACAAAAGGCGAATCATAATACATACACAAAATGTAAGTGAAAAGTATCAAAGTGCCGAAAGTATTCGCGGACATTATATCATATACTTACTTTAACTTTTCATGACATCGTTATTGACAATAAAGAAAATCATAGCATTTAATTTAATTATTATTATTTCCGAACTTAAAATATAAGATAGTATACACAAGAGTGAGATTAAGAAGAAGATTTTGTAACAAGCCAATTTACCAACATATTCAACCAGTGACAAATTACTTGCTAGGCCCCCTCCCGGAGCCATGTGACCCTCTTTTTGTGCATATTGTTCTCCTTCAACTGAGTATAGTACCTGTGGATCACGACAACTTGATCTTTGCCAGGTTGCTTATCCAAAGGTCTATATTCAGTTTTTCGCTCGACTTGTACTTTGAAAGAATACTTCCCATTTTTTAAAAACACACACAAAACATGCTCAGATCCCCGTTGTCCGACAGCAAATAGTATGATTTAGGGGATGTACCAGCAGATGTATCCCACACACCACAGTCGTCTGCAAAAGAACATTTTCCATTATTCGACCCCTTTTCTAGGTTTTTCTCATTATTCAAAATGAAGAAGAATTTTTTTAAGCCACATGGAATGCATTTTACGCTAGACTCTGAATTTAACAACAATTCCACAACTTTTCCTGTGTCAAGAAAATTACCCTGGTCTAGTTTGCCTTCTGCTAGATGTGTGTGTGTCATTTCCGTCTTTTACCTTGTTTTGTGTGTCACTTATATCGTCGATTATATCAGTATGTTTCTCTCTAATAATGATTATTTCTGTTATGTCAGAATTAACAGAAGACGCACTTTCTGAGTCATCTACTGAAGAGTAGTTTTCTACATTTATAATGACCATATGCTCCTTTTTTCATATAACAGTGGTACAAAGTGATTGGGCACAAACCCATTTGTTCTTTCTGGGACAGACATTTGTGTCCATATTATGCAAGCTGCGGAACATGCCGATTTGTTTACTGCCCTTCCAACAACCTTGCGATTAAAAGGATCTGATGCAAACTCAGCTTGTAACTGTGGCGGATAATAAGAACGAATGGGCTTTGAGATGCTGGCACTTAGTGCATTAATGTGTGCCATTTCAGAGTAGGAACAAGTCTCAATGTGTCTTTCACAAGCTTTGAATACTCACTAACAACAGTGCAATTATCAGAGATCAAATCTACAAAATTGTCGTACTTTTCTTCGTAATAACAAGCATTAAGTATCAGTTATATTGCAGTTAATAGTCGCAGAAGTTCGTGAAAGTTTTCTGAACCAGTGAGTGCTCTAGAAACTAATAAACAGTTACCATCACCACCAACTGACATTGGTACAAGTTCCCCTGTTCTGTATAAACAGTTACCATCACCACCAGCTGACACTGGTACAAATTCCCTTAAAATAGCTGGATGATACATTTTTAAAACGTGCACACAAACTGCATCTGTCTCTCCATTGTTAGACCTCCACCGTGACTCTGGGATCAAAATAATGCAGATGATCAGAACTTAACTTTCGGACTTGCAGCATTGGTCAGGGCATTCATTTCCTTCAAACGGAAAGCTGCCTGCAGGCCGGTAAATATTGTTTCGATAGAACATAGATTTGTTTGGTCTTCACAAAATCTTTTCAACCTCTCACTTCTTTATAGTGCATGTACATTAATTTCATGATTAGTCAAATACCATTAAGGCTAAATGAAATACGGCTAGGACAATTGAAACGAATAAAAGATCAACAATACATCAGGAGAGAGAAAGAGAGAGAGAGAGAGAGAGAGAGAGAGAGAGAGAGAGAGAGAGAGAGAGAGAGAGAGAGAGAGAGAGAGACCAGGCGGCATGAATAGACAAACAATATGTCACTCATCTAGCTATATATTTATCTATCTATCGATAGAATACAATCACTGCTGATCAATTGTTTGCAATTTCTGCACTGCATCGCGTCAGTTTTACATTCACGTGAAAAACAACACATCGATATTGATCCATCCTTGCTGCTTGTCTTGTGTATATGTATGTGATAATATCAATATTTTATAAAACTTTTATATCAAAATTTTACTGCTGAATTATGAAATGTGTGGATAATCAAAGTCTGGCGTGATTTCTTTAAATGAGCAATAAACGAATAATGACAACGACGAGCAAAAGGGTGCCGTTTCTTTAGTGTGCGCGACATTGTTTTCTTAATTTGAATAAGATATGGGATCAAAGAAAGACTATAATGGGTGTGCAGTCAATTATAAATGAATTAAGCCACTTAAAATAGATGAATTAAACCGACTTGCACCGTGCGTTCCGGTGATTCTGTCCACCGCATTTTAGGTCTTTTATTTACTTTAAAACACATAAGTATACGATATATATATATATATATATATATATATATATATATATATATATATATATATATATATATATATATACACTCAAAATCTCACTCTTGATATACTATCTTAAATTGTAAGTTCGGAACGATTCGCCGTTTATGTTACCTGCCCAATCAAGCACAATCAAGTACAACCGCGTGACGTAATTTCATGAATTGTGCTAGAAACAGGTAAAAAGTAAATAACTCGTATTAATATCGCTTAAAGCAAAGTTCATTTCGCTTTTTCTTATTATTAAAACAATTACAAATCATAATTTCGCTGTGTACACCGATATATACACCGAAACATGTAAATACTTGTGCATTTCGATGTATTTCGATTTTTTAAAGCGTATTTTGGTGTTTCAAATAAAGCAACAAAATTGTGCTAACGGACGGATGTCGGACGACGGACGACAGACCATCCCATAAGCGCTTGTGGTCTGTGACTTTCATTTAAAACGGAGCACTAATTATGCTAACAATATTCTGTTATACACTGCTACAAGACAAAATGGGCAATAACTCTAACAAACAGATATGGTGGCACAGTGATTTGTTCATATGCATATCTTCAGGTGTTGGCCATAATATTGACCAAGTTTCAGTGCAATCCATCATATACTGCTAGAAGAAAAAAAGGGCAATAACTCAAAAACAAACATTGTGGAAGCAAAGTAATTTGTCAGTATGTGCATCTTCATGTGATGATTGTAATAAGGACCAAGCTTCGTGTCAATCTATCAACACTATTATTGTGAACGGCACATTATACGTCTGTCCTGTGTTTAATACACCTTTATGTACGAAACATGAGAGCATGATTGACTCTGGAGATTATTGAACAATGAGTCTCAATGTTCGGACCTTTGGTCAAGGTATGTGGTCTTGAACTAAAGTAACTATATAGAAGTCAGATATTTTATAAAGAAAAACAGTATGTAAAATACTGAAAAAATAAAACCTTTACTTGACTTGCCTTTGTAAACTTGAACCAAAGCATGCTTTTACATACTAAATGTCTCTTTGGTTCCCAATATCTTCCTAAACACCCAACTTCACACCACAGAGACCATACCTGAATTTGTTTTGCTATATCTGTTCATACAGTGTGTAATCGATTTTCAAAATAAAATTGAAAGAAAGTAGAGATAGTAGGGTCATTTTGGAAAGAGTAGAAAAAATAGTGAGTCCGGCAAAATAATAGGAAAAAGTAGGAAAAGTAGGACAAACTAGAGCCACTAGAAAGACTGTGAAACTAGCTGTGCTAATAAAATTGTGCTAGATGGAACGACATATGGACAATCGTGAGGCTCACTAGTACCCCGCCACTATAGAAGCAAGGTTATAAAATATTGCCTTTTAAGAGAAGATTTGTATATATAAAATTTCAACCAGTAGTGGTACTCAGTTGTTTAAATTTCACTTAATCTCAAACAGCTGTATAGCAACAATTATAAATCAGTGATGTTTAACTGTGATCTTAACCTTGAAAAATGACATGTTGTATGTGACACATTCTGTGCTCACAATTAGGGCAGTGACAATTACCAAAGCGTTTTAATGTTTACACGTCTGTTAAGAAACCAAACAAATCCATTTAAATGTGATCTTATATTTTCATAGTAGATCATAGCAAAGGTGACTTTCTGTAATAAGAAAAATAAAGTGGTAATGAGACTCAGCATCACTGATATTGAAGAATAATAATATCTGTTGCTAAAGTATACAAATATATTCTTTAAAAACAAATTTATATTTTTTTTACATTTTAACCATATGTTTGAAAAATATAAGTGGCACCGGTCAACTCAGTGACTGTCTAAGTGTTCGCTTGAAACATAAGTAATTGCTGATTAAGCAGCTCATTACTGCAATTATTTCGGTAACAAGACTAAATGCATCTTTATCCAAAACTAATTGATACACTAGATTTAAAAATGAAATAATCCGATTTCTCTGTTCACATGTATATACATACCACAAAGCAAAAGTACACTTGATGAAGGTCAATTTAAGAAAAGCAGCAATGGTGTTACATCATGTGGTACATCAGATGGTCATTAAGTATTACCAGGGGTTTCATCTCAAAACAGGTTAGTAACAAGAATTCCTGGAAGGGGCTGATGCTCTACTGGCTGAAAAGAATATTCAGGAATTCAAGATAAGTCAATTTCTTCCTTTCAACTGCGGAGTATTGAAACCATCTTTGATATTCTAAAGGGATAACAAGATTGTCATATTTCTTTTTTATTATGCCCTGGTGCAAATTGAACATGTGATATCTGGACAGCTCAAGTACGGCAAAACAGACGTGAATTGGTTTATTTAGTTTTACGTGCGTTTTCTTTCGATGAATCGCTACCAAGTTCTCATCAAATATCTTCCTGCTGACAAAAGCTGGATCGGCCACTAACTTGTCGCGGCGTTTGAAATCATGGACAATTTCGACGTTTATTCGGAGCCTGAAGTTTTCCATTGTTTTGGCAAAGGCCGAATTGTTCATGTGCTTGAAAAATCTTTTCCGAACTTATTTGTTTATGCTATTGGTGCGATTCTCTTTGCCGTATTAAAATCGATATAAGGTATTAGCCAAGCTTCTTGTTTGGAACTTAAAACTAGGTGTGCTTCAATCAGATTTAATCCTAGGTCAAGGCACTGCTGCAGGTTTTTGTAGTGGATCACATAGCGATATTTGTCATGAAGATGTAGAATCAGCTTTGGTACTTTGAAGTTGCCAAAATCCAGTTTTTCTTTAAGATCCGCAGAATAAGTACTTAGCATAGAATCTTCAACGGTCATGCTTTCTGGCGTCAAGGGATAATCGTTGTGATCATCTGGAATTTTAGCAGGGTACTCGAGATCAACTTAAAGAACGTAGCCGGTGTCGTCATCGCTGCGTAATAATTTCTCAGTACAATTTTCTTGAGTCATCCACTTGAATCTGCCAATAGGCAGCTTCTGTGAACTAGCCAAGCCATAAAGATTAGTATAGATTATATACTTTGTTTCCTTTTTAGGATCGTATTGTGGCTGATAGTTGTTATTGGCCACCGAATGTCTGTACGCAATTACTGAGATACCGCCTCTGACTCCCTTTTCGAAGAAATTATGCACGTCAATATCTGTAAGTAGCTCCAGATGAATTTTAGTCATCTTGTGAGCTGTACCCCAAGAAAAAGCAGGAAAAGATTCATATGAGCCAGGATCTAGTTTGTAATAGTACAAGCAGAGATCTCTAACGTTCACGAATACATCAGCAAGCAGCAGCACGTCGGTTTTAAGATAAAGATCATGATAGTCGCTCATATTCTTCATGTTAAATTTAGTCCAAACATTTTTGGCATTCTCGTAATCAGCATCTGAAACATTAGTGCAACTTAGACGGCTAAAGAAATCTTCTTGTTGTGGCAGGGAGGTCTCATAAAAAATTTCCCAAGATGACATGTACTCGTAAAAATAAATTCCTTTGTTTGACAAGATGAAGTTTGCAATCAGACTCTTCTGCGGTATATTAAATACTTCTGCATTTTTAACAAATTCACGCAATCAGACTCTTCTGCGGTATATTAAATAATTTTGAATTCTTAACAAGTTCATCTGGCGACTCGTTCATAAACTAGAGGCTGTCAATAAAGCGCAGGTCGCCAAGAGAAAATGACAGATACTTTTCCATATTATCTGGAATGAAAGTAATCCTTTTCTTGCCAAAGTGCTTTACAATGCGATGGGAATTATAGCCTCTAAGATTATGATATACTACTGGAATGAACTCGGGCCTTCTTAATTTCAGATTGCACTTATTATGAGTAGTACCACGATAGTAAATTGACAATGATCTGGAACTCTGACATCGCCAAGCTGCTGATTACATATCCAGCATAACTTAACCTGAGAAAAGTCGTCTTAGTCCTGTCCACTAAAAAGTATTCTTGCTGAGATAATTTTAAGAATGTAATTAACCACGTTAAGCAGACTCTGTATGAAACTCTCGCCACAGTTTCCTCCGCGAAATAATTGTATGGGTTTGCTTAAAGCATTGTTAACGCAAACTACTTCGTACGCATAGCCACATGAAACGTGCTCCTGGTATCTTCTAGTAAAAGCTTTTTCAGGATCGTTGTCTGCGCCCTCGACAGGAATCAATAGTGATTCGAAATCAGCATATATTATGAAAGGAACTCGGGCAAAGTTACAGAAATCATAAAATTATGTCGTATTATGTTTCTTGTCTGGCGTGATAGTTTTTGCGACGTCAACACAATCTAGTCCGTTAGCGGGAAGTAATTATTCTTGTGGAATTCCCATGAAGACACTTTCTGCACAAATATAATTTGCATTTGTGTTTGCTGCACTGGCCGTACATTATTGCAGAAATAATTTTGATCTAGCAGTAGTGACCATCGTTGCTGTCGTTATCAATATAAAACAAATCAATATTAGCAACATCGCTGGCAAACGAAGAAATATGCAGAGGATAGATCTTTGATATGTCATCTGCACCAAAGACGTTGACAGAGATATTATTTTGTCTCTCAAATTTCGGAACGTCATTGATCTGAACAGGAAACTTAATGCCAGAAAATTTAACGTATCTTCATATGACACATAATTGCTAAATCGATTTGGATTTACAGTTGCTGGATAAAGAGCGGATAGCACGGTCCAAATGAAACATTTGTTATCATTAATTTTTTACAATGGCACAGCTTTGGCTATTTTTAATGTTGGCTAGCAGTTGCAAATATTGCCACGTAATGGATTGTACTTAGCAGTATTAACAATAGATTTTGTAATACCTTTCAGGATTCAACCTGAACCTTCTCTCTGAAAATTATCAATGCTGTTCTGAAGAGATTCAAAAACGCTTTTGACACAAAACTTATAATTAAAAACACGAACTGATTTTAATATGAAATGTGCTTCAGTTTCAGTGTCATCTGCCTGCTGCAGAAACACTACGCTTTTTCCTACAGAACATTTTATGTCGCTAAGTAAACGCCGCTTCTTCGACAAAATGTGTTTCATGCTTGACTTTGCTACCCTTGTAAAATATCAAGTGGTATTAGCTTGTCATTTTCCAAAGGAAACGTTTTTTCGTAGCAGCAAAGGTCTGCTCGCTCTGTGTCAACCTCATAATTGTGCTACTTATATATAATACGGTGGATTATTTCTCTAATTGTTGATTTTAATATCTGTAACAGAGGTTTTGGCTGAAGCATGATACGATATGACGCATCAGCAAGTCGCTGTCATAGCACATGTTGATTATGCCACGTTTTTTTAGTAGTTGTCGCTGCTCGTCCGTAAGCAAAACCAGCGTTTTAAACAAATTGTCTTCTCCAGTAGAAGCATTTTCTGGTATCAGACTGAGTCCGAATTAGTACATGAATCAGGATTTTCATACAACGATTTGATAGCATCAAAAAGCAACTCTGGATGCTTCACGTAAAAGTCCGTAATATAGGAAATTGGATTAGACATGACATATAACGTTGTTTGATACAAATGTATGATTCAGATGAAAAAGAAGGAGTCATAGCTGGCGACTACGATGAGTACAATCAAGTCGAAAACGCTTACCTACACTAACACAAGGCCGCAAAGATACACAGAGAAAGTATCACATCAAAAACAAGCTGGCGTAATTTAATTTGTCAAGCGATGAACTAGCGCAATTCAACGAGATCTTTGACAGGTTGATCACGCTAAACTTGTCAGGAAGACAGGAATTTATTACATTTGATTATGTCTTCCAAAAAATATTTCTGCTGCTAGGTCCACCTGACAAAGATGTCATGTGTAAACCTGTTGCTAGCAAAAAAAATATTATCAGAGTACGACATAATTATTTTTCAATACTTGCCGTTTGAACCCAAGAATTAAAAGCATCAGAGTAGCTGGTCCATTTCACAAGCGACCTGTTTCTGCGAGTTCTCACAACACGGTCTATTCTAAAAATAATTGCTCTGTTTTTGTAACTCCTGCTCATAGAAGGCTCCAGAAACAGGTTCAACATTACGGTCTGCGATCTTGTATGTTGCAGAAATTGTTTTAAATACTTCTGTCACAGTAAACACTTCAGTTTGCTGTATGACCTTTTTCAAACATTTATTTTTAATCCTGGAAATCCTGACTGTCGCCAACATTAAACTTTTGTCTCAAATATAATCTATTTGCCACGCTGCCCTGATTTTTCTTGTCGCTAGCTTGTGATTGTTTCATCCCAAATTTCCCATGCTTCGTATTGTTATACTTGTCAACTAACGGCTGCAGCACATCTACATATTTACTCGTTTGATATTTTGTAAAGTGTTTCCACATCGCATTCTTTGGCGTACGGTTGAATCTTTAAACGACAACTGCTTTGACTTCTTTGAACGTAGAATACTTATGAGTTTAATTTTCTTCAAGCCAGTTCTCAAATGTACTATTGTAAAATTCGCCGCAATGCTCCACCCACAGTTTTGCTGGTTTGCGTTGGATAACATTGTTGTCTGATGACGTTGTCATAGATGCAAACTCGTCTCTGATAGCTGCGTCAGTTTTATTTTTTAGTGGCAAGCTCAATGAATACTTGCTAAAACATCAATGACATTTAAGTATTTGACGCCAGCATTATATCTGGAATATTCGTGCGTGTCTACAAGATCAGCAGACCAGATGTCATCAACAAAATTAGCAACAACTCTTCGCCTACGAAAATGTTTTCTTGCTGGCTTATGTAATTCTTCTACTATTACATCATCAGCTTTATTTGGCTGGCTTTTTATTTAGTTGCTGGTTCGCTGGCTTTTGTCTGACGACCTTTAGCCGCTGGTTTGTGACGACTTTTAGCTGCTGACTTGGTGCCAACGCCAAGTTTATATTTGAGTCCGATGGCGCTTCTGACAAAAGCTCTGTCAATACATTTTCGCATCATTTTTGGTTTTATCGCAGCTAACTCATCAAGCATAATGTTCTCGAAGCGGTTTTTTTTTCTTCTGCTGTATGATCTCTGTAGCAAATGTCATGCCGCATTGCCGTGGCATCTACTTGATTATAGGGTTGTTCGCCAGGAAGCGGTTGATCATTTGCATCAAGTTGTTTATCCAGAGAATTCCATGGGCTAGTAGATTTATGTCCTGGCAAAATCCAGCCGCCCTTTGGCCTAGGAAGTTTTTCACTAAGCGCATGAAGATCAAGAGCGCTACCATATATTTTACGATGCCTACAAGCAGAACAGTGCACAATAATTGTATTGCCTTCAATACAAATATTGTCATAGCTGGCATGCATATATATATATATATATATATATATATATATATATATATATATATATATATATATATATATATATATATATATAACGAGTAAATATAAAATTATATGTCAAGTATAACAATAGGCTGAGCATCAGCACAACTACCAGATGTTGCTTTAAGAAACCTGGATTTTCTTTTGCTGCATTCAGCACATATTGATTTCAAGACGTTTCATTTTTAGTCTGAGATCAAGTTTATGCAAGACTGTCTGCGTTCTTTCTGCATGATAAGTACCACGAAGCTGTCATTATATCTGGCATTTTTTTATATTGTCACAATATTTTACGCTGCTACTCTCTTATAATGGCAACCCAATGCGTTCCGTATCAAAATAATTCTCTATATTTATAACGCAGCTTTCCATGGCTCTGATTTATTCTGGCATTTTATCTTTAGAAAAGACACTTCGAAATTATTTTATATCTTTAAGCGCTTTATCAGTGTCGAAATCGCTTAGCGGCGCTGTCTTCCGGGGTATTGCAATCCTTGCGCTCTCTTTTTTTTTAACTTTGATACCACGACCATAAAGCTTGCCAAGACATCGAGGCAACATAATGCCAGCGTTACAGCATCTAGCAGTGGTAGAAGTGGTAAGACTCTGTCTTGTTTTGTAAGTTGTCAAGTACAATACCTATTCCTGCCGCGCTTTAGTTTTTCGCTTTGTAATGTTGGCGTTTTGTTAGCATGAGCTTATCACTGTCAGAAAATAGCTGTTTTGCTGATAATCTTATTGACAATTGGCAATCTCAATTGTCTTATGTTGAGCTTCAGTGAGAGATAGACGAACTTCCTGATACGACATTTCTATGTGAGATGTTTAGACAAAACCCTCTTTCTAGAAATAAAATGTCAGAAAGTGTCAGCAAAGTTAGTCAACATATGTCAGCACCTTAATCAAGCACATATGTCAGCAACACGTCAGCAACTATGTCAGCAACATGTCTGCAACATGTGTCAGCTACTTAAGCAAACAAATTTTTATTTTTTCTGGTCTAAATCCATTGCCGCTTGACGCCTTTTCCGTAGCGCCAGACATTGCTACAGAAGCTGCTGCTTATCCTAACGAACCAAGTATTGGTAATATTTTAGGCGCCCATGCTGCAAGAAATGGTAGGATTTCTGGAAAAGAGCCGCCCATGTGAGATATTTGTTTGGCCGCTAACTTTAAGGTTGAGCTATTGCCATAGTGTTTTGCTACGCTAATCTTGAGATGTTGATTTTTAGTGAGCGCTAGAACATGTTGTCCTTGCTGCAGTTGGTTATTTCCAAGTCTTATGGCACGCTTTTTATGCGCTGCTGCAATCGATTACTGTTGTGATGGCGTCAAAACAACTTTTACTGAAGTGTAGCTCATTTATATTATATCTTTGGACAATTATTTGAAATCAATTTCATCTAAACGACCACTGTCATCTTGCCACTAAGAGCATCATGTGTCAGAAATCCGTCAGCGATAATTGATGCATACACATGATAGTTTACGGCTACTGCTGGTGCTATTGGTTGAAGAGTCCACTTGACTTCAGCATCTGCCATGGAATCTTTCGTGCGTTCCAAATGCTTAGAAACATCAAAGTGATAAATAGTATACAGCTTTGCAAATTCATCTAGATATATTTGTGTTCCTGTATCAACATCCTGATATGTTTGCATAGCCTCACGAAGCATAAGATACGCTCGCGAATAACCTTTACTAAGTGGTGCAAAATTACACACAAGTTCACGCTCGGGATATTGTCATCTATTAACTCTGACAGCAATGCGAATCAATCCCAAGCTGTCAAATACCTGATTGCTTGTCTATTGGTCAGCATCTCGTGCTGCGGTTTGAAAAGCTATAAATATGTGTCTTGGTAGTTCGCCGCCTGGCAATGTAGCTATTCTCCTGTTCGCTGATAATTGGTAAATACGTAACGCTTTAGCGTCATCAATGATCCGGGCGCTGCATTAGGACTGAGGCTATAAATAACGTGGCTATGGTCTCCTTGCTGGTCAAATGATCCTGCAGCTATGCAACAATTTCTGAGTAAGCTGTTTGCGCCGCTAATGTTTATGGGAACGTCGCCATGTAAATACCATTTTCTTGTAGAATTTGCGAACTAAAACCTAAAAGGTTTCTTAAACTGTTGTCAATTGTAAAGTCAACTCGGTAACCTCCCTTAAGAATCAATCGTGTTTTAAGCGTAGAATTATTTGTTTCCATGATTATGTTATCGCCAATATGACCTTTTTCGCCAATCATTCTTTTTATTTTAAAGCGATGTCAACAATGTTATGCGCACCGAGAATGATGTTTAGCAATGTTCCTGCACCATTATCAGAAGTAAGATATCTAAGCTTGTTATTGCTCGCGGTAACATTATGTAACGAGTTCCATATTTCTGCAGAAATTAGCGCGATATCATAGTGCGTATATTTACCGCTAGCTGGTGGAAATATGACTGGCGACATTAACATGAATTCTAAAACACTTGCAAACTTAGCCGCGCCAGAAACTGAAAAAGATGCTGCTACAAATTATATGCGGATACAAAACTTAGCGCGGATGGCGATATTTTGATTAGCTCGCCAGCTACAGTAAACATATATATTGGAATGACTGCGGATCTGCCAATGGGTAAATCCCTGTGTTTTGTTTTTCTTTCGCCCACAAGGCGGATTTTTGTATACAGATCATCTGAGATATCTTACAGTCCAATCATTATTCAAGCGCCAGAAGGTTTTAGAATTACCAGCCATGTAAACTCAGTTATGTTTGAAGTTACTGGCGCTGGAGTAAATGTAACTTCAGCACAAATTAAAAATGTGGGCGCGCCTACAAATAAGGCAGATGGGACAACTAAACTGTATGTGGATTCCAAGCGAATACAAAATGCCTTAGGACATATTCCATCGCTGTCGTTCAATTATTTGTAGCATCTGCATCATCGGAGTATTCAGCAGCCTTTAAAGCGCATCTGGCTTTTATTGACCACATATCTACTAGCGAATGGGCTACACCAGGCGTTTTTAATAATCTTTGGATCAGAATAGATTGTCCTGTGGCAGTTACTATTTGGCGCTTTCAACTTAGAGCCAGATCAGTTAGAACAGAATGCATCAATAATTGACGTCTAGAAGCGTCCAATGACAGCGCTAACTGGACCACTCTTTACATCGGACGGATACATCCGGGTCAGCTATAGCTACGTTTCATATTGCATATCGTCTCTACAGATTGCATTGCATTCTGCGATGCCGATCTGATCTAATTTCAGATTTTCACGCTCGATGATCGTATGTCAACATCTTATATATGATGTCTGAATTCGTGAGCATTGTACGAGAATTGAACACGCTGTTGTTTGAAGAAAAACATGATTTAGACAGCTCTGCTTGAAACATAGGAGTGCTCTTTAAAACCATACTAAATGAGTTGAGTGTTGGTAAATAACCCAAAAAATAAACCAAAAAAACTGAACGAAAAAGAAAGCAAAGATCTAGATGCTGACTACGCATGCATGTACAATCAAGTCTGGCAAAAAAACTTTTAAAACCAAGAAAGACTCCAAGAGCAAGTCGACAAGACAGACAGTTTGCTTTGGATTATGACGACATAGAAACGATTATCGGCGTAATGACACTACCTGATATAAAATATCTTCCTAATGATCAGCAGCTACAACCTGAAGCAGAAAAGCCGCAGCCACAACCCGAGTAGCCACAACGTAAAACAGAAAAGCTGCAGCCAGAGCCTGACGCAGAGCAACCAAAGCCAGAAGTAGATATTCCTAAACCTGAAGCAGAGTATCCACAAAAAGATGAAATTCCAGAGGAAACCTAAACAATTGCTGAGGCGTACTATCACTTTTACAAGTATCGTAAAAATCATAATTATGATGCAAATGTACTGTCCTCAGCAAAAGAGGAACTTTCTTCTCTTCCTTATCACACAAACATTCTTCCTCATCCGTATCTTTACATTTTGTATGCGTCACCAAAGAGTGGTAGCTTTATAAACCCACCTGAACCTAGTCCGGCGTTGAAAAAAGCTTTCAAGAGGTATGATGATATAGACTTAATATTCTACATAACTGTTAATACATGAGGCCTTCATCTGGATAATATGCAAAACTACATATCTGAAAAGGTTCCTTATATCTTTGGTAACGACCAACAGCGAGTGGAGAAAAGGTCCAAAGGGACAAGCAAGCGTTTTACAGAATGAACTGTCTTAGGTTCATAATAATTAATCTCATGTATGCAGAGAATCCATTGAGAGATTTAGGAAATATAAGAAAATGAACAAACTTTAACAAAAACCTTAATGCAAATTGTCTCTGTTCGTTAGTCTCCAAATTGGAAAGCGTAAGCAAATATGTCACAGAACGAATTGTCCTTTGCTTCATCATGATTCGTTTAAAGTATGAAGAAAATCCATCACAAGGATTAGGAAATCTAAGCAAATAAAAAAAATTAACCAAATCCATATCAAACTGTCAACCCCATCATTGCCTATGGAAAAGTCGTTATATCTCATTTCCCATTAATGTGAGCGAGACAAATATGGGGAGATAATTCTGAGAACGCCCTTGTCTGATACAAATGTATACCAAGTTTCATGCAGATATATCAGACGAGGCAGGAGATATTAACCAAGCAAGAGTGTGACAGATGGATGAAAACAATTTGCAATAAAAATGGTGATGAATTTTAAAAATGCTCATCAGTGTCTGTTTCTTACAGGGCACAGTGTCTAGCCATCATACAAAAATATGCCGAACTTCATGAAGTTATCACAGACAATTGATGACATATTTAGTGAATACAAGTGTAACAAACAAATAAAGGAGTTGATGTCAGTTTACCCCCAGCCCACCAACCCCAATTTCATTTGCAGGGGTATAATAATAAAGTAAAATTAAATATATTTCAACCAGAATAATCCAAATAGTAAAACCAAGTTGCAAACCTATTTTCAATGTAAGGTTCTTGTATGAATTCTGAGAGAAATGTTAGAAATAAGTAATAACCCATGAAGATGGATCTTATGATGATAGACACTTACAATAGTCTGATCTCATTATATCCACTTCTTGAAAAATGTGCGAACTGCGATTTATGTACACACAATCACACGAATGAAGAGAACAGCAGCAGTTCATCAAATCATTGCCACAGAGAAAAAGAACACTGCTTAGGGCTATTTACAAAAACAAAGAAAGAACTAAGTCACAAACTTGGTAAATACATGAACAGCAATGAAATATGGCTTACAGAGTTATTGTGCAAATATAATTTTTTGTTGTTGGCAGATTTCAAGTCTAACACCTTGGACTAAAACCCAATCAAACAAGGACATACAAAACATTCATGGTCTTGTAACTAAAACACAGCATATAAAATGTTTATGGTAGTGAAAATCATATATATGTGTGTGACATTTGTGATGAACTTAAAAGCAGAACAGAGACCAAACTACATCAATACAATATTACGAGTAGAGACATTCAAAATGTGGCTTTTATCAAACGTTTCTTGATTTTATCTATTCTCGCTTTTCTTTTATTGAATATTTGTGTTCGTATTAACTTGTATTTCTCATGTCTATCTTTTACCTGTAGAAGTTTTGGATTACAATTTATAAATTCAAATATGTCAACTTGTTCTAAAAGAAAAGAACACAAGTACTTGAATACATTGTCTTATTAATAAAAAGGGAATTGTGATCACTAAATACAATAACGGGAGAAAGAGCAGTGGTAACATACACTTCAAAATGTTGTAAAGCCAATATTAAAGCCAAACATTCCTTCTCAATTGTGAAATAATTTTTCTGGTGCTTTGTTTAGTTTTTTAGAAAAATAACACACGGGGTGATCCACACCATTTTTGTCTTCCTGAATCAATACTCCACAACCCATATACCACTTGTATCAACATACATTTTAAATAATTGGCTCAAAAGTTGGTGCTGAAAGAACTTAAGCATGGCCTTCAATTTATCAAAGGATTCCTGACACTGGTCAGACCAATGAAACTTGGATTTCTTACTCAACAAATTTGTCAGAGGTTCGGCAATTATGGAAAAATTTGAACAAAATGTCCGATAATATCCAGACATACCAAAAAATTGCAGCAGTTGCTTTTTACAAACAGGCATAAGGAATTCAGAGATAGCGTAGACCTTAGCTAATATAGGTTTAACTTGACCTTGTCCCACAATATGTCCTAAAAATGTAACACAAGCATGGCGAAACTCACTTTTGCTCAAATTGATCGTCAGATTTAAATCGCTGAACAATCGAAGAATTTCAGAATGGTTTCCAAGTAATCTTCCCAGGTGTCGTTGTAGATAATGACGTCATCGATGTACGCGTCACAATTATCTAGACCAGATGTTATTACGTTCATCAGACGTTGAAACGTTGCCGGAGAATTTTCATTCCGAACGCCATGACTTTATATTGATAAAGCCCATCTTGGGTTCCAAATGCTGAAATTTCTTTTGCCATTTCCGTGAGTAGAATTTGCCAGAATCCTTTTAAAAGGTCAAACTTGGTGACATATTTCGCATTTCCAATTTTATCAATGCAATCATCCATTCTTGGTATTGGAAATGAATCCGTTTTTGGTGATACTTTTGACTTTTTTATACTTAGTACACATGCGGAGTGTATTATCTGGCGTAGGCACAAGAATATATGGTGAACTCGAGTTGCTTTTACTTGGTTCTATAAAATCATTCTCTAGTAAATCCTGACTTTCTTTCTTCAAATATTCTTGTTTGAGAGGATTCATCCTATAAGAATGCTGTTTCACAGATGCATAATCTACAATGTCAACGTCATGTTAGATTTTATTTGTTCGTGTAGGAACATCAGGAAACAAGTGCTCATGCTCATGTAATAGCTGTTTAAGTTTATTTCTTTCCTGTTGTTGTAGATATGAAAGTTCAATATTTCTGAATTCCGAAGGTTGGTTAAACCAGAATCACTACAGTCAGATTGTATTCCATCGTTGATATTCTCACCGTATTGGACAGGTACAACTAAATTAACTGAATAATTAATTGGGCTATCTCTGTCAAAATATTGCTTTAACATATTTATGTGACAAAGTTGTTTCTGTTTCCGCATCCCAGAAGTGTTAATGATATAATTTAAATCATTTATTTTCTTTTCAACTGATTAAGGACCATACAATTTTGCCCGAAGTGGATTTTTAGGTATGGGCAAGAGAGCGAGAACTTTCTCACCAGGCTTAAAACTCCTTTCCTGTGTATTTCTGTCATACCTTAATTTCATTTTTGACTAGGTAGTTTGAAGGCCTTTGAGATCTTGTATTTGAAATCAGAGACATAATCAAGAAGATAATTCTCTGAATATTCATTTCAAAGAAGTTTCTCTTTCAATAATTTCAATTTTCTAGAGTGTCCAAAAACTAGTTCAAAGGGACTAAAACCCAATCACTCTTGAACTGATTCATTAACGGAGAACAACAACAAATGAACACCATCATCCCAATCCTTTTCTGTACCAAAGCAATATGACCGAATCATATTCTTCAAAGTTTGATGAAATCTTTCCAAAGCTCCTTGACTTTCAGGGTGATAGGCAGAAGATTTAAACTGTTGGGTGCCTAATTCATGCATAACGTGCTGGAAAATTCCAGACATAAAATTTGACCCTTGATCAGACTGGGCAGATTTGGGAATGCCAACAAGTGGAAAAAAAACTTCACCAAAGCTTTCACAACGGTTTTAGTTTTAATATTTCTCAGAGGAATTGCCTCTGGAAATCTTATAGACGCACACATTACGACCAACAAGTATTGGTTGCCTGACTTGGTCTTAGGTAAGGGACCGACACAGTCCACCTTTATTCTACTAAATGGTTCGTCAAATCCAGGAATAGTTTGCAGATGAGCCTTATGTATCTCGGGATATGGTTTTACTACCATTTGACAAGTGTGACAAGATCTACAGTATTTAGAAACATCACTTTTAAGTTTCGGCCAATAAAAATGATTCAAGATCTTGTGATAAGTCTTACTGACTCATAAATGACCAGCCAAGGAAGTTTCATGGGCTAGACTAAGAATTTCCTGTCGATATGACTTCGGTACGACAATTTGATAGCTCACTGTTCACTCATCACCAGCGGGTATCTCAGGTGGTCTCCATTTTCTCATAAGGACCCCATTTTTCACAAAGTAACACACTGGATTCACTTCCACTAATAACCCTCTGAAAAACAGGAGATCTCATGATCTTGTTCCTGTAAGACAACTAGTAATTGTCTTTTGTAACCCTGATTAACATAGAGAGAATGAGTTGCAAAAAGAGAATCACTGGGATCAATAACTTCTGATTGCTCAATATCAGGAGAAAGAAAGAACGCTTCAAAAGACTGACCAATAAATGTGTCAGTAAAGGAATAATTTCCTGATCAACATCACTCTCAAGAGCTCTTTTTGCCACAGCTCTGGTAACTGCACAAGCAGGATACAAATCAGGGATTTCAATCTCAGTAGGATCAACTGTTTGATCTAAACAAGGTTTGTCAGTTACAAGTCGATTGACCACGACCTTATCTCCAACTATGTCATTG
The DNA here is from genome assembly GCA_029931535.1 of Margaritifera margaritifera. Lineage (NCBI taxonomy): Eukaryota > Metazoa > Mollusca > Bivalvia > Unionida > Margaritiferidae > Margaritifera > Margaritifera margaritifera. The sequence goes on along the minus strand of JAQPZY010001656.1, from coordinate 913,034 downwards.
CCTAGTAACAAATGGATACCTTCTATCGGTAAAGAAGTTACTGCTCCAACAGTCACAGGTCCGGAAACTAAGTTTGATGCCAAATTAACAGAATGGAGATCAACAGTTACAAAGCCGCACTCTGTTCCCCGAATAAGTACACTTTCACTAGAGGAAGGCTACTCAGACAGAGACAAAGTACCTGACAATAAAAGAATCTGAGAAGCTCTTGTGTCCCTTAATATTTTAATAGGGATAGGTTTGGCAGAATCACCAATAAGTGATACAGAACCTTCTGACATGAATGGTTCATAAGTCTCCAAAATAGAATCCGACTGAGGTTTGTTTGATCCAACAAATTTATAGCTTTCAATACAAGATCGTGACCTTGACCTCTTTGAAATAAGAGCATTTTGAAACGCTCTGTATTTAATCTGTTGCTTATTTTTCATCCTGAAGCAATCGGAAATGACGTGTCCTTTCATTTTACAATAAGTGCACGTAGGAAGAGATAAGGATTTCTGATAAGTCTTATCAGATGTTGGATTCCTAACAGTTGTTCTGTTTTGAAATTTAGAAGTACTCGTTTGAGATTGAAATGGTTTTTTACCAGAAAACTGCTGAGAGGAAGACTTATTGCCAAATGAAATTTTGTGAGTCAAGGAATAATCATCAGCCACACGAGCAGTATTTTCCAAAGTTTCCACTTTCTGCTCATCAAGACATTTCTTGACATCATCATGGATGCAGCTCTTTAATCTGTTCAATTAATACGAGCTTTCTTAGGTTGTCGTAATCTTGATCAACCTTCCTGACTGAGAACCGCCTATCAAATAGTTGTTTCTTTTCACTTGCAAATTCGACATGAGTTTGTCCAGTTCCTGTTCTGCAATTCCTAAACTTGTGTCGACATGCCTCGGGTACCAACTCAAGATGTAATCCTTAACCACATCATAATCAGTGCTTTGTTGCACTGACAGTGACGTGTATCCTTCACGAGTTTTGCCAATAAGTACACTTTGTAATAACAAAATACAATGCTCTTGTGACCATTTCAAGTTTTCAGCAATTTCTCAAAGTGAAGAAAGTATTTATCTACTTCTTTTTCCTGAAAAGGGGTACTAACCTAATATATCTGGTAACATCAAAACCTGAACTTGTGTGTAAAGTGGGGGTGGGGGTGGAGAGTGATCCGCTTGCCAGTTTTAATTATTTTAATCTGTATTACATTTGTCTTTCTTCTCTCTGCATCTGTCTCTCCTTCTCCTTTCTCTGCATTTGTATTTCCCTTTCCTCTTTCTGAAGCTGAAGCTTTCTTAACTCTAATTCCATCTGGGTTTTTTTAGCTGTAATTCACTTAATTTTCAATTAAAACAGGACAGAGGTTTATCAATTAAACCCAAAGCACTATTATCCAAAATGTCCTTTTCCACCAAATATGGAATTAAAATATTCTTTATCTCTTGCTTTGTCAAAGACACTTTCGCTTCAGAAAGATCATAATGTCTGGCAAGCTCAAGTAACTCGTCCTTTTTCATAGACTCTAACCCTACCTGGGTAGGACTGGAAACAAAGTTCTCAACCTTAGATGACATTGGGAATGCTGGCTAGTTTCACTAAAGATTTCTCAAATGGGTGAAATACAAATCTTTACCAGGGACAACGAAAATTCCGAAACAAACTCAATGTAAATAGTAATTTCAAGAAATTCAGATCCCAGTACGGCCCCCAATTTGCTCTAGGTCTTAAAATAATGCAACAGAAAGAAAGCGAAACCATCAATGTAAGTAAAATCAACAAGCAATTTATTTCAACACAATTAAATTGAAAATTCAAAAGACACGTACAGTAACGTGAACTAAAGTCCAAATAATCCAAAAATCCTAAGTCTCATAAGCAAAAGTCCTAAATAAAGAGTGTTCTGAATGAATTCCAGTAGCCTTGAATGTCCTGATGTGTCAGTAGTCTTGAATGTTCTGATATGCCTGAATGATGTAATCCAGAATATCTTTGAATGAATTCACATAAATCCCAAAGTCAAATATTAATCCAAAATGAGGAATTAGCACTTTTTGTAATTCCAATGAATATTTCAAATAAATAATTCCTCCTCCTGAATTTGCTCTGATTTTTACAACTTTAACATATGATTACTAAAATAAATTCTTTGATAGACTCATCTTAATAATATGAAGTTTGGCATAGGAATGAAATCTTGTTTACCAAACCTGTATAAATATAAAGATAAGTCATCTCACAGAACATTCTAGAATATCAGTGACTCTAATAGAAATTTCCTGTGCGTACCTGACTTTCCTCACAGCAAGACATGGAAAATTCCAATCTAATTATTAAACGCTATGTAAACAAGACTGACCTTGAACTCAAATGCAGTAAATATGTTGGTTACAAAATGACCACTAAAGTACAACTTACCTCATGGACACATATTATAAATTTAATATACATAACACCAGTGGATGAATAAAAAATTATCTAACCTATATAATAATATTCTTTCTCCCTATATAATCTCGCTTTCTATTATCACGCATCCTCCTGTAGGTGATAGTACTTTATGCTCTGTCTGGTGTATATTTGTAATTTTCTATATCACCTTTCATATGCCTCTATTTCTGTCAGAGGCGTCTGGAGTATTTAGATGAGAATTAACTACTGGGTAAACACACAATAATCTCTTTTACAAAAACAATTCGATACACGAAAGCATGAAAGAATTTCTATTTCTATAAACCGTTGCAATAAAAAATAAATATGTAGAAAAGACAACAAAAATTCCTATATACATTGATTTAATTTCATGTTTCTCTCTGTGCGTGAGGATGGTATTATATCTGGGCTCGAATAGCAATATACACCTTTTGCTTTGATAGTTTCATTGCAAAAATAAAATTCTAACAAAACGCTAGATTAGGTTGATGACTGATTTCATATATAATACATTCCCTTATAATAGCGGACACAGTGACAAAAACTCTGATAAAATTTGATATAGTAAAGACGAGTAAAGGAACAACTCCGGACAACATAGATACTAGTTAGGGATGGGGGGAGGAGTATAAACAACTTTTATGTGATTTCAAATCGTTTGTTTCTTTTTTCCGTTCGTGTATGCGTTCGTATATGTTTCTGGTATAATAATAATAATAGATGCAGTAGTTACCGAATTGGTAGTATTATTAGAATTAATAATAATAATAATAATAATAATAATAATAATAATAATAATAATAATAATAAAAATTATAGATGGCAAAAATGTCCACGTATTTAACTTCTGTATATTAGACTTTGGAAGATTTTGTTTTCTTATGTGCGGTCTACCCGAACTTCCACGAACTTCCACGACTGAAACTTGCTTTTGTCTTGGTCACCAAGGTTTTTGTTAAAATCCGATTTCTCTCACGTCAAACGTGTTTAGGCTTCTCCTGTGAAACAATCTACCATTTTAGTGTATTAATCTTTTTCAACCAGAATCTCACATGACTCTGAGAGATCAACGTCGAGCGAAAGTTTTTGCAAAGATCTGTTTAACTGATTGTTACAAGTTAGTGTCCCTTATTTTGTTTTATTTTCTTTCAAATTCTTTCTTTCCGAACCATCCACCATCTATAGTAAGTTCATTGGCACTATTTGTGCACAAGCAACATACGTTAGAAATGACAGAATGTACTTGCGAAGAAGCATACAATCTCAGTAAGTTTCACAGTCTGACAATTTGTAAAATGTTGTTGCAAAAGCGAAAACCGTTATTAAATGAACAGATAATGTCACACCGAGGAATGTGTACTTCTAATCCTCTTGGGAACGACTCCAGTGTACGACAAGTAGTGATTGCAAAATGGACGTAATGCATGATTTGCTTTTGAGATATGGGATATTCCGAATAAAGAGAAAATATAGACAAATATATATAAATAAATTTAATGATACGGAGATTTTTGTAATTTTGTTAACTCGAGAAGAAAGTGTGTCAACCTGGGACAGATAGAACTACTTTTAACTATAAAAACTGACTTTAGTCGCTCGAACTTTATTTCATAGTGTGTAAATTGGTCTTAAGAGTCGTTTCACAATGCAAATTAAGCTTTCCATCATTTTTATGAAAACTTTAATTCGATTAATAATGAATATATACAAACGGTCTATTAAAAAGAAAAAAAAATTCTAGTCTGGTTTGATAATGAGCTGTTTGCCGCATTGAGAAAATAGGAGAAAGCTTGGAGAGAGTACGTGAAGTTTTGACGTCAGAAAGACTGATAAGTACCATGTTGTTTTTTTTTCGGTAGCAAGGAGAGAAATCAAAGAAACTTCAAAAAAGAGTAAATACAATCATAGATATTGCATTTTCAATTTAAAAAAGAACCCCTAAACGTTTCTGGAAGTTTGTAAACTGAAAACAAAACCAGGAACGTTAAGATTCTTTATCAATTATAGATGGAACTTCTGATTCTATAGACTTTGTAGGCATTACAAAAATGTTCAATAATTTCTTTAACATTTTTGGTAACTCCAGACGTGTAGATTAAATAGGGGATATACACGGTTGCATTCCATCCATTGACCCTTTATACAAAATAGGCATTAAATGCACTGATGTACACAATGTTTTGAGTGAGGTTAATGTGAAGTAAGCCTGTGGTTTTGATAATATCTATTGTATTCTTTCAAAAATATGTGCTGAAGAACTATGTGTACCTGTCTTTTGATGATGTCTTTAAAGTTTAGTACTTTTTCTGGTGTATTCAGAAACGCCCATGTTATTCGTATCGATTCTTGACATGTGTCACTGTTACCAGTCCTATACAATGTGTTTGAAACTACTGTAGATAACCATTTTTCTACTTTTTAAAACGCTGCTATATGTGAAAAACATTATTGTTGTATGCCAAAGATTTCTACAGCAAATAGCTTCGCAAGTTTTACTGATTTTATTTCAAAAGATATTCATAGTCTCAAGTTCATGCAATTTATATAGATTTTTCCAAAGCAATTGATTCCCTATCTTAGAAACTACTTTTATATAAACTACAATCCTAGAGTGTTTTCTCATTTTGTGTGAGAGATATCAAAGAGCTGTTGTAAATGGTCAAGATTTAGATTGGTATGATGTCATTTCTGGTGTGCCTCAAGGGTCTTTTTTGGGCCCCAACTAAACTTTTCTTGCATATCAATGACCTCCCTTTAGTTTAAGAGCACTCAAAGTGTCTTTTCTGCTGATGACAGAAAGCTGTATAAATCTACTGGACAGATAAGCGATTGCGAGCTCCTTCAGACATGTAGACAGAGTATATAAGTGTTGTGTTAATTTTACAAACAAGAAAAAAAACCTATTTGCTTTAGCTATTCTATCGTAGGTGTGAAGCTAAAGGGTAAGAGTCGTGTGAAAGATTTGGGTGAATGGCTGACAAGTACCCTCGCTTTTAATGTCCATGTTAAAGCCACTATGTCCAAAGCAATGCAAATAGTTGGTTTTTTAAAACGCACTTTCGAAAACTTTGTAAATGCATCAGTCATACGCATTTAGCATCTATCTTTTTCAAAGGTGTAGACTTGAATACTGTTGTGAAATATAGTCCACTCACCAATCTATTAAGACTGAACAAAATCTCCATTCTTGTTTCACCATTAATAGAATACCAAGGTTTTTTCGCAGTGAACTTAATTCATCTATGCTGTTAGGATGTTTGCTCCTCGCATGACTTGACAAATTACACATGTATTGAAGTGTGAGGATAGTAATGGCACTTTTTAGGCATGTTGCAGTTTGGTAGTGAGAAAAGTAAGTACCTAAAAAGTACTAACAAAGTGCAACTAAATGTTGCTAAACGAACCTAGCAGGTGCACCTAAATTCTATTAACAGTTTGCTGCAGGTTTCATAGCCTTCCTTGTACAAGATGAAGGAAGTGTTTCTTTCAGGTCTAAAATACCTGCATTCATCCTTTATGCTTACGAATTGCATTTTCACATCAGGTTCATGAACAGAAAAAAGTAAACATTTCACTTCCATTCGTCAAATTCAAACGGGCTGATTGTCGTGTAACACGTGTGTAATCCCCATTGTTACATACATTTACAGTAAATCTACTTTGACCACCATCAATACCGTTACCTCGACTCCTTCAGCAGTGGTCCTGGGTTCAACACCACCAAACCGTTATAACAAAACTAGAGACATGACCACAGCGATTTTCATAGCGACGGAAATTGCAGTCTTCGCTACTTTCATTTTGTATTTAACTGAATGAACAAAGAGTTGAATCCACATTCTCCAGCTTAACATGTCAACACTCAAAATTTTCACATTTTCCTGAGACATAACAAAACATGTCTTCTCGCTTGTCTTTTTTTTTTCCTACAGTACCAAAGACTTTACATGATAAATGTGACACAGTTGAATCCGACAAGATAATCTGGTGCGTTATACCCGGGACATAGCATCGCTATAACTGGCGTCTTTGCTGCAACGTTTGGACTACAATGGAAATTTACCGTTTGACCAAAGGATCTTTCTTTTCGCTTGCATCTGTTGGCAATTTTAGATATTCTATTCAACCACCTTGTTATCAATCAAACTGCAAACCAGCTATAACATTTGGTCGGAAAAAGTATTACACGCCATCAAATAAACGATCTTTAAGAGTAAGTCGCAGTGGATTGGTGATATTGATTGACTAGACACTAATTATACACAAAATAGAAAAGGACTTGTTTAATAGTACATGGACTGCAATTGCATCGCAGGCTCATGCCAACCCATGTAATTCATTCCACAAATTATATAAACGTGTGCATAGATTTCCACTGTAAGTTGAGACCTCGCGATAAACAGGTGTCTGCTAATAATACAAATACAATCATATTCATTCGTGATAAACGATGCTGTGAAACTCTGTCCGTTATGGGGTGTTATCTCTCAAAATTGAGTGTTCAGTAGTAGACGTTTTTAGGCACATAGATGCATGTACTTGTAACTTGTATTGTTTGACTTTCTCCTAGAGCAGTCTGGCCGAAACCTAAAGCACTGTACACCATCAACTGGAAATATATCACAGTTTAATCCCTATGTGTGTACAGGGTATCGTACCTATGGCCTCTAGAACATGAGATTATTTATAACACCCAAGTGGTCCTTTCCTTCTGATTTCATGTTTTATACACTTGTAGTCTGAAGCACCTTTAGTAATATTGTACAGCACCCAGGCACAATGTTTATTCAAACACACTCATCACAGACATGTTCTCTCCATCGCTGCGGTGTTTCTATGACTCGGGGAGGATCGGATGATTTCATGTAAGTCCTATTATTGCACTCACTCAATTACTTCAGTCCTGACAATCTATACATTGCGTATTTTATTTGAAAATTCCCTATTTCCATTAAATAATTCGTTATTTTACTTAAAGAACTTAACACCGTATGAGGACTCTGTCCCAGGAAATTGGATTATTTACATAAACTTTTCGGAGTTTTGATGCTTGATGAAGAAAGAAAAATATGGAGAAATCAAAAATATTTCCCTATTTTGTAAATATTCTGGTCTAGCTTGAAGAAAAAATTGAAAGAATTATTTCTTTTATATCTCAATTTATCATATGTAAATCGCGTTACGTTTAAATTTTCGGATATACGAGTGGCATTTAAAAAGTTCTGAATATTATTACTCTGTACAACAAAGTACGTTATTAGCGAATAGTGTGTCAGTGCATCCCCTCAAAGCACTCCCCATGCACTCTACACACTTTCTCAGTCATTTTGGTACGTTGCTCATAAACTGGAAAACTGAACTTCCAACAACATGGCTGCTTCCAAATCGTTTCCCCTACAGCGAATCTTAGATAACAGGATTCAGACAAAAATCACTTGGAGCTAAATCAGGGTTGTATGGAGAATGCGGTAAAGTTTGGATCATGTGCTCCTTTAGGAAGTCTGTCACAACGGCGGATTTATGCGCCGGGATGTTGTCTTGCAGTTGATGGATTCCTCGGGTGATAGTGCGCGGACGGGTGGTTCGGTAATGTGCCACAACTTTTGGCAACAATTTGGAGTCATACAAATGTCCAGTAAAGCTAGTAATGTCAGCACATGCGCCTGGACAACCAAACCTTTTTGCGGTGAAAAATAATGCGCATAAAACTCTCTTGACAGTCTGACTACGTCAAGCGATTTGTGATCTCTGCTTGTTTTCGCCGATCGAAATTTTTATTATTTTCTCTTGAAACTCTCATTCAAAACGTCTCTAGTCATTCTTTTCATATTGGCGAGTAGCTGTTTGGTGATTTCAACCCGAATCTGTTTTTGATCAGACATCAACAAATGCAGAACTAATCTTGCACAAACCTTTCTGAGCTTCAAATGATTTTTTAATATATTAAAACAGCTCATTAACTAATGCCCATGATAATAAAAATATATGCCACTGTGTACTGAGCATTTTTCTTCAATTGCCTATTTCACAGCAGCAACTTCTCACTCACTAACCGTAGATAAGTGTCTTCCAGAACGTGGGTCATCTTCTATGGATTCGCAACCATTTCTAAAACAATGAAACCGCATCAAAATTGAGAATTATATCCGTAAACTTGATCCAAGTCAGCCTTAGTATCAGTCAGATTGTACCCTAAGAACGCCCGGATGTTTACAATATGCTCTTTGCTCAGTAGCAGAAGTGTCATCCTCCTCCAACATTTTTACGCCACTGTCATTTACCTATGTTACGTCACACGCATATTGGTGTCTGGAGTGCTGCACGTGCAGCTGCAAATCATTTTTATCCTTGCTTTTTTTTCTTTTTTTTTGTTTTTTTGTTCTTTTCTCTGTCGGTTGGTACAAAATGTATTGACAGGTTCAAAGAAATAAAAACATTATGACCAAATATTCAGAACTTTTCAAATACCCCTCGTATGTAGCAAAATTAAATGTAATCACGTTATGGGTCCATGGTTTATTAAAATTTATCACAAATATTAAACTAAAATAAATATTGGTAACTTTTTTAAGTTATTTATTATATCGAGAGTAAGAAATCTGAATCACGTGAACAAAAATGTTAGGATATGCGAAGAAATTGCGGTAATCGTGACACCGTCATGATTTACAATGCATGTGTACTAATTATTCGCTCTACAGATACTAATTGGAGAAGTTAACATCTTTGGCAAGAAGAAATCAGCCACACCTGTGTTTTTGTTTCCCTGCATCCTGCTGATTATAAATATTTCGATCAAGAGAAGGCTGTTATCAGATCCATAGATCCATATTGTGGCACTTTATTAAAATGAACCTTCCAACATTTAACGAATTTAAATGACCAAGAAAGACATAAAAAAAAGGTCCGTTCCTCTTTACTTGCTATGAAAACTCCTGACGGTTGCTGTAAATAATCCATCTACCCAGGACACATACCGTGGATAAGTTTTTTACTACAGGTCTGGTAGCTTCATTATTTAGTCATGCACCCATATTTTGCTACCTGTTTTCTGTCTATATTTCCTGTGATGGGTTGTGTCAAAGCATGGTATGGGATCGATGGTGTGTAATCGGATGGATATATAGATTGATGGGTAGGTAAAATCCATTTGGTAGAATATAACCCAAATATAATTTTAATGGGTAGGTAAAATCCATTTGGTAGAATATAACCGAAATGGAATTTTGATGGGTAAGTAAAATCTATTTGGTAGAAGATAACCCAAATGGAATTTTGATGGGTAGATAAAATCTATTTGGTAGAAGATAACCCAAATGGAATTTTTAAAAATTCTTCATATCTACAGTCAGATGATAGAAAGCAAACATTTTACGTTTATCAACTTGTCTCTTGTTATTGTTGCTTCCTTGGTAAATTTAAAATGATCTACATGGAAGATTTGAGAAACCTGATGTCAGATTTAGCCTACTATCAACATTATTGTTCTTGCACAATTTTGTAAAGATATAGTTAAAATGACTTTGGATTTCTGATTCCCGACAAATCAATCAATAAAAGAGTAGCCTTTTCTTTGCACACTGCTTTATATGGAATTTGTGGTAGGATGATACTAAAATCATTCCCATGAACAGTCTGAGCACACTTAATCTACAGACGTGACCCTCGGATACCCGATCAGGTCCGTGCACAGACGCTGGTAGGCGCTTGTATATCTCCCCTTCTAAATTCTGTGCATGGCGGGAAAAATTATGCCGTTCGCAGGGGCGTCGATACCTTTCTACGGATATCAACAAAAACTACACATTATTTAATCAATGTAATTATAATTTATATGTATTACTCAGATGATTATCTAAGTGCACATACAATGATTTTAGGTATACTTGATCAAAATTTGTAATATCGATGCTGTTTAGTCTCAGTTTTGTAGATACCTTAGCAGCCGCTATGCCAGATAACAACGGATTTCCTAATAATTCTGATAGTGATGAACAAAGTTACTTCGTAGATTCGGTAAATAATCTCATTAGTTCGAACAGTTTAAAATATAATATATTATCAATTTTATGCGCAGATGAAATATCAATGGAATCTTACCAACCAACGTTCGTCATTAGAAAACAGTTGTTATTAATGAAAACATTCATGTAAATTGTTCTTATATGTTGACAACCCCACCATCACCATCAGCTTTAACACTGAATTACTTTGTCTTAGAAAGTGTGTCTTTGGACTCACCTGCAAGAGTAACTTCCCAAAACGTTTCTGTCCTAGCCCCCAACTCCTGCAACAACATCTCTATTCTTCATTGCCCAACACGTCTCTCTTATAACCCCTGTGTTCACTGTAGAGGCATTAGTTTAATTTAGATCAACAGATTACTGACTTGTATCTACATGATTTCCTGACTTGTCCCCCCTAATTTGTCGGATCAAAACTGTGATGCTAAATCTTCTTTACCTCATTTCTCCGTTATTAGCAGGCGTACTTCTTTCTGTATTTATAATTATATTCTGCTGTGTCCTCACTATTTGTGATCAAATCTACTTCTACTTCCTTTACAGGTAATTCATTTATAAATATCAAATTTCTGATGTGAAGATTTGAAACTGATTTAATATTAGACGATAGATTTTTGTAATTGAACTGGAATTTATTTATATTCTTATTGGTTAAACATTAAAACATAAGCTTGAGAACGTTCAAAATGCTACAACAATAATTATTGAGAATGTATATGCAAAGCACTGATAAATATTCATTTTATCTTTCAAATACAAGAAATGAGTTATCAATAGAACCTTGGGATTCTTACTGTCTTCACGGTTAATTTTTCACTTATTATTATTATTAGTAGTAGTAGTAGTGATAGTCGCTGATTTCCTAGTTTTATTGAATTTTAAATTTTATATAGTTCTTTTTATTTATTATCAGGTCTGCATTTGATTTATCGTGAGTCTTTTACTGAACATTTATTCCTCCCAGTAGGTTATATTGAATTCTGGTTTTTCTTTGTGGTGCTATTCTCGGTGGGCACTTGGGGGAAATGTTTATTCACTTCAGATGCTTCTGCTGACGATTCACGTTCTCAGTCTCATCTGATTCTGTTTCTTTTGGTGCTGCCCTTCTAGCCATTTTCTTAAACCTTCTGTCCTAATTTAGAGTCATGACTGTTCACACGGTTCTCTGTCTGGATGTAATTCACAACATATTAAACAGCCTCATCGACATATGTTGGTTCCTTTATATATTCCATTTGAAACTGGACGTTTTCATCATATAATCCATAAAGAAATCTTTTTGTTAGATCTTCTCATGCCTTCCGATCTCTATCAGGATGAGCTTTATCACACAAATGTTGCAGCTCTGCAGCGTAATCTATAGGATGATTGGACTTCCGATTAAGCCTACTGAATTGTTCTGCATATACAGTATCTGTCTCTATAGACATGCATGAACAATACTATCCTTAATAAAGACTGTATCTCTGTTATCCTTTTGAATTTTCTTCTAGAAAATAAAATATTGTTTTTGTTCGTATCTCAATTAAACACACTTCAAAAAATAATTCCTCGTTATCCTAAACTGATATATAAGTGATGAATGTTTGCATACTAAAGTTATAAAAGAATTATCACATCTGTATCCAGATTCAACATCTGAAGTATCATTATCTGTAAGTAAAGTTCTTAATAAAGAAAAAAAATCAAGTCTGTCTCTTTTTTTATACCCCTCCATGTATATCTTTTCTTTGCTCAATAAATTTCTCTCCATGCACCAATAATCCCAACCTCATTAGTAATATCTCAAACTTTTTCTCTCTTGATCTTGGATGGTATAGCTTAACAAAGTTATATATATATATATATATATATATATATATATATATATATATATATATATATATATATATATATCACTTGTATGGTTGCTAATCGGATTAAAATCTCCCCTATAATTAACAGGTTATCATGATCATCATTAAATCAGTCTTAATTGATCATACAAATTTGGGAAGTCTTTATTTGGATCATATATATTAATTAATGTTATGCGTATGTTCTCAATTTTCATCTATATTATTTCCTTTTCTATTTGTTGTATTGTTCTATATTTTCTTTACTTTCAATTCGAAATTATTTTTATTAAGAAGAATTGCCAATCGTCTAGACTGACTTAAAAAACTGATAAAAGCACTCATATCGGCACTGACTCCGCATGTAATTTTAGTCTGTTTGTACAAAATGTATATATTGTAAAAAAAACAAAAAAATTAACTGAAACTTTTTTGGGGGAATATTCAGGACATCTCTATGTTAAAGCTTGACAATTCATACATGCAATTGTAATTTTGTAATTTTATTAGACATTATAAAGAATTAAACATTAATTCATACAGTTGACTAACTTTATGCCAAAACATCTGGTCATTCTTTATTACTTGAAACAATAATTTTATTACACAAATGATCTTTGGAATAAAATAAAAAAACAACAACACAGTGTTACATAAACCCACCAAAAGAAAATTACATTATACAATATATTGAAGAGGAGATACATAAGAAATAAAAGACAGAGAAAAAATAGAAGATAAAAATAAGCACATTTTTTTTTCTTTTGTGTTGTTTGTTTTAACTACAAAGGAAAATAAAAAATTGTTTAACTTGACAAAATATTATATTCTATAAGTATCATTATGCAAACATAAGTAAAGTTTTTAAATATTTATATATAAGTGTGAGTAGTATGTTTCAGATCAAAGAAAACATATGAAATCAACTGGTGATCTCATAATTAAACTGATAATATAACTTTAAGCTCCATTTTTCAGCTGTTCATGCGTATAGTCGAATATAGGAAATTAAAACGTAGAATAAATGCATCTAACTCTTAATTGACTGGATTTAATAACAGTTTTTATAACAAAGAAAAATCGTAATTATATGATGACCAAACAGCAAGCAATCAGCCTGAAAATTATACAAATATTCCATCTTTCACTAAACCAAAAAAAGGAAAATCAAGAGCTTAAAGCATTTTAAAGGAATAAGTCAAATAATATTTAAGCTGGCACAAAAAGCAAACCTTACATGAAATAACTGCTTTTAGGTATCCAGCTGAAAGCTACATTTTACAATGGGGAACTTGTGTAAATAAAGCTACATTTTACAATGGGGAACTTGTGTAAGTAAAGCTACATTTTACAATCGGGAACTTGTGTAAATAAAGCTACATTTTACAATGGGGAACTTGTGTAAATAAAGCTACATTTTACAATGGGGAACTTGTGTAAATAAAGCTACATTTTACAATGGGGAACTTGTGTAAATAAAGCTACATTTTACAATGGGGAACTTGTGTAAATAAAGCCAAAGTAGAAAAACTATTTCAAGAGAGCAACACAGATTATTATACTAAAGACATTCCTATTCCTATTGCCTAAAGAGAATAGGAGATTAGAGATATGATATTTTATGGTAACTATTAGATCTCTATATTGGAAAAAACCCAACGTATTCTTAATAATAATAACATTCTCTCTGGTCTCAAATAATTCCACAACCAAAAGCCATTGTTATGAAACAAATCTCATCTGTGAGAAAGTGCAATATTAGATAATGTAATTTTTTATTCTTTTTTAAACACGCATAATAAATTGAAAGCAATCAATTATATTTTGTTTCTTTTCGTCTTTATCTCACATTTCTGATGGATAGAGAAACAAATGGATATACTTACGAAAGAGCTTGGCTGTGAAATGAGTATTAAAAATCCACTATTGAATCATATTGTAATCTATACAAATCTCTTACTTCTCTTAGAAACCAAACATTTTTTCATCCTTCTTTGTTTCTAACCGTGGAGCATGATCTTTATTTCGCATTATGGATTACAATTTTCTTTTTACGGGTATCATAAGTAATTATTGTGCGCGACATATCTTAATTTCCCTCAGAAGTATAGTGTGTATTTACTGTATGCATCATTTACGGTTTGTCTATTCGAAATGAAAATTAGAACTTCCCTTGGACTCGTTGTGGACCATGATTCCAATCTGTAAAGCAAGGTATAAATGGGTAATTTAAAAACTCTTACCTTGACACGCATTTCAAGACAGATATTTTCTTCGCTCAAAATTACCCCGCGATCTCACTTTCCTCAATTAGTTGTGAAACAACACATAACAAGGGACACGAATATTTGAAAGTCCGGAAAGCTGTACACAAGATGAAAAACTTATTCAAATTTCAAATTCTATGCAATTAAATACAGACTGTATATATATATATATATATATATATATATATATATATATATATATATATATATATATATATATATAAGTGGTCACAAACATTTCACGAAAATCCGCAAACCCAATATATACAAAAATTAATCAACTAGGAAGATATATGAATTTTTACTTCAAAATTTAAAAATGTCTGTGTTTAAGTCAGTTTTATTTCCCACCTACTAAAATCCAGCTTGTGAACTAGCAAAAATGCTTCAGAAGTGGTCGAAATTCGGTACTTTTTGCCCAGCCCCTGTTCTGAAAAACAGTTTATTAACAATTAGACAATATGGAGATGTAAGAACCTGAATTAGCCTTTCTCTGGGCAAAATATAAAGAAAATCAGTCTCGATAAACTTTTTTAATTTTATCTCAAAATTCGGTACACATTTTTGCTTCCATTCTGGACGTATAGTTTGGCATTGGAACCCTGTGCTAATAATACCCGCAGCATCTGATACATCTTGAGTTCTTAAATGATTTCGAATTCTTCGTTAAATTATATATGATCATTCATGCCAACAAGCAAGGTGTTGGGTTTGAAAAAAGGTTTGGCAGTAATTTTGGATTTTGATTGTTCTAAATTTATCCTTTTTCATCTGGGGAGAGAGGAGGGTATTGGTTTGTGAAAAATTAAATAAGACTGTTTCTTAGTATGTCATAGTGTTACGACTCTAGGTCTTAAAAATATGTAACAGAAAGAAAGTGAAACCGACAATGCAAGTAAAATAAACAAGCAATTTATTTCCAGACAATTAAAGTGAAAATTCATAAGACACTTACAATTTGTGAGTTAAATTCCAAATAATCCTAAATGTCCTAATCACAAGTCCAAATTAATAGAATGTTCCGAATGAATTCCAATAGCCTTGAATTTCCTGATGAACCACAAATATGCAACCCAGAATGTATTTGAATGAGTTCACATAAATCCTAAAATCCTAAAATAATGTTTTAATCCAAAAGTCAATAAGCACTTTCATATATTTTCCAATGAATATTGTAAATAAATAATTCCTCTCAAATTATATCTGATTTCAACAACACAACTAAAATAGATTCCTTACAGTCTGATCTTTTAGAACCAAAATTCTAGAACAGGAATGAATTTGTTTACCAAAATCTGTTTATAAATACACGTGCCTACATGACATATGTAATATCAGAATATGAGTATTTCTAATGGACAAATACTTACCTACCTGACATGTCACAAAAAGTC
Source organism: Margaritifera margaritifera (assembly GCA_029931535.1). Taxonomy (NCBI): domain Eukaryota; kingdom Metazoa; phylum Mollusca; class Bivalvia; order Unionida; family Margaritiferidae; genus Margaritifera; species Margaritifera margaritifera. Next base: position 897,084 of record JAQPZY010001656.1, on the reverse strand, counting down.
TAATTGCGACATGCCTATGAAAATACTATGTAAACAACTGGACAAAAGTTAAGTATGTATTTTCAAATAACCAGAAAACTTACAATCATAAACAAAAGTTAAGTATATAAACATCATACATACCACATAACAAATAAAGGTCATATACTACTTATACGTGATGGTATTGTTGTGACATGATATGTTGGATAGTCCACAAATCTTTGAGTGAGCATTACCTATCCATACCTTCCCTCCTCTGTTTGGTTTGTAAAGAGCAAGTGTGCATAGTGAAGGTGGGTATGCATGGTCTTTGTGATTGTACCTCCTACTTTATCTCCCCCACCCCCATACACGTCTGTCTGTAGTTTTTTAGTTTGAAGGTGTATGTGTTGGCAAGTTAGCATAAGTCTTGGTTAGTCAAGGTAGGCGTTGATTCATGGAGTTCCACCATGTTAAATCCAAATAAGGTCCATAAGATCCTGTTATTTATTTTCCTATAGACGCTTTTAACGTTATATCTTCCATTGAATCAATAGAGCATAGGGTCATATTAAATGTCAAATTCCCATAGATTCCATACTTATTGTTAAATTCCCATTCAATCCCATAGGATGATACTTAATGTTAAATTCCCAAAGATTCCTATAGGGTCATATTTAATGTTAATTCTCTTAGATCACCATAGCGCGTACTCTATCCCATATCATCCCCCATAACTATTTACATGTTTCTAATAGTAATCCAAATAATATGCAAAACATGCTAACTATTTATTTGAAAAAATTAAAATGAATTTGAAACAAATTTATTACAAAATTTAACTAATAGGAAAGTTTCAAAAGTTTTGATCATTATTGTCTTACTTAACAAAGCATTGATAGTGTTTCTAGATGCAAATATCAATATTCATATCATGTTCATAAAGCGCAGGAATAGCAGACATTATCTTCACAATTCATCTTACCACTTTATTGGTGATATTTTTCATTACATTTTATTATTTTCATTACATTTTATTATTCATTTAATATATTGCATATGCTTTTAGCAATAATGATATTAATTTCATGACAATTGTCGTGTATACAAATATAAATTCCACAACTTATTTTTAAAATTCACGTAAAACTAATGAAAATAGAAACAAAAATCATATTACCATCTGCTTTAATTTCTGCAGCGTCACCTGCAAATTGGCGCATAAAATGTAAACCTCTTCATGTTTTCCATCACTGTTCACATAATGTTTCCGAGTAACAGATTTAGCTGTGGTTTAATTGTCAATATATTTGTCGCTGCAAATGTGAAACAAAACAAATAAAAAAAAATAAAAATAAAAAAAAAAAACAAGTCTCCTTCTCAACTTTCTCCGTCGTCAACTTACTCACAAACTAACCCGTAGTATTTATATCGCTTCGCATGGTCAAAGTGTCTGCAGGACATTACACATTTTAAAGAATAGGCGCGATCATCCCCAAAACCGTCAATCGATATCAGTACAGGTTTGGGGGCTGATTTATCGGCCTATAGTAGTAATAGTAACCATGACAACAATACTGATAATAATTATAAGTGCGGCTGCCATAGCAGTAGCAGTAAAAGTGACAACGACGACGACAATAATAATAATAATAATAATAATAATAATAATAATCTAAATGAATGTTCCATTTGTTTCATCGTTTATCACTTTTAGATCAATTGCCGACCGTGACTATTATCAAAATGAGTTTATTCCAGTAAAGCAGTGGTTCCCAAACCCCGGGTCGGGACCCAAATACTGGTACTGCATTTTGGGTCGCGAAAGATGGTATTTAGGGTCGCGATCAAAACAGTTTGTGAACCACTGCAGTAAAGAAAGCAAGCCACGGATCCAAATTATAAAACATTTTTACAAATAAAGTATGTAGATCGAGGAAGCGAATTCCATAATCAACTATATCAATGTTTAGTGGCACAGAAACTTCCTTTTTTTCCCATACATTCAGAACAAATTTACAAACTGATGTGATAGTACTGTCTCTATGGTTACTTGTCAAAGTATTTACTAAATTTATCAACATGAGGAGTCATATACAATTGTATTGGTAGATGTTAACACAATGAATCTGTTGAAATGACTTTTTTGTTCTTCCTTAACCATAGGGTAGTGAAATAGACTCTTTTCACAATCTCTTGTAAGAGTTGTCCCCCATGCTGCCAGCATATCGAGAATGAGGCTTGAGGTGTAAAGCCGCAGCCTGACAATCACGTGACGCAAAAAACATGATGATACATAATAGGTTGCTTATATATTTTAATGGTTTAAACTTGAAATGATCATCAAGTTTTATTTATATTTTTTCCTATTTTATAAATGTGTTTCTGCACAAACTTGTTTTATAAACCAAGACATTTTGACTCCACCCAACTCAGTCTCACTCAAGAAAATTATTGTATCGTGTTGGATTTATTTATGCTTCTCTTAGAGTGCTATTTTATGTCAATGAATGTTATCCAGCTAGTATATACACCGTGTAGTTGACATCGTTTATTGTTATATATATCAATACTTTGAATGAAAATAAAAGGGAAGGTGCGTCCACACCTGGGTCTACAGAAAAAAATGCCAGTCACAAAAATTATCATCGTTCTGTATTCCTCATATTTTCTTAAGGCTTCCACTTTTTTTCTAACAATTGTATTTCCTCAATTATTCTTTATTTATCCCATATTACGTGTTGTATTCGCTGTTAAGGAATTTATAGAAAATCTAAATTTCTTGTGGAAACACCGCTGATTTAAACAAAAATAATAATAATCCATTCTTCATAATACTTGTATGTCAAACAGCTGATGAAATTTACATTGAGGAAATAATTTACAATGATCATTTAGTGTAAACTTAAAACGTTTCTGTGGGTAATTTAATTTCAATAAAATACAACTGGCTTGCTTATTTGTTGTGATGATTCCTGTCACACTAACTCGATTTCTTGACCTTGGGGATGGCATCGGTGTATATCTATAGCTATTAGAATGCATTCATCATCGTACCCTTTTTTATTACTTTTCTTTGCCATTCAAGTTTTAAAGTTTTCTTTTAATTATGGAAAATTCATGTGCAGTAAAGGTAAAGTAGGCTATACAACTATAATGGTCCTCCATGGTATTTAGTACACCTACATGAGGCATACAACCGACGCCTCGCTTTAGATCAACGGGGCAATGCGATAACCTGCGTTACCTTATATCATCGATTGTTAAAGTCGACACGATATTTTACCTGACAATTGCCCGAAATTCAGTGTAAACCGGTTATTCAATTCCGGGTAATAATATAATAATCAATATTCAAGATCAGAGCGGAGAACGAACATTTGGAACATATAGGCAAACAAGTAAGCTATTCTCTCTCTCTCTCTCTCTCTCTCTCTCTCTCTCTCTCTCTCTCTCTCTCTCTCTCTCTCTCTCTCTCTCTCTCAGTATGATGTATGTGTATTCAATCTATCTACCTACCTACCGAAGTTTAACTGCTACGCAGATGAACATACACAATGCCTGCGGTTACTGTGGAGCAGGTTAATTCAACCATAGGCCTTTGAAATTGTATGAATTTAGTATGAATATATTTGAATATTTATATTTAAAGAAAAACACACGTAATAAAAAACAGAACTCTAGATAGAGATACGAATATTTTTTTTAAAAAAGACAAACAAACAAAAATCAGCAAGCAAAATGAAAAATTATATATAGAGAGATTCATTGTATCGATATACATATGGAGGTCAGACAAAAATTTTAATCTTACTGAGACCTACTTAACTATAATTTTTTAGAAAGCATATGAAGACAGAAATTTAAAGCAATTTATTTTATTTTGATGTCTTGATCCGACAAGGAGACATTTAATTTTTAAATTGAGATTATTATATTTTCTGATACTATTTTGACAATTTGGGGTATTTGACACTAGCACGCCGTATTCGTCAAATATGCTATAAACCACAGAATATTGGCATTTTCTGAGATTTTGATATTTATACATATTAAAGCAAACTCCTTTTATCAAATACCTTCATCTACACTGGACATCCTGACTTTTGAAATCAGGTACCTTTACTTTAAATCTCACTTGGGTTGCGGGTTTGATACCCGCCCTGGCCAGCCCGGTTCCGCTGCCTCTGTGTATCCTTGGAAAAGGCACTTAAGTCCCATTTCTTCGAAATAATATAGCCGATAATGTGTTAAAAGTACGTGATTCAGGCCAACATATACAAAACACAAATTCTGCTCAAAGCTGACTGGACCAAGTCTAACATTGTAGGGTTATAATAGGCAGTTTGGATTTTTTTTTACTGACATTCGTCAGCGCCTTTTATACCAACCTCTATGGCTATTAGTATTTGCATTGTGACCGTCACACGCTAGCACATGCGCGGTTGGGTTTGCAAAATATAATCACATGTGCGTGTGTGTGCGCGGGTTGTTACGCAAAAACTACTTACGTATACACGTCTTTGAAATTGTGACCTGATAAATACGATTATGATTTGCATCAACATTTGCGTGGTGTTATTGGAAATGTATTACAGACACAACCGTTGCACATGAGTATAGTTTTCAATTATTAATGCAGCGGCTGCCAAGCAATTAGTCTGTTAGCAGACCGATCAATATTACACCTGGAATAATAACTGTCTTTTACACAGCAGTTGTCGTAGCCGGCCCTTGTTTGAATACGGATGTCAATATTTTGCGTGCGTATCTCAAAGATATATACTTGGCAAGTGAGCTCATGGCCAAACTAGTTGGCGCCTGACCGTTAGTTGTTTTTTTTTTTTTATAAAAAAAAAAAACGCATAACCTATTGTACAATTTGTGATCAATGGAAATTGTGTCAGCCTTAGGTCAAGCAACGATACGAGCCCCTGTGGGCGTAATTTTAATTCTCTCTCTTTCTCTCTCTCTCTCTCTCTCTCTCTCTCTCTCTCTCTCTCTCTCTCTCTCTGATCATGAAATAATAATAATAATGATAATTTTTTGTATGGCCTGTTGAGTAAGGCCTATGATACGGCTGGCTATTGAAAAAACTGGGTGGTTGCCTATTATAACTGTTTTCCAAAACAAGCACGGAAAAATGTTACATTACAAGAAATGTTTACCTTGACAATATATAGGTAATGGTTTGTACTACATGTCACGAATCGAGGGGAGAGAAGAAAAAATTGCTCAGAATAGACGATTTTTATTGGATATGTAGAAATGTAACATTGTATGACCTAATTTTGTTTCAGTTGATTTCAAACTGCTGATACATCAAGACGTGTTTTTTACTGTTCTCCCGTCCATGGTTTAGGGAATTTTGTTACATTGTTTGTAATAGTCTCAAGGTGTGTGCAGCAAAGCATGACTTATGTTCAGTTTGGGCATACACCAATGTTACTGCGGTTATTCGACAATAAATATAACTATATATCTACTTTTTAAAAATTGATAAACGAAAACATATTGCATGACATTTCTAACATAGAATTTAACATTGTCTTCAGAAACTCATAAAAAGGGTAACCTAATGTTACTTTCTCCTTGTCCTATAATGCCCCAAAATAACATAAAAATATTACATTCTACTTTTTTGTCTTTTACCGTCCTATCTCTCTCTCTCTCTCTCTGTTTCACAACACACACACACTCTCTCTCTCACACACACACACACACACTTTAACTTCCTATAGAATTATTTATATTTATATTATAATGGTATCTCTTTCTATTTTAAAATGCCACTCGAAAATTTGTCGTAGCAAAAATGTGTACTTGAAATGGAAGGCTTGGCGATACATATATATTATTTTTTTGACTGCATGACTTAAGCCAAACGATATGTTTTGAAAAACAATTACTGCGTTCATTTGGCAATATGTTATTGTGTGCTCTATGCTTACAGCAGCTAAAGATGCTGTTCATGTCGCTATGTCAATCAGTACGAAACGGCATGTTTGCGATGCAATAAACTTCAACCACTGCTCGCTTAAGTACATAATGTAGCTAGGTCAATCAGTGTGAAACGACCTGATAGCGATTTAATACGTAGTGTAGCTAGTTCAATCAGTAAGAAACGACCTGTACGAGAGACAGTAAACTTTAGTCACTATTCGCTTTTTGTACATAATGTAGCTAGGCCAATCAGTGCAAAACGGCCTGATAGCGGTTTAGTACAAAGTTTAGTACAAAGTGTAGATAACTCAGTCATTACGTAAACAGCGTGTTTTAAGGGACACCTAACTTCAACCATTGCTTGCTTTAGTGCATAATGTAGCTAGGTAAACCAGTGCAAAACGACCTGATAGCAGTTTAGTACGTAGTGTAGCTAGGTCAATGAGTACGAAATGATTGGAGCTCTAGTCTTACGTTACAACGTTGTCAACCTTGAATCATTGCCAATTTTTGTGTGTTTGTATGTTTCTGTATGTCTATGTCTATGTTTACAACTAAAATTTAAAACCCATTGGCCCTCTGTTGTGTATGATTGCATTGTTTATTTGTGTGAGTGTATAGTAGTGTGTCTATAAACATTCCTACCCTTACCTACTTGTGTGTGATAGTATAGTATGTTTGCGTGAGAGCGTGTGTCTATTTCATCCCCCTTCTTGTACATCCTACTCCTCTCTTGTTTGATAGTATGTTTGAATGCATGTAAGGATATAGAGTGTGTGTATAAACACTCCTACCCTTTTCGTTGGATAGTTGGAGTGTGTGTTTGGATTGTAATCAAAAAGCGCATGTTGGATACTATATATGGTGTGTTGGATTATAATAAAAAAGTAGTTTCAAAAAGTGTGTGTGGGATAGTATCTAAACATTATAACATTACATTTCCCGTAGACCCCAATATGTATGTATGTAAGTATAGCGTATATTTAAACATTCCTACCTTTTTGTGATAGTAGGCTTGTATGTCAGTATAGCTTGCGTCTATAAATACTCATATCCTTATGTGATAGTATGTTTGTATGTATATAAGTATAGCGCGTCTATAAACACTCCTACCTTTGCGTGATAGAATAGTATGTTTGTGTAAGGGTATAGCGTGCGAATAAATACTCCTACTCTTCTAGTTTGATGTTGGGTGGGGGGGGGGAGGGTTGGATTGTATATCAACAAATTTTATAACATTACATTTCCCATATGGTTCTATAAATGTTTCAATATGGAAACGGCCTATAACAATCCCCAAGTTATCATATGATTTCCCATTTGGCTCTCTATCGTCATCCACATGTTAAAACTACGGATAACTTTAACATAGGATTTTTCGTTTAGCACTCAATCGTCATTGGCTCTCAATTGCTATATTTTGAGGTCAACTCAAACAATGCTACCATGTAACCTCATTTGAGATCAATCACTTCGAACAACGTTACCATTTATCCTCAACGTTAATGGATTTCCCGTTTGGCTTTTGAAGTGTCATATTAATGTAAACCTAAGGCATAATAATAATTCTCTTATGGTTCTCAAGAGCCATATACAACTGCTAATGAAGTTGGGTTATTTTTATAGCAAAGAGTGATAATATGGTGGATTCAGAGTTCGTCTTGAGGGAGTAACACATTTTTCCACAGAAAATTCATTACGTACATCGGAGTTCGCTGACAATTGATCTGAAACGGGTTTAGTTGTAGTACATTAAAAAGAATGACTTTCTGTCGAAAATGTAATGATACAGAGGGCATAAAAAATTTTCTCAAACAAATATTCGCATGGGTGGATTCAGGATTAATTTGCAGGCAGTAGTGGAAATATATGCTATTCTACAGCCCAAGATAAGATGAACATTTTGCTGTTACTTATTCTTAGGTGAAAAGACTAAAGATTGTTCAAGGGGAAAGGTGTAACACTTGCCACCATTATTAGAGCTATAGGTATGATTGCAACAATTCTTACTCTCTCAATAGCAGGTTATCTAATAAACAAGGTTACTTTTCCTGCTCCACCTGTTCCTCATCTTGCTCCACCTGTATCTACTCCTCCTTCAGTCCCATCTGCTTCAACTCTTGACACTACTCCTAAATCCTGATCCTGCTTCAAGCAAATCATATTTGACATGATAGAAAAATATTATAACTTTGTTTGATTTAGCTAAACAAGATGCAGCAGCATTGCCTGGAATTACTGACAGTATAATAAGCTGGCTTTTCAAAACAGCTGGACACGTTCTTTCTTTCTTAGCGGAGTATGCCCTGTTACTTATTCTTGCATTAGTTGGTTTGCTGTTTGCAGTTTTAGTTAGAGGTGTAGACACAGCAAAAAGAAGGGTTAGGAATTCATGACCTATTTTATAAAGTAACTAAAACCAGCGCCTGCAACCATTAGTATCAATAAAGAATTTTTTTTTATTTCATGCCCTTTTTCCTTTAAATCAGATGCAGTTGCTTCTTCAATAATATTACCATTTAAATCATGTTAAATTGCATAGTTCTTACCAACGTTCTCTACTTTCATTTTATTTTCTCTCATTTGACGAATTGCTACAGACTTTTTATCAACTGCTGAAATTACATTTTTACAGCATTTGTATTTATAGTACTGTTCAGTCCGGTTTAAAGTTTTAAGACAATGTTTTAAAGTTATTTTTGTATCCGATGGTGCTACCACCCATTTTCATAACAGTATCACCAGGCAATAAAAATGTATCACCCCTACAACAGGCATAACTTAATTTAACAATTGAATCAGAAATCTATTGCTGAAATGTTATTATAATGCTTTCATCTGAGTTATAACCATGTTCACCTAAACCTAACAGCTCCGTTTACTTTTTAATAGTGTCAGATATTGTTGATTCAGACTTGGTCATGCTTGTTCCGTTTTGAACTTGTGCACCTGAAACTCAAATCACATATGCTCTAATATGTTTATTTAATTTAGCTATTTCTTCATTTATTAACCTGTGGTTATCATGTAAAAATAAGTAAGTCCAATTAGTGTTCTTTTGCATCAATATCATAATTAAACATTTGTATTTTATTTAAATTTTACTAAACCTAAATCCACAATCATGTATGTGCTCACCAATTACACAATTTGTGTCCTCATTAGTTACAACAAATGATTTTTCCAGTCATAACTATTAGCTATTTAACAATGTGGCGTTTTTATTTCTTGCATGTGGAGAGGAGGGGTACACAAATCGCTGTAATAAGCTTCCAGTTGTAACATATTTGGTATAAATGAAAAGAATAGAAAACAGGCTGTATGAATAAGAGCAAGTTTCTATAATAATGTTGCGACATCACGGTGAGATCATAATAAAAAAAAATGAAAAATAAACAGTACATTTATGTTACCATTGATATAATGTATATTCCTGGCGGAATAGTGTACACATGCCTTTTTACAATAAAAGACATGGTTACTACTAAAATATATTGGCTAGTTTCCTCGTTAGTTAGACAGTTGGCATATATATGGTCTTAAAGAATAGATGTGACAACATATAATGTTAGCACTCTGGCTAGAAGGGAGTGTTGGTAAATATTGCAGTCCAAAGTATCAACATATAACATATGGAGACTTGTGACCGAAAAACATCGGCTCTAAAAGGCCTGGTTAGAAGACAGCACTTCATCTTCTAGGAACGCAGCCTTCAACAACATCAGTGGGACTGTCCAATGAAAAGCCAGACAGTTGCACTACTCATGGCTGAGCTACAAGGCTGATGAGATTCAGTCCTACGCAGACAGGAATGACATGAAGAACGTATATGGTGCTTTGAAGACAATCTACGGGCCACAGGCATCAGAAACGTCTCCAGTACTGAATACTGACGACGCCATACTGCTCACGGACAAGGAAAAGATACTACAAAGATGGGCAGAATACTTCTGCAACATTCTCAGTTATCAGTCATTTATCAGTGACGAGGCAATTCATAGACTGCCCAAGTGGAAATCAACATACCATGCTGATCCTCCGACGCTGACTGAAACTGTCAAAGCAACTAAACTGCTGTCCAATGGCAAAGTACATAAAGCAGATGCTATACCATCAGAAAGCAACAAAACCGGAGTCTCGCACATTTCTCAGAAATTGACTGAACTCTTCCAATCAAATGTGCACAAAAGCAACTATACCCTAGGAATACAAGGATGCGTCCATCGTTAACTTGTACAAGCGGAAAGGCAACAAACAATCCTGCGACAACCATTGGGGCATTTCCTTGTTGTCAGCAACCAGCAAAATCCTTGCCAGAATTACGCTGAATTGCCTTGTGCGTCATAATGATCAAGTGCTCCTGCTTGAGAGTCAGTGTGGCTTCAGGAAAGGACGAGGGACCATAGACATGGTGTTTGCGGCTCGTCAACTCCAGTAGAAATGTCAGGAAAAGAATTTCAACCCGTACAGGACCTTCATCGCCTGACAAACATCCTTTAACACAGTCAGTCGTGAGGGCCTATGGTAGATCATGGCAAAATTTTGTTGCTCAGAGAAATTCATCATAATGGTTCGGCAATTCCATTATGGCATGCTCGCTCGCGTCGTAGACGACGGTGAGTTATCTGAACCATTTCCAATCATCAGTGGAGTCAAGCAAGTCTGCGTGTTGTTGACAACCCTCTTTAGTATGATGCTGTCTGCAATGCTTACGGATGCCTTCAGTGACACTTGGATCGACATCACATACCAGACTGATGGCAAGCTCTTCAATCTGAGCAGCCTACGGGCGAAGACAAAGTTACGGAAAGGGACTTTTCGTGATCTTCTATTTGCTGACAACTGCTTCCTGTGCCAAATTGGAGTCTGACATGCAGCAGAGTATGGACTATTTGTCTTAAGCTCGTGGCAATTTGGTCTCACAATCAGTATCAAGAACAGATGTGATGAACCAACATGCACCAGCAACGTCTAATATAGAGCCTGCCATCACAGTCAATAGACAAATCCTCCAGGCAGTTGACAAGTTCACCTTCCTCAGCAGCAGCCTACATCAATGACGAAACCAGCGCCAGAATTGCAAAAGAAAGTGTGACCTTCGGCAGACTACACGCAAATGTGTTGGAACGTAGAGGCATCAGTCTGCAAACAAAACTGAAGGTGTACAAAGCCACTGTTTTGCCGACCCTGCTGTATGCATGTGAAACGTAGACGGTCTACGGACACCATGTGAAGAAGCTGAACCATTTTCACATGGGTTGTCTAACGAAACTGATGAGGATAAGATGTCAGGACAAGGTCCCAGACTATGAGCTTCTCACACGGGCAGGCATTCCAAGCATCCACACTCAGCTGGTGAAATCACAGCTGAGATGTGCAAGGCCACGTCACCAGGTGTTCCGACAAGCGACTACGAAAGATGATCTTCTGCGGCGAGCTGAAGAAGGAAAAACAATCAATCTCAGGGAGGTCCGAAGAAACTCTTCAAAGACTCCCGCAAGTCATCTCTGAAACACTTCAACATTGACCTTGGGTCTTGGGAAGATCTCGCACCGGATCGTTCTACCTGGCGCAGTCTCATTCATACTGCAGCAACATAATATGATCTGAGGAGAATTTAAGAGGCAGTGCACAAGCGCAAGCAGTGCAAATATCGGGACTGCAGCACGTCATCTGTTGATCAAGCAACGACACGCGGCATATCCTATCCCGTGTGCCAGAGACAGTTCAGAGCACAAATTGGCCGGATCAGCCACTCACATGCCCACAGAAATCAAACCAGTTAGTAATTCCATGGTCATCTTCGAAATCGAAGGACGAACAACAAGACAGCATATATATAAATTCCAAAGATGGTGTTAGGTATAAAAATTTAGTTCTACCATGCTTATATTATTTGGAACTGGGTATTAAACAAGCTGTCAAAACGTTACAAGATTGTACAAATACAATAACCTAGTGCTAACGAACACCCTTTGCCCCCACAAACTATCGCGAAGATGGGCTTGGCACAGCCCAGACTGAAAACATCACAACCAGATTGATTACATCTTGGTGAGAAAGCGCTTCCGGTCTAGCGTAAACATTGCCAGAACACGTAGCTTCCCAGGAGCTGATATAGGAAGCGACCATGACTTGCTGATGATGACTATCAAACTTCGTCTGAGGAAGACCAATAAGCCAAGACAAGTTAGGATCAGGTTCGACCTTGAAAAGCTTAAAGATCCAAGCGTGACACAAGCATTTGAAACATCAATAGGCGGAAAATTTGCACCACTCACAATTCTGGAACATGAAGAAATAAACCTAGACTCCTTGATCATCACCTTCAACAAGGCAGTATTAGACACGGCCGGAGAGATCCTTGGCAAGCGTTGTAGAATAAAGAAGCCTTGGGTCACAGCAGATATCCTCGACCTCTGCGATGTGAGGAGGAAACTGAAGCGTAAGCGAGGAGACCATGAAGGAACAAAAAAATACAATGAGATTAACAACAGGATTAACAAGGGCATAAAGAAAGCAAAAAAAAGCTGGTTAGAGGACCCATGCAAGGAAGTCGAGAAAAGCCTGAACTAGAATGACAGTAAAAGGGCATACCAGTTGGTGAAAGACCTGACAACAGAGAAACAGAGGAGATCTAATACGATTCAGGACAAGGCTGGTAAGAGTCTGACAGAAAACCAAGACATTCTTAACAGATGGACGGAATACTTTACAACCAGGAGACTTCGGGAGACCAAGCTGTACTAAACGTACCACTGACCACGACAGAGGTTGACCACCCGATCACAAGGAATTAGTAAGGCTGCAGTAAAGGCGCTAAAGAAGGGGACATCAGCTGGGGTAGACAATATACCAGCAGAACTTGTTCAAGCAGGAGGAACTTCCATGATAGATGTCCTCACAACAATATGCAACAAAATCTGGCAAACAGGAGAATGGACCACCCCATGGACCCAGTCTCTAATCGTGACTCTTCCTAAAAAAATTGAATCTACAACTGTGTCAGAACTACCGAACAATCAGTCTCATCAGTCACCCAAGCAATGTTATGCTTAAGATCATCCTCAATAGACTGAAACCCCAAGCAGAGCACATCATTGCGGAAGAACCGGCAGGTTTCAGAGCAGGACGTAGCACTACAGAACAGATCTTCAATCTTAGAATCCTCTGTGAAAAATATCTCCAGCATCAACAGAACTGACTTCAAGAAGGCTTTCGACAATGTATGGCATGCAGCCTTGTGGGCCACCATGCGGATATACAACATAAACGCAAAACTAATCCCCACTAGGGAAACCCTGTATAATCAGACTACTAGTACAGTTCTCGTCAATGGCAACATAGGAGACTGGTTCAGAACCACAGTCGGGGTCAGACAGGGGTGCCTTCTCTCACCAACTCTCTTCAACATCTACCTGGAAAGGATCATGTCCGACGCCTTGGAAGACCATGAGGGCAGTGCTGGAGGCAGAACAATCACCAACCTGCGCTTCGCTGATGATATCGATGGCTTAGCAGGAGATGAACAAGAACTGGAAACCTTAGTGAACCGTCTCAATCAAGCATCACTAAGATATGGGATGGAGATAAAAGCTGAAAAGACAAACATAATGACAAACAAGCCGAGTGGCATCCAAAAGGAAATAAGAGTGAATGGACAGAAGCTGGGCACAGTAACAAGCTTCAAGTACCTAGGTGCTATCGCCTCTGATGAAGGTTCAAAACCTGCGGTTCTTTCCATGATTGCGCAGACAACATCTGCTCTGGCCAGGCTGAAGCATATTTGGAAAGACAGCAACATTACGCTTAGGTCCAAGATCAAGCTTATACGCTCCCTCGTCATGTCCATATTCCTATATGCATGTGAGACATGGACCCTGACAGCAGAATTAGAGAAAAGAATCCATGTTTTAGAGATGAGATGTTATCGAAGGATCCTGAAAATCTCATACTTAGACCACGTCTCAAATGCGGAAGTGCGCACTAAAATCCAAGGTGCAATTGGACCTTATGAAGATCTGCTCACCACTGTAAAGAAACGCAAACTAAGATGGCATGGTCACGTCTCACGCTCAACTGGCCTGTCAAAGACAATCCTACAGGGCACAGTGAGAGGAAAAAGAAAACGAGGCAGACAGAAGAAGAGATGGGAAGACAATATCAAAGAGTGGACAGGCATGGACTTTGCAAAGTCCCAAAGAGCAGTGGAGAACAGGGCGAAATGGAGAGAGATTCTCGCAAAGTCATCAGTGGCAACCCTTCGACCAGCAAGGTTACGGGAGAAATGAAAAATTATATATATATATATATATATATATATATATATATATATATATATATATATATATATATATATATATCTTGTGATAACATAATTATGTCATAAATACATCAATGCCGACAAATCAATAATTCCCCATATGTTAAAATATTACCATGTCTTGAATGGAATACAGTTTGTACCTACACTTTTATTGGAGCTATCTGTATATTTGTCAGTCACACCGCACAGAAATAATGTAAAGGCATACAAATTGAACATAGCTGTGATATATTAAAAGCGATTAAGTCGTTCTTGACGATAAAATTGCAATAGTAACATGATTATGCAGCAAGTATAAAACAAGTTGTATAACTATTGCTATTTCAGCACAAAACAGTAAATATCACATATACCAGAATGGACATGAAATACGCATGAAGCGGCATCTAAAGCATGAATATACACCGTTGTTATTGTCATATGCAAATTAAAGCCTACAAAATAGCATTTAGAAGCAAAATAGCATTTAGAAGTATATTATGAATTCATGCTAACCATTTATGGTATTAAAATCACCTTTGTGTATCAGTATGCTAAGTACATGGCAGTCACTTCTATTCGATCAACAAAGAAAACATCTACTAGTCATCACTGTCATCATACATGATGACCATCATGTTTTCAATCTCAGCCGAGTCCTCCTCATCATCATCGTTACCATCCTCGGTCGCAGCATGTTCGGTGTCATCTCTAGCATGTGCTGATGTCGACCCGCCTAAGTTATCTACAAGTTCCTTGTTACGATATTGCCTTGTGTTCATTCGTATGTCAAATTACCACGCTCATCTTCTTTCCAGTCATGTACCACAGGGTTTTGGATCTCATGTGCTTGATTCCATAAAGCTGATCAATAGCTGTCCCGATATGACCTGATATTTCTGTGTGAACATGTCGAAGCGAAGCTTGTTCACATCAGTGTATCTACTTCTACGTACATTCAGCAAACAAATGTTTCAAGCTCTCCAAATGAACTCTTTGACACGTCAACACTTTGTAATAGATAGCTGAATTATAGAATGTTTATTAAATGCATTTCCATCACAAATATAAACTGTTTCCTCATCATGTGCTTTGTCACGGCTCAATAGTTGCTTCTAGGCTAAGAAGCAACTTCTCTTTATCAGAATATATCGGGTCCTCTTTTATCGGAAACAGCAAATCCAAAAACAACTTCCACAGCTGCCTAGTGGTTACACGACTGGAATAGGCAAGCTCACTGCGGTTAGAGAGTTGCTAAAAGTTAAATATATTTCTAAAATGTTCAGTACCTTGTCCTTCTGTTTATCTGTTTTATCATTCTTGTTATAAGCTTCCGGACTGCATTCCAATACTAGAAGTAGATATTTCTCAAGTTGTGTCAGATGTGTTAATATTGAAAGTGAATAATACAAATCTTTCTGCATTCAAATCAACTGAATTTTCTTTCAGCCATCTCTTAAATTATGAATCTACAGAGACATAAACAGACAAATATATTAACTTACAACGAAGACATACCTTAGATACAACCTAATGTATAAATAACCTAACATTTGAATTACAGCTGCCTTCTGGATATGATGTCATAATTGCGTCATACTTGAGAAGCTAATAATGTATTTAAAAATCCAACATTACGTTTAATAAATATGTTCTCGTTGTCAAAAACAGCAGGTTACCCCCATATTTCGCAATTTTATTTTTGAGAGATTAGAGTACCAAATTCCACCGAACATAAAAGCCAAATGACCCGATGTTCAAAATGCACACAAAATGTCATCGCACCAGTATACATGGGTGTTTGAAGGACAGTCTATAAAACTCCCAAAAGGTAAGGGCGGAGGCAGAGCCCAAGGTCTATACAGGACGGAAACGCATACTTTTCTTTTGTAAAATGCCCGTTTAGATAAGGCATTACATCTATATAGATACTATGAGAAACAACTCTCTTAATAAATATGTTACACTTCTTCCTCAAAGTAAGTTATCAAAATAGCAACCTTTTAAACTAGTTTGATATAACAATATGATTAACACTAATGGGCAAAAGTCTATATTTGATACATTTCAATTTCGTCTTCAAAATGTGGTATAATATGTCCTAAAACAAAACAAGATCTTCTAGCGCAGATATGTTTGGAATTTTAAAGAACATTTCAACACACTCAGGATCCATCAAATATATAATTATGAATAGTCTATCTGTCTGTCCCTCTCTCTCTCTCTCTCTCTCTCTCTCTCTCTCTATCTCTCTCTCTCTCTCTCTCTCTCTCTCTCTCTCTCTCTCTCTCTCTCTCTCTCTCTCTCTCTCTCTCTCTCAGATGTCTCATTATACTCATGGTTATTTCCTTTCTCAGATTTGAGGTGGAATGACTGCTTCAAACTGTACTGGAGTGGGAAGACATATGTTATAACTTCCTCCATTGTTGTGAGGATTCTGACCTACAACTTTGCATCAACATTTCAAACTTAATTATTTACAATACTGTGCACAATGTTTACAACCTCGCACTTTTCCTGAACATTTGTCTTCAGTTGAAAACATGCATTTGTTTTCCTAACTTTTCATTTTTCTATTCACTTTCTTTCAAATTTGATTAATATTTGCATCCGACACCATGAAATAATGTCCCACATTTAGCACGCATCCTCCTCCAGATTTGTGTATGCTTCAGAAAATGTCAACATGGAATATGCTACCAGGTTTAGTGCTGTATGTATGTATGTAAGCACAACATTAGACAATTAATAATATATATATATATATATATATATATATATATTTTACTTAGCTGTCGAAAATTGGTTTTGATCTACCTCTGCAAATTCATCAATGTCATCATTTTCTTGCTTAAAATAATCTGACACACATTTGCTGTGGAGTTTTAGAAAGGTTGTTTTCGTAATTTTCAAACGGAAAAAAAGATATCTTTTCGATCATTGGTTTTTCATTCTGAACCCACTCTTGACTACTTTTAATCATGGTTTTGTGCAATGCCATCAAATGTTTATTCCAGTAGGGCTTTAAGAAAGGTTTGAATTTTCAAGTCCGCATGGTGTTTCTGTTGGCAAGAGCTATATCATGAACCATCTGGCTATGCAATATATCAGTTTGCTTCTTGTTTTTTGGAAAAATAGTCATATATCGCTCTAACAATCTGTGTAATTCTTGAGCACATTAATACCTTTTTCTAAGGTCAGCTTTTTCCATTTGTATTTCAAACGATAGAAGCTTGAGACCGACATCTTATAAGACTGAAAACAAAAGATCCAAATATAGATATGTCACTTGAAACATGTAAAGCATCATTATCAATTATCATTGCCTCTTTGGCCATATCAATGTTTGAAGTGTCAAAAACGATGTGATCAGTTAGAGACTCACATGCACCAGAATAAAAAACATATTAGCAGCAATAATCTTTGCAAACGTCAATCAGTGTTCAAAGAAAATAAATTGTTGCGAATCAAAATTCATGATACCTTAAGGAGTGTTATTCAAGAAACTTAGAGAACTTTAACAAAAGTATACATGAACATGTCACAATAAAGTTTCCTTACTAGAGTGGAGATTGTTTTAACAAACCACATATGGGACCCCAAGAAAGTGGTTTCTGAAGACAAGTGGTCCTTAAATGCAGTTTTCTTTTAGCATATAAAGTATCAAATATAGAATCAAAATGTGTGGTTACTTAAGACAGGTGGTCTCTTAAAGGTAATGTTCGATACACAGATTCAACTGCAGTTTGGGATGTATATTAAGATAATGATAATATTAGTTATAAATAATTCTGCAAAATGTGTCAATAGATCCATATTCTCAAATCTGATGAGTTCAGAAAAATAAACAGAAGAGAGAAAACAAGATATATATATATATATATATATATATATATATATATATATATATATATATATATATATATATATATATATATACATATTTATATATATATACATATACATATATATATATATATATATATATATATTTATATATTTATATATATACATATATATACACATATATATACGCACATGAATGTGTGTGTATATATATATATATATATATATATATATATATATATATATATATATATATATATATATCTCTCTATAGCTACACTATCAACCAGAAGTTAGGATGAAAAACCAAAAATGTAATCTATCTTCTACGATGCAAGATCTGTGGCACTCAATATGTTGTCGAAACCGCTGACTTCAGTCAGAAAACGAATGAATAACCACAAGAGGCACATTCGGAACAAAATCAACGCGAATCTTGCCAAGCTCTACAACTCGACTGGGCATTCAGTCGAGTCCCTCGAGATGCTACCAATTGATTCTAACCTGGGGTAGGCCGATATAGAACGCACACCTAAGGGACGATACTGGATACTTCAATTGAAAACTTATGGGGAGTTCGGCCTAAATGAAAAAGTCTAACCTTCCTATTGCAATCTTATCATAACTACAGCCATGCATCAGTTTATCAGACGTACGCATTTTTGCGATAATATTTACCCAAATATATATTAAGTAACTCTTTAAACGTGTCTCTGGTAATCTTCTTCTTCTTCTTCTTCTTCTTCTTCTTATTATTATTATTATTATTATTATTTGTACTCTTGTCATTATCTCGCTATACCATGCTCATGACATACTTCCTTGGTACCTCCATGCATAACTTTACCGGGATATAATTTCCTTTGTACATTTTGATGATGGCATTGATTTATCGCTGCGCATGGTGTCAGTCCTTTGTTCAAAGCCTGGAATTAGGTCAAAACACTTTGGTCCTGTTCGTGATACGCGCGATAAACACTTTGAATTATTTTTACACAACTTTGTTGGGCTGATGGCAACATAACATAGATATCTACTTTACCCGTTTAATACCGTTTCTTAATTTTCTCTTCTTTCATTCTTCTATTATTAATCCTTTGTTTATTTCCCCGTCATTTAAACATGTAGGAGTCAAGAATTTTTCTTGGCTTTTGTGTTTGGTGGGGTGGGGGTGGGGGGGTTGTGGATGTAAATTGTTTCTTCCCCTGACGAAGTGCTTGTTTACCTCGAAACGTTCGGAAACTGTTTTGTATTTGCGCCGTTATCAATTTTTGTGTCATTATATATATATATATATATATATATATATATATATATATATATATATATATATATATATATATGGCATATTACTCAAGAACGATCAGAGTTATATTATATAAAAAGCCATCGTGGCGTAATAAAATAAGAGACAGAAGAGAATAAAGAGACCGAAAATGAGAGAAGAAAGAGAGACAGAGTGAGAATGGGAGAGAGACAGACAGACAGAGAACATAGAGTATTTAAATATTATAAGTTCGAAGAGTATCTAAATAAATGCGAACATCATTTATAAATGCTCAGTGTGATAATTGTACAAAAGTGACATCAATAATTTGAATGAACAATCTTTTGATATGTTTCGCTTAATATACACATTGGACGAATTCTCCTTTTCCCCAATATTCAACAATGTGTTTCCCGAATATTCAATGATGTGTTTGAAATCTATTATGTGTCACAACTTTTGGTTTTATAGGACTGTCTATATTGTGTGATTTCAACTGATATAGAACTATAAACTTCAAGTTAAGTTGTAAGAAGTCCGTTATAACGCCCTACTTCAATTATTACCTTTTATAATTTGGGTTAATATCTTTTAATCCAAGCCTGCAATCTCATTCTCCTTGGACTTTGTTTCTCTCTCCCTCTCTCTCTCTCTCTCTCTCTCTCTCTCTCTCTCTCTCTCTCTCTCTCTCTCTCTCTCTATATATATATATATATATATATATATATATATATATATATATATATATATATATATATATATTGTAACCAACCTAGGGTATTTGCTATTATTATTTACGTCTCTGCTTAGAGCTTTTTTAGATTTTAGTAATTATGTGTTTGATTATTGGGGTGGGGTGGGAAATATTTCTCAAACGTAGCAATTAGCAAATTACTAAGAGCAGACGTCATAATGTATAGTATTCACGAGACCTTATGGTGACACGGATAAGTTTCGTACAATGGACGCTCCCTAATTTGTTAACTTAAGGAATTCTCGGTATATTTTCACGAATACGTGTTTCGTACATTGAGATAGGAATAATTCTTTGTATTAAGTGTTTGGGTCGTCTTTCGTGGTGCGCGATGTGAAGTACTGATCTACGGCTTCGAAAGGCTTACTGATGGGTCGTAGAAATTTGAAGCAAGAAAGCCAAGCAAGTGTTAAATTAGAGTCTCGTAAATGTGTAATCATTAGGTGATTAGAGGAAAATTATTTGTGGTATATGCGCGTTTAAGAACGATTCAGTTGTCTTGATGTCCTTGGAAATAGTGAAAACATCGACCTCGAGCCATACTCACGTAGAAGTTGTTTGATTCGCTCGGTAGTGAGCCCCCTTGCGTGTTATATATATATATATATATATATATATATATATATATATATATATATATATATATATATATATATATATATATATATATATATATATATATATATACATTACAACACTCCTGTGGATAGGGATACTATTAGCTTTAAAGTCCCTACTAAACCGGCTAGGAAGAACCTCTTGGTAGGCCTTGTACATTTGTAGATGTCTGACCATTCGACACAAATTATCATACGAATGTACAAATCTTTTATTATGGTACTTCTCTGTCTACTTGCAGGAGATACATTCCAGAGATGCCGACAATATGCGAATCTTCACATTGTGATCGATGTCGTTATTGGACGTCTCGTCTGCTAACAGTTTTTCTCTGTTCTTCATTCATCCTTTACTTATTCCTGTACTCTAGCACCTTCGATGGCATCAAGATTCCTTCATTGTTCAAAAATGTACAAGGGGAGCCTACTGCGTTTTGGAATAACACAATTGGTTCCCTATCTGACTTTCTAAATCTTAAAAACATCACTAATGTCCAGTTCCAGTTACCACTAATAAGATCATCGACGAATTTGTCTCTAACTTCTAAACCATCATCGCCCCAAGCTGTTCAAATCATTCGGCAAAATATATCATCCCCATGGAAAGAAAGGATACGAGAACTGTCAAAAAATCAAACAAAGCCTTTACTTACATTATTCACTTCTTGGACTGATGACGAGGACAAGTATCTGGTACATAATCTAACAACACTGAATTGGTTATCACTTCGTCCTTTTGTTTTGCCGATTATATTCACAAATGAAACTGCCTTAGCAAAGGAGTGTGAAAGTGCTGGTTGGGTAGTTTTGCCTTTAAGAGTCGCCGCCGCAGATGGAGTTCCGGTTCTGAAGTATATGTACATTGACGCGATGAAAAGATTCCAGTCCAATTTTTATGCATTCGCTAACGGTGACATCTTATTCACAGATGCCTTGGTTGATACATTACTTGAAATCCTTGAAATCCTTCAAAATAATTTAACATCACAGCCTTCTACTTTGATTGTCGGTAAAAGAACCAATGTTCACAATATAACAAGGGAAGAAGGATCATCTTGGAGTGAAGTTACAAAGGTAGCGAAGAAAAGAGGAGAACTTTTCAGAAGTGACGCAGAGGACTATTTCATCACGTCACCATCGTATCCGTGGAATGATATACCTGAAGTTGTGATAGGGCGTAGAGCGTATGATAATTGGTTGGTTCTAAATGCACGAAAGCAGAAACACAAAGTCATAGACGCAACAGACACCATTCTAGCTGTGCACCAGACTGGGAAAGATGGCAATTTTGAAGGCATGACAAAGAAAACTACAGACTATAATCATAATTTGCTAGTATCAATGCATAAAAGTTTACAATACCATGTGGGAGTCACTGTATGTGCGGAATATCAAACAACAATAAATACGGGAAATATTTTGATCACTTCTCGAAAACTCCCCAAGTATTGCGATGTTAGATAACAACTTACAAATATAAAGAAATGCTAAAAAAAACCAGTTATATTAGAAAGAAAAAAAAAATTGTCAATAAAACATTTCAACATGTTTTAACTTTTGCATTATTTACTCGTAAAAATCTGTTTTTGTCTTTTCCTCGTTAGAAAAGTAAATTATAAATCCCTTTAAACAACACAATTCCTGTATTTATTTTGCATTTATAAGTTAGTGATACTGATGATAAATTAGTGGAAAGTGTTGTGACCAAAATCAATTTAAAAAAGCTACTGTACCAGTAGATGATAGGCGAAGTTTTTATTGCATCTGAATCATTACTCCTCGGTAATAGATTGATTTTATTCCGTAACAGTGTATAAAACTAATAGAATCATTTACTTTCTTCTCGTGGCGAACACAATTTATTGTTCGTTATCGTATTCTCGTGTCCTCACAAATAAATAGTCAATCCTATGACACCAGACTTGTCAACGAAATTATTCCACCAAAGGTGGAGGCCAGAGGTATTCTTTAAGAAACATTTTAAATTTTGAAGTACCATTTTGTCGTTTACAGCTAACAAATAAGTTCTTTTCTTCACTCAACTACCAAATTATGGAACAATTTACCCCA
Organism: Margaritifera margaritifera; assembly: GCA_029931535.1. Taxonomy (NCBI): domain Eukaryota; kingdom Metazoa; phylum Mollusca; class Bivalvia; order Unionida; family Margaritiferidae; genus Margaritifera; species Margaritifera margaritifera. The sequence goes on along the minus strand of JAQPZY010001656.1, from coordinate 874,321 downwards.
CAATATAAGAAACTCTATATCTGTCTTCCAAAAACAAACAAAAAAACAACAAACAAAAATCAAGGAAGTGCCATCTTAGTACTCTATAGGTGAATGGAAAATGTCTATATTTGAACTACATTGTTGCCAATCTATTGTGTATTTGCTCTGAATCAAATAAAACAGCATACCACTATTTCTTTGAATGCAAACTATAGAATAATCTTCGAATCCTACTGATGCACCTGCTCAAACTTCCAGTTTATATTGACCTATGCATGCTTTTTTTGACGACGATACTCTTAACGTTACGCTAAATATTGAAGTTTTTAAGCAGGTTCACCTTAATCTCAGACGTACTAACCGCTTTTGAGTCTTTAGATCTAACAATGGAGTTCAAGAAAGTAAAATTCAAACGTGTTTGTCTTTAATATCAATGTCGTGGTACTTAAATCTTAGGCACTATTATCATTAGTATTACTTTCTACAACAGATTTCCTTGGTTTTTTCAACCCCGATCATCATTTGGCAATATACATATATGTGTGTCTAAGTATGTATATGTAGGTGTGTATGTGCATAAGTGTATGCATGTATATGTATATATATGCATGAGAATCTATATATGTATACATGTATGTATGTCTATATGTGTGCATATGTCTATGTATCTCTATGCATGTATGTTTATATGTATTCGAAGCTATTATACTATAATTCAAATATGATTAAATTTATTCATCCAGGAATGACAGTTAAAAGTTTAATAATATAAGAACTGTTCATATATTTGTATATATGTATTTATGAATTTTTGGTGTAACCTATTCTCTCATGGTACCTCACCTTTCTTTATTCCTTTATAATCTCGCACCTGAAACAATGATTGATTAAGATCACTTTAGTTCGTACACTCATTCAAATATCATTTCAATTTTCTTTGTAATTTTCACATGATGCATGAAATATTATGTTTTGTATATGTTACGGGAAAAGCTATTTTAAGTTGCAAGAACTTGTGTCTAACCCTTTATGTTCCTAATATATGCAATAAAATATGTTTAAAAACAAAATAGTCAACAGATGATGCAAATTACATTGAGGGTATAACTGACTGCGATGATATTATTGTATATCTTTTGCTGTCAAATAAAGGTCATTTAAGTATAATCAGTTTCAATGACACATGTGGTGAGGGATCTAGAGTATAATATGTAGTTATTAGAGACTATATATCCCGTCACACTTTACAGTTGAAGACTTTATCCTTTTAACCTTCTTTGTTTTATTTTAAATATTTTTTATATAACTTTGGCATCTTTTATTGTTTTTTCTTGTAAGAAAAAAATATTTACTTTTATTTAGAAGGGTTTATCTTCCTGAAGATTATAGTAATTTTTGTAATGTAAATTTGTAACCTTTATATTTTAAAAACTTTTTAAAGGATTTTTGCCTTTTGTCTTGAAGGAATATATATTTAGGTCTATTTGAAAGGGTTTATCTTCGTTAAGTTTTTTGCAATATTCCTTTTATACGCTTAGAACAATACTTTTTATTTGGCACTATATAACCCAGATTGTCTTTAGTTCTGAAGCATGATGCATACATCCGAAGCCTCGCTTCCGATTAACCGGATAATGCAATAACCAGCGTTACCTTGATTATCGTTGATTGTGAAACTCGTCTTAATGTAACACTCTGAAATAAAATATCACTGACTGGAGAAAGTCAATCGACAAGCCGGGTTTTCTTTTTTCCAAATTATGTTTGTTTGTTTGGGGGGGGGGGGGTCATTGGGAAGATTTGTTCTAACTAACTTAGACAGAAAATCTGAAAATTTGATTGTTATTTTTTTTTTCAAGTTCACTTTGATAAGTAATTACATAGATGTCGTATATACTAACGATCAGTAACTTATTTTTTTCAAAATATCTCTATAAATCTGTTGACGTAAAAATTATTTAAATATACTATGAAATAATGAACATAAATTTTGCACAAGTTTTGTACGTTTACAGAAATGGATATCTGAAATATATGCTGATAAAACTATATAAATTATTAACTAATATAATTTATTTTATATTTCATAATAAGATATTGAAATATATCAGTGGGAGAAAAAATATATCGCCACAGTGCCGATACCACCTTTGTCGCCACAGTGGTGTTATCACTTTTGGAACTACTTTCTATTTCCATTTAGGAAGTATATCTGCCCTTATGTATGTTCTTCAGACCTGTATTTCCATATTTAGGCATATTTTATTTTTTCTTCTTCTTTTTCTTTTCTCTTTCTCTCCCACCCTTGCTCTCACTTTCTCCCCATCAGAATGAGTAGAACTTAAAATGTGTAAAGACTGTTGGCCCTCTAGTATACATTATGTAATCAACGAAAAGGCGCCGTCACGAATGCATAAAAATGAACCCCAAACAACAAAAAGCAAGCTTCAAGTATTAATTTTTTTATAATTAGTTTTCCACATTAGTCATGCAAATTGTCAGTGACTGAACATACATGAACTGTTGCTATTCGATATTCCGTGTCACCCATACAGCATTGTGTACCTGTTACACTCAACGGCAAAATGGTACACATCTTTAAGAAAAACTCTTGATTAAATATAGTAATAAAATTGTTTATGTAGCAGATTTAACTGTCATCACGATCATAATCATATCTGAAAACGATGGAGAAATCAGGCATTGATTAGCGTCGATTGCAAACCAAAATTAAGTGACAATCGAAATTAGGATGCAGCGTCTCTAATCGAAATTGACTGCAAGCCTGCGAACACACAAACATTCAAGTCTGAATGCAAAAATAAACAAAACCAGCAACCAAAATCCTTTCAGGTAAACTCACAAGCATTAAAATGTGTTGTTTAATGATGTTACACTCTGAAGCCTGTTGGAACGTTCTGTCATGTCGCTATTGTTCCCCCAACACAGCAATGTAGTTCGCAATGTTCACTGTATCAATCCGCGCAAGAAATGTGTTAATGAAAATAAAAATCTCTTCATTTTCTTATGAAAAAAATTCTATAATTTGAAAAAATACACATTTTGAAACACTGTATATGCAACCAAATTTGTTAAAAAGTCGCTGTCCTAAAATTGTTGTAAAATTGTGGAACTTCATTTTCTCGATATAGTAATGCAGCCGTTAATCGCCTTGACACAGAAGGGACAAGCAAATCCATGCAAATCGAAGGTTTTTGCCAACAACAAAAAAATATATAATAAAAAGAAAATCTACGCTTTTTTGAGTAGATGTAAGGAAATATTTTACTCGTGAAGTGGACATATTTTGTATTGTCACTCGTGGCAAAGGAAATATTTTACTCGTGAAGTGGACACATTTTGTATTGTCACTCGTGGTTTCATTTTACTCGTAAAGTGGACACATTTTGTATTTTACATGTGACTTCATTTTACTCGTGAAGTGGACACATTTTGTATTGTCACTCGTGGCTTCCTTTTACTCTTGAAGTGGACACATTTTGTATTTTGACTTGTGACTTCATTTTACTCGTGAAATATTTCCTTGTATCAACTCAAAAAAACGTAGATATCAGCTATATGCTTCATTTTTTAAATAATTAAATCTGATATTGATTAATTATGAATTTGTGAAGGACTTTTTCAGCGAAATAATGTTTTCTTAAGGCTGCTTGGGGTTTTTGATTGGGAGGGGGGTATTTTTAATGGGGAAGCAATGTTTTCATGCAGATTTGTTTTATGTTTTATTTGTTTTCAGAATTTATTTTATTCCCAGGATCATAAGAAAATAATCCACTTTCGATGTGAAAATGAAAAGCACAAGATGTAAAAATATATATATCATCATCATTATTATCATCATCTGCTTCATCATCATCAAAATGAGGACATGAACATTGTAAAATGGATGCACGTAACTAAACTATCACTGAAAACAGTTGCTTACTATCTGCAACTTCTTGTTTATAAGGTCTCGTTTTTAGGTAGCCTTATGAGAGGTTCCGATCCCTGCAAATATTTTATGTCTTTGGCGTAATCAGGCTAGCAATAACGAACTCGGATAGTAAAACTCTGTACAGCTGTTACGAGTAAAGCGAACAGCAATATCTGAAATTTCACAACGCTCTCAAATGGCGTTTTGTCTACTTTTTACTGGTATACAAGTTGTAATATGTAATCGCATTTCAAACAGTATGTATGTAGGATTCAATTTTTTTAAAAGGTCTGCCTGTTAATACAATTTGTTAAAAAACAAAACTGTCCTCATAGTCAAGTCCGAAAAACTAACTAAGGTTAGAAAACTGATTTGATTTAAAATTAGAGGCTAATTTGTAAGATACATGTAGATCGGTGTATAGATATATGTTTATAAAACATAATTGGGTATAATAATATGCTTACGACACATTTTTGCGATTTGTAGGATATCTCTCTCTCTCTCTCTCGCTCTCTCTCTCTCTCTCTCTCTCTTTCTTCAATAAAAACCTTCAACAAAATTGCATAATTAGATGTTCACTTATAGAACTGTATAATAAAGGTGTGAATTAGAATGATCATTATACTATTATGTGTATAGAGTGAACCCAAGGTCTCAGCCTGGGCACCATTATCTTATGTATGGGGCAATTAAAAAGAGTAGTAAATGCTATAATAATTATGATATATTTTGATATAGAATTATTGACATATATCTAGCGGTGTAACATTTATTCCAGATATAAGAATCATGACATGTACACACCAAAAATCATCTTTCTTGTTTGTTTTTTGCTTTTGTTTTTTTTTTTTTTTTTTTTTTGTTTTTTGTTTTTTGTTTTGTTTTTATTGAAAACTCTGCACACATAAAAACCATAGCAAAACCAAAACTATCCTTAGCTACCCTATGGGAAAACCATAGATGGAAACATTTGGTAATCAGGAATTACTTTACATGTACAAACATTGCACACTGGATTTTGTTTCATGTGGTTTTACCGTTCTTTTACTAACATATGATGTTGTCGTACCAATTTTAATATTCTTTAAGAGATGTAGTAATTGACACTTAAATATAATGTCTTCAAAATTTGTTTTGTTTTCATCATTTTTGCAGGTGTTATAATATTTCATAGGACGTGAGTACTGGTATTACTCAAGTAATTTCGGTTCTGTCTACTTCTGAAATTGTTATCCAAAACTTCTGAAATACTATTCTTAACAAGCAAAACATAGATAAATAGTGTCTGGTATATGTTACGGACTCTTATCCCACCAAAAACATCTTAGCTTTGCCTCCCACCCCCACCACTTTTTTATAATTTTCAGTTAGCGAGTTCCCATACAGAATGCCTGCGCAGGCTGAATGCCTAAATAGTTCCCATTGTTTTGGTTTTTTTTAGATTCTTTACAAGCATGTCAAAGCAACAACTTTTCATGTATACACTGAGTAATTAATACGACTATACTGATGAACTATATAAGTACGTAAGAACATGAGATGTAGTCGTGGTATGTATTGGTATATGTCTCTTAACCGAATAAATAATACCAATTTTTGATTGCGCATGGCAAATAAAACGTTTTATCTCTTTTTAAGTTTTGGCTGTACAACAATTATCTTTTATCTAAATTTTATTTTCATCTCCACATTCATAACAAGCACAAAAGTTTATCGATGATGTTACATATTTATCTAACAGGTGAACAAAGAATATATTCAACTTCGATCTTCTTTATTGTTCATCCGATCTTTCTATCCGTACAAAATAAGAGGGCTCTCGGGCGATATGTAAAATAATATTTAAACAATCCAATTCTTAGAGGTGACAGATGATTATCTTACAGAAAACCCTCTAAGAGATCTCCAATGATCTTCACGTGTCAGCATACTAATTTCGATTTGAAGTAAAATGGATAATCTTGGTAACATTGATTTTCCATTTATAAGGATTTTAGCCGAAAGAAAAAGTCCTTATTGCGATGTCAGTGGAGAAACTGTACAAAAGATGCTTAAGAGTCAACGATAGTACCAATAAAACTCGCCCTTTGCTTCTTCGAGATCGTTTAAATTATGTGCATATTTCCATTACGTACCGTTGTCTACCTCAGAAACCTATTTTCTTTTCCTTTAAAAAAAAGTTTTGCTTATGTTTATGTTTAGTACTGACTTGCGTACAGTACGGATTAAGGTGGTAAGAGGTCCTGGGACAGTTTCAAAAAGCGGACATCCCACCCATTGAAACTAATGCCCAATAAAGATCACTTTTTCCCAGTGCCGAATTTTTTTTATTTATATGCAATTTAATCTCCTCAATTGCAACTAACCTCCAATATCCCTACTGCATGATGACCTTACAATGTAAAAGGGGAGGAGGGATTGACAGACAGCAAAGTTCGTTAACAATGTTGGCCTGATTTTGTTTTGATGGATATAAAATGTGAGTCTCATAGACGCTTTCCGTATGGAGGATTGATCTCCTTTGCCAGACGCTTTCCGTATGGAGGATTGATCTCCTTTGCCAGCGAATCGGCTGAACATCGATGTACAAACTAATGTGGAAAACTCGTATATGAATTACTTATCTTATGAAAAGGCTTCCTTTGATACATAAGTTATTTAATATTTTGATCATTTCTACTCAGTCTGTACCTTTAGTATTGATTTTTGTTCTTTATCTAGCAATGGTTTGTTTATATTTAAGTACATGTGCTTTCCTCATTGTATCAATTTTTTTAAATTTCAGAATAGTTATTTTATTCAACCTAAATTTATCACATCGATTTTTAATTTTATTTTAAAAGAAAGGGCACAAGTCCACATAGCAACATTAAAATGTATGTACTTTATTTAATTTGTCCCTTTTAAACATGGGTTAAATTTTAAGGCAATTTGTATTGCCGTGACTTTTTTCCATCGGAAAAACTGAAAAAAGTCGCAAGTTAAATCTCCTTTTTTTAAGTTTTAATACTACATTTTCATTATTGTTGTATAAACAAAGGTATGGTTATTTTAAGCTAATGGTCTGCAGGCCACTGACAGACGAGGAATCAACAAAAGGGTCCAAAATCACACTCTTATTGGCAGGTGTGACCTAATCATTCTTGTTTTCTTTTCAATCAGTTAAACTACTACGTCATATGCGTCTTTGGACAAAACAATATAAGCTCTTATTAGCAGGGGTGTTTTGGTCATCCTTGTTGCTTTCTTTTAATGTATTAAACTGCCACGCCATATGCCGCTTTTGATAAAGGAAATTGTGAACTCAGGGAGTGCAAATTTAAGAATATGTATGTATGTGCGTATCGGCACATCAGTATAATCCTGGCTGTATCGAGCCGAGTAAGTTTAGGAATTTTCAGAAATGTATAATAAACAAAAATAGGGCATTAAAAGGGAAATTCCGAAAGTACAATGTAACATTTTTATATGAAACCCACTCCTTAAAAACGTCCAGGACCTTCTCAGCTTGAGCATAATTTTGGGATGCTTTACAGGGCAAAACAAGTGCCTTCATTAGTCGCCCCTTACGATATGCAGAAGGGCGAATTGGAGTTATTCTATATTTTAATCAACAAAATTTCACCACTAAATGGTTACTGGATTCTATGGAAGAGTGATTTACTAATCTTTTAATGAATCTCTTAAAAAATTTCCTGGATATGGGAAAACCTTTTTTAATAGATCTTTTTTATAGATCAAGATTGCAAAGTGATGACCTAAATCCAGGTTGACATTAAAAATTATCCTTACAATGAAAATACATTAATTAAAGAAACTATATGTAATTTAATAATGTAAGAAATACATCTATGTAAATATTTTTCCTTAATAAGGTCATAAATCAAGGTTGAATAAAACTTTGTTTTATATTAAAAGTGAAGAAATCAATAATCTTTAATTTAATAATGTGGATGACTGTGATTAATGAAGGCACACGATTGCAAACATTGATAAAAGCGAAGGCGATATTAAATGAAAATTCTACAATAGTAACAAGAAAACAGTTATTTTTAAACAAATTTTTGTATAGTTAAAAGACAAAATATGAAAATATTGGTGTTGAGGAGGGGCTACGGGGACAGATATAGATTAAACAAATATCTTAGTTGCTTTTATGTACTTTTGAACCGCCTTAAAAATCTCCTCGATGTCATCGAGCAATTACAAATGTTACCCACTGACAACGAATGTATGTGTATGTTATGGGACATAATTCCTATTATTCAGTTTCTGATAGTAAGATATTTTGTACAGTCTAAGAGCAAATGCTTTTGCAGTTTCTGATTCACTGCAAAAACACATATTGCTCAATGGCAAGTGCTTTTTGAATACATCGTCGTTTAATAAGCTACAACTTATTTGAAGTCTTGTGTGCATAATTTTGTGCTAATTTTTCAGCTTGATAGCAATATAATGAGAACTTTTCTAGATTCCTATTTAAATGATATTTAAAAGAGTATAACGAAAGGTTGTTCAAAATTTCCAAAGGGAAAAGATTCCATTCCGCGACAGTTTTTGGTAAAGATGAATTTTGGTGTTGATTTGTCCTGGCGAGAGGCGTTTGGAGGTTATTTCTATTTTGATGTTGTCTATTACTTACCTGACGGACACTTGGCGGAACCAAAGTCCGCATGTACCCAGGAGCCACGCCATGATGCATTTTAAAATGTTATCATTGTATGTTTGAAGTCTTGTTGAGAGTCTTTCCTATTTTGTCTTCTCCTAAATTCTAGCATACGATGTAGATTTTGTTGCCCCAAATAAACGACTCAACTTGCTACAGCTTGAACTTATTTTTTCTCTTTCCTCTTTTTCATACTGATAATATCCCTGTACCCCAAAAGAGGTCTTATAAAGGTGAAAGAAAGTAACTCTAATGATTTTCTATCAAGTTATATGTAAGCGTTTATACGCTTAGTAATTTTATATTCACTTGGTATTGTAACGTATTCACAGCTTTCTCTGAAGATTCGTAATTAAAGACACAAACCCAACAACAGCTAGTACGAGCCACGAAAGAATCTATTTTTTTTTTCCATTTAATTAAAATTTTTAAAACAATTCTCCCTGCAAGAGCTTGTTTTATCTTTCCTCTTTTTCATACTGGGTGCAGTTATACCAGATAATATCCCCGTACTCCAAAAGAGGTCTTATAGAGGTGAAATAAAGTAGCTCTAATAATTTTCTATCAAGTTTGAATTTCAAACATCATAGTATATCTAACTTTTTCCAAGCTTTTGTAGCAATTTACTGTTTACGTATATTCCAAGATAAGGTTTCATCCTATGCTAGGAGTAGATTAGGAAACGTAACTTCTGCCTCAGTGATCGTCACATCTTTTCATGAGAAAAGTCCAGACTCACTAACCCTCAAAATAGTTGTTATTACAATAAAACACTGGCTCATTGTCGTTAAATTTAATTTGTAGGGGCGCAAACCCTGGCTCAGTGGTCATCAAATTTTTATGAACGTAACTTCTGGTACAGTTTTCATAAAATTTTTATGGGAAAATCCTATCTCATTGGTCGCCAAACTTTTTAATGAGAGAAACCAGACTTAGTAGTCGTTAAAATAGTTGGGATAACAACTGAGCCATCACCCAATGCCACCACACACAGTCAAAAACAAAAAACAAAAAACAACGTAGTATAAAATGTCACTGCTTATTCCGCCGATTTTATTATTTATATAATTAACTGTTTTAATCCATTTACCACATTTACATTTACATTTTATCTTATGAAAATGTAAATAACCCATTTAATAAAAAAAAAAAATTATTTTTAGGTAATGTTTCAACTAACTAATATATCTGGGTCCGGGTCTGTTCTGTTAGGGACTATATTGGTACTTTTTAATTTATATATAAATACACACACACACACACACACACATCTGAAGATACAAACTTAAGAGTACAAACCCACCAACAGGTAGTGCAGGGTGAAAAATCTGATTATCTTTATAAGTTGTGTCATTATGGGACTTTTCGATTTTGGTTACTGATATAGGTCAAATCCTTCTATGCCCTGTGACTTTACCCTTAAATCATACGCACGTGTATGATTTAAGCAAGTGCACACAAAACCGTGGTGAGCCTCCCCCAGTGTGCGCACAAGTGAAGTTACTCCGCAGTCAGGCCTATATTATTGATTGTAACTATATACTACATATCAGAGATTCCTTTTTCTGTGCGACTGAAAATATTACTGCAGTAACAGGATTATTGATCGCCACTATATTGTATAAAATATTCTTCTGATATTATTGTCTTTGTTATTTCTCTGTGTAGCTATATTTTATATTGACTGTTGCACTGTTGCATAGTTAATGTGAGAAAAATGTGTTAAACAATTAGTGCGGTGTCTGTCTGTGTGTGTATGTATATATATATATATATATATATATATATATATATATATAGAGAGAGAGAGAGAGAGAGAGAGAAAGAGAGAGAGAGAACGGCGAAAAATTCACAGATTGATGCGTATAGTATTTTGAAAGAATTTATGAGTATATCCAATTCTGGAATTAGACTGCCAGAATAATGGAGTGTGCGTACAGAAAAGATTAAATCGCTGTTTCGCTTAAATGCATCAGAACAGATTTGTTAAAGTGGCTCAAAAAGTGTATGATTTTTCAAATCCGTATCCGGATCATCTTGATAAATTAATAGACTCAGGAATTATCTTGGAACATCAACGATGCAAACTTGGCGAATCTTATGATAAAAAACGTGAGAAGTCATTATATGATATTGTGCAAGACAAAATGAAGTCGCTGACGTTGACTAAATCACCCAGTGCAGATAATGAAACGAGTAGTGAATACTCTAATGATAATATTGAAACAATTAGTAAATATAGTAGCAGTAGCGCCAACGCAACTGTTGTAGAAATACCCGACGATGTTAACACTATTGAGAAAACACCCTACAATGTCAATACTGTCGATAAAAAAGACACAGAAGTCAATGAAATATTAGCCAGGATTGAATCGATTGCAGTTTCTGAGCCTGTTAAAGCAAAAATACTTAGAAACATTTATTGACGGAATTTACAATCAGACAATGATTATCCCTTATATATTAGTACGAGAGTGCGAAATACGAATACCAAGCAGTATGCGAAAACTGGCACACTTGAGTTATTAGGACTTGCAAATGAACCACAGCCAGTTGCCCCGGATAAATCACAGTACAACAACTAAAATAATCTGCGAGCGAGCGTAATATACAAATACATACAGGCGCAAGAAAAGCTGACATAATTGTTTTAATTAGGACTTGTGGTTGAACCGCATCAGACTGTAAGAGAGCTTCGTGAAACTGCAGCACGATTAAATATTAAAATTCCTTCACGAGCCAAGCGGGCGGAAAATGTAAATATAGTAGAAGATGAACAAAACCGCCGACGCATCGCAGCCACTATGGCCGCTGAGGCAGTCGATTATGTTCACCAGGAAAAAAAGTTCCAGAATTTAAATTATACAAACGCTCTCGTGATCTTCAAGATTATCGGGCGATTATCCCAAGTGCATACAAGCCAAACACAGACGTGTACAACTTTTATTAAATCTGCGTCCGGTAATCATATCAACACCGTAGCACGTGGGTGAGACAGAGCTGCCGTCCGGATTCAAGGTTGATATTGTTCTCAACATGGTATTTAATATGCCTGGCCATGTAACCAAAGATGGTTTTGCACCATCTATAACATCACAGCCATGGTTTCATAGAGATGGATTTGTGATCTTGAACCATAAAGACACTGAGGTTATCAATGATGAAGTTGACAAAGGTTATGTAAAGATTCTTGAGAGGTTTGAAAAATATTCCAGAGGAAGTTCAGGATGGATGCTCTCCAGATGCTTGGAAGTTCATTTTCATATTTCCCCATACAAACATTTTCGCGGATCGAGTTACATACCAACACCAAAGTATGTTTCTCCGCGGTCAGTAATCAATATAAAATATGATGATAATAGATGTTTTGAATGGGCAATCTTGTCCGCGTTGCATTCCGCGAGCGAAAATACAAACCAACCTCAAAAATACAAACAATACCTGGGAGAACTTAAGTTTGGTAACATTGAATTTCTTGTACAGGTTTCTAAGACCACTCTCACAAAGTTTGAACAACTCAACCCTGACATTTCTATTAATGACTTCGCTTGGAATAAAGTCTTTTATACGAAACGATTATCCGCCATGACAAGCGCGCGGTACAACATTGATCTGGTGTTGATGAACGATATTGATGGCCCAAAGGCGAAGCATCGTTATGTGTGGATAAAGAATCTTTCCCGGTTGGTGTACCGACACAACAAGGATAAGGGGAAAAAAATTCTATGTTAGCGCTGCCTGCGTGTATTTAGCAAACAACAGTTGCCTGGCAACCATAAGTTGTACTGTCGTGGATTCAGTGAGTAACAACAGCGTACAATAATGCAAGAACCTGGCAAGAACATTTTGAAATTTACTGCGGTGCAACGCAAACTGAAAGTCACTTATGTCATCTACGCATACTTTGAATCCCTGAACGTGCCTGTGGAAACCACTGAGGTTCAGTCGAATACAACACCAGTAGCTGAACAAGTTCCATGAGGGTTTTGCTATACTATAGTCAGATGTGAGGGAGTGACTGAGCCACCAATATTGTATCGTGGCAAGGACACGATAGAAGTATTTATAAAATCGCTCGATGTCACAGCAAAATGGATACGACAACAGCTCTCTTCGCCCGCAGGTATGATTATGACCAACGATGACATTGGCGCGTTTTCCGCGGCCACTCATTGCTGGATCTGTGATGGTCCCTTTGGAACCGCCGGCACTGATATCACCGATGGAACTGGAAGTTCCAAAGTGAATGATCACTGCCACATCACTGGTACGTACCGAGGAGCTGCACACAGTGCATGCAATCTACAGCTGCGAATTTTCGCTAAAAAAAACAAGAATTCCTGTTATGCTTCATAACCTAAGTAGTTATGATGGCCACTTAATAATGCAAGCAGTAGCAACAGCGTAAAATGTACCAATAAGCGGCATCCCAAACACGATGGAAAAATACATGAGGTTTAGGCTGGTCAGTTACAGTTTATTGATTCGCTGTAGTTTCTCAATTCCAGCCTGGATAAACTAGTGACCAGCCTTGCAGCGAATGGTAATGATCGTTTTACAATCACTCGTCCATACGGTGGTGCTTCCCCTACTGAAATGGAGAAGTTCAGCCTTCTTACTCGTAAAGGAATCTATCCCTACAAGTACAATAGTGATTGGGACAAGTTTGCCAAAACTAAGTTACCACCGATCGAGGCATTCCATTCGTCGTTGTCTCGCGAAGGTATATCCGCCAACGACTACACACATGCAAGTATCGTCTGGTCCGCGTTTAGTTGTCAAAACCTTGGTGACTATCATGATCTGTATTTGCGCTCAGATATTTTGCTGCTCGCAGATGTCTTTGAGACGTTTTGTGATACAACCATGCGTGTGTACAAGATTGACCCCGGGTACTACTTCTCATCACCGGGAATGTCATGGGATGCGCTGCTGTCAAAAATCCACGTCGAGTTGGAACTGCTCACCGATATACATCATGTATCTGGACAACAAAAATCTTTATGAATGGGCATGATGCAGCCCATGCCTGTTGGTGGGTTTGAATGGATTGATTCCGCGCACATTGACATTCATAAACATCATTGAAGTGTTGGTGGTGCCCAGCGGGTGGTTCTCCCCGTATCAGTGTGGATTGTTGACGAATCAAAACGCAAGTTTACTGAATGAATCAAGCTTGTTCCGAATCTTCGGACTAAAAACAACTATGTACTCCACGTACGTAATTTGCAGTTGCATCTGAGATTGGGAATGCGTATAAAGCAAAGTACATTGGGTGCTTGGATTTCGCCCACGTGACTGGATGGTGCCGTATATACAGACAAACACAGATCTGTGCACAAAAGCCACGAATGAGTTTGAGAAAGATTTCTTCAAACTGATGAACAATGCCATGTTCGGTTAAACGATGGAGAATCTTCGAAATCGAATCGGCGTTTACCTTCTTCGGGACAGAGAGCATGACAAACTCAATCGTTTAATTACGGACCCGGCATTTTAGTCACGCAAAATATTTGACGGCTGACTCGTAACTGTCAACAGCAAGAACGCCAAGCTGAAGTTGGCAAAGCCAATCTATGTTGGTGCATCTGTGTTAGACTTGTCGAAGCTCTTTATCTGTGAATTCTATTTTGATAAGATCAAACCGCGGTACGGTGACAACATCAAGATGTTGTACACTGACGCGCTGCTCATGCACATTACCACCGATGACGTCTACGCTGACATGGCAGAACCATGAAAAATGAATTTGATACCAGCGAGTATCCGAAAAATCATCCACTGCTTACTAACACCCACAAGAAAGTCGTGGAAAAATTCAAAGACGAATGCGCGGTAAAAACCAATCGAAGAATACGTGAGACTGCGACCCAAAACATTAAAAAGGCGAACGAGTTGCCCGGATTGTTATTGCAAAAGATCTCAAAGACTTCATGTATGTGGAATGTTTACGCGAGCAACGCGAATCTGCACACACAGCAAATCTGATCCGGTCGCGGAAACATCCGATGGGTGTGTGTCGTTGCACCAAGGTGAGTTTGTCTCCGCTTGATACCAAGCGATGGATATTCCTCGATGGAATCACCACTTACGCGAAGGGCTACTAGTTACTTCACTTTCCTTGTTACGTGAGACGTAAAATGGACGTGGGAGCGACGATTAAATCCCTTTCATCTGGGTGAAATTGCTTTAGTTTACGCCTAATGTCTTCCAGCACTCCTAATTTTAGGCGGACACACCAATTATTTACATATTGCTTTAGAAACTTGCTGGTGGGAAATAGGTTTTGTTACTTCGGAAATTTCTTGACAGCTCAAATATATATTAAAGATGATAGCTTGTGATATGTTGGAGTAAGAAATAGCTCAATAAATATTTACAAATTCATCATATTTCCATAGGAGGAAGATCACAGACACTCTTCTTATCGAATGCACAAAGAAAAGGGTATGTTGATGAGTTAATTTGTTTTCAGTATGACACAGTTATTGAGATCACATCAGTTTTCCTCAACAGAAAGACTGCACGGCCGACTTACGGCAGGTTGTAAATCACTAAGGATTTCAAACGGTCTGGTATACTTTTTTGTTGACTTTATTATTTTCTTTCAGAGGACTGTTATTGTGATTATTCAAATTGTTTAAGTTTTATTTTTCTTTCATTATTTAATAAGAGACAGAAGTCGCAACCCTGTCCTTTTACGTTCAATCTCTCCCAGAATTCATAACGCTAATTAGACTGGTCCCTTGTCGCACTTCTGACATATGTGGGGTAGCTACATACGGGCCGGGAACCAGTCTAAGCGCTACTATACACCAAGGTAAAATTTGACGTAAAGCTGATGAGGTCATAAAGTAGTGATCACATCATTTCGAGCTATGCAGTATGCGTTGATTATTTTTAAAAAAGTGGACTAGCCCAAGATGAAGAATGCATCGTAGATTTGTTTAAGGGTCTGTGGATTTAACTCGGCAATGTTATTTAAAAGTTTTGTTGAAATGTTGAGTCCCTAGAGCTTTACTGTTACCTTATACATTTGTATAGTGGAGTAAATATGATGTATATTGTTTATTTTACTAATTATGTAATATTCAGCACAATTCTGTTGTATGAATACATTTTCAGGCATGGATATATTTCTTTAACTATAAAACATATTAATAAAAAAGATCAATATCAAGACCTGAATGGAAATTACGAGTTCTCTGTTTAATAGTCGTTGTTACCCACTTTAATCATAAACTACACACAAACACACACACACACACACACACACACACACACACACACACACACATATATATATATATATATATATATATTTATATATATATAGATATATATATATATATATATATATATATATATATATATATTGCGGGAGAGGGATATGCGCTTTGTCGAGATGGTATTGGTCTTAGTGCATACGGGCAATGTGATGGGTCCCGCAACTCGCCGACGCGGGTTAGAATCTCACCAGTAACAGAATAAAAATTCTCTAACGTATAAAATAATATTCTTTCTCCATATATAATCTGGCTTTATATTATCACGCATCCTCCTGTATAATCCAGTGATCGTACTTTATGCTCTGTCTGATGTATATTTGTAATGTTCTATATTACCTTTCATATGCCTAGATTTCTGTCAGAGGCATCTGGAGTATTTATATGAGAAATAACTACTGAGTATCCACGCAATAATGTCTGATACGCACATATGCCTCTATCCATGTGTGTGGCTGGGTGCAGGCAAGACGATGGGTGCAGTCGCTCGCTGACCCGTGTTCGAATCTCATTAGAGACGAATTAAAAATTATCTAACCTGCATGATAATATTGTTTCTCCATATACATGTCTTTTACAAAAACAAATTTGATACACGAAAGCATGAAAGATATTATATTTCTATAAACCGTTGCAATCAAAAATAAATATGTAGAAAAGGTGACAAAATTCCTATATACTTTGATTTAATTTTGTCTTTCTCTCTGTGCATGAGGATGGTATTCTATCTGGGCTTCAAGTGCAATCTATATCTTTTGCTTTGATAGTTTCATTGTAAAAAAATTCTAACGAAACGCTAGACTAGGTTGATGGCTGATTTCATATAGAATACATTCCTTTATAATAGCGGACACAGTGACAAAAACTCTGAAATTTGATATATTAAAGACGAGTAAAGGAACAATTCCGGACAACATAGATACTAGTTAGGGAGGGGGGGGGAGGAGAATGAACAACTTTTATGTGATTTCCTGTCGTTTGTTTCTTTTTTCCGTTCGTGTATGCCTTTGTATATGTTTCTGGTATAATAATAATAATAATAATAATAATAATAATAATAATAATAATAATAATAGCAGTAGTAGCAGAAATGATAGTAGTAATAATAATAATAATACAATTACAGATGTGAAAAATGTCCACGTATTTAACTTCTGTATATTAGACTTTGGAAAATTTTTGTTTTCTTATGTGCAGTCTACCCTAACTTCCACGAATGAAACTTGCTTTTGTCTTGGTCACCAAGGTCTTTGTTAAATTCCGATTTCTCTCACGTCAAATATGTTTTAGCCTTCTCATGTAAAGAATCTACCACAAGATGGCTTTATATCTTAGCGTATTAATCTCGTTCAACCAGAATCTCACATAACTAAGAGATCAAAGTCGAGCGAACGTTTTGGCAAAAATCTGTTTAATTGATTGTCACCATTTAGTGTCGCATATTTCGTTCTATTTTCTTTCAAATGGTTTCATTCCGAACCATCCACCATCTATAGTAAGTTCATTGGCACTATTTGTGCACAGCCAAAATATTGTTAACATAACTATTATATACTTTATAAATGACAGAATGTACTGGCGAAGAAGCATACAAACTCAGTGAGTTTCACAGTCTGACGATTTGCAAAATGTTCGTGCAAACGTGAAAGCCTTCATTATATGAACAGATAATGTCACACCCTTGGAACGTGTATTAAGAATCTTCTTGGGAACAACTTCAGTGTACGACAAGCAGTGATCGCAAAATAGCCT
Organism: Margaritifera margaritifera; assembly: GCA_029931535.1. Lineage (NCBI taxonomy): Eukaryota > Metazoa > Mollusca > Bivalvia > Unionida > Margaritiferidae > Margaritifera > Margaritifera margaritifera. The sequence continues at coordinate 856,698 of JAQPZY010001656.1, read as the reverse complement.
GTAATGCATGATTTGGGATATTTCGTATATAGAGACAAATAAATATAAATAAGTTTAATGATAAGGGGATTTTTGTAATTTTGTTTACTCGAGAAAAGATTATATCAACCTGCGACAGATAGAACTACTTTAAACTATAAAAAAGCTGACTTGAGTCGCTCGAACTATATTTCACATTGTGTAAATTGGTCTTCATAGTCGTTTGACAATGTAAATTAAGCTTGTCATCATTTTTATAAAAATCTAAATTCGGTTATTAATGAATGTATACAAGCGGTCCATAAACAAAAAAAAAAGAAAACCTTTTTTCCAATCTGGTATGATAATGAGCTGTTTCCTACAGTGAGAGAATAGGAGAAAGCTTGGAGAGAGTACGTGAAGTTAGGACGTCTGAAAGACTCTGAATAGTACCATGTTTTTTTTCGGTTGCAAGGAAAGAAATAAAAGAAACTTCAGAAGAGTAAATACAAAAACAAATATTGAATTTTCTATAAAAGGAAACCCTAAATGTTTTTGGAGGTTTGTAAACTGAAAAAAACTGCAAGGTTCAGATTCTTCAACAATTATAGATGGATCTTCTGATTCTACACACTTTGTAGGCATTACAAACATGTTCAATAATTTCTTTAACATTTTTGGTAACCACAATCGTGTAGATTATTTAAGGGATATACACGATTGCATTCCATCCATTGACCCTTTGAACAAAATAGACATTAAATGCACTGATGTATACAATATTTTGAGTGAAGTTAATGTGAAGAAAGCCTGTGGTTTTGATAATATCTATTGTATTCTTTCGAAAACATGTGCTGAAGCATTGTGTGTACATGTATGCAATCTTTTGAACATGTCTTTAAAGTCTAATACTTTTTCTAGTGTATTCTAAAACGCCCATGTTATTCCGATCTTTAAATCATTTGATAGAAATTTCGTATCAGATTCTTGACGTGTGCCACTGTTACCAGTCCTATACAATGTGTTTGAAACAACTGTAGATAACCATTTTTCAACTTTTTAAAACGCTGCCATATGTGAACAACACCATAGTTGTATGCCAAAGCGTTCTACAGCAAGTAGCTTAGCAAGTTTTACTGATTTTATTTCAAAAGAAATTCATATTCTCGAGTTCATGCAATTTATATTGATTTTTCCAAAGCAATAAATTCCCTATCTCAGAAACTACTTTTATATCAACTACAATCCTAGAGTGCTACTGGCAGTATTCATAACTGGGTGTCTCATTGTGTGTGAGAGATATCAAAGAGATGTTGTAAATGATCAAGGTTCAGATTGGTGAGATGTCATTTCTGGTGTGCCTCAAAGGTCTTTTGGGAGGCCCAACTTAATATTTCTTGTATATCAATGACTTCCCTTTAGTTTAAGAGCACTCTGCTGATGACAAAAAGTTGTATAAATCTTCTGGACAGATTAGCAAATGTGAGCTCCTTCAGAGATGTAGACAGAGTATATGAGTTGTGTGAGAAATGGCAGTTAAAAGTGAATGTGACTGATTGTTGTTTTAATTTTACAAACAAGAAAAAAACTATTTGCTTTAGCTATTCTATCGTAGGTATGAAGCTAAAGGGTGAGAGCTGTGTGGAAGATTTGGGTGAATGGCTGACAAGTACCCTCACTTTTAATGTCCATGTTAAAGCTACCATGTCCAAAGCGATGCAAATATTGGGTTTTATTAAACGCACTTTCGAAAACGTTGTAAATACATCAGTCATATGCATTTTGCATCTATCTTTTTGTAAGGTGTAGACTTTAATACTATTTTGATGGAACAAAATCTCGATTTTGTTTCACCATTAATAGAAGACCAAGGTTTTCGCAGTGAATTTAATTCATTTATGCTGTTAGGATGTTTGCTTCTCGCATGACTTGCCAAATTATACATGTATCGAAGTGTAACAGCACTTTTTAGACATGTTGTTGTTTGGTAGTGAGAAAAGTAAGTACCTTAAAAGTACTAACAAAGTGCAACTAAATGTTGCTAAATGACACTAGCAGGTGCACCTAATTCTACTAACAGTTTGTTGTAGGTGTCATAGCCTTCCTTGTACAAGATGTTTCTTTCAGGTCTAAAATACCTGCATTCATCTTTTATGCTTACGAACATTTTCACACCAGGTTCAGGAACAGAAAAAAAGCAAAAATTTCACTTTCTCTCGTCAAATTCAAAAGAGCTGATTGTCGTGTAACACGTGTGTAATCCCTATTGTTAGATAAATGTACAGTAAACCTACTTTGACCACCATCAATACCGTTACCTCCACTCCTTCGTCAGAGGTCCTGGGTTCAGCGCCACCAAACCGTTATAACAAAACTAGAGACATGACCACAACAATTTTCACAGGGACGGAAATTGCAGTCTTCGAAACTTTCAAATCTCGTACCTTCGTTATTTTACTTAAAGAACTTAGAATTGTGGATATACAGTTGATATATTGATTGAAATATTACATACATTTAAATCTTGGTACTACTTACATGATGTCGTCTAAATTAAACACGATTCACATGCACTAGTTTACATACGTGTGAAAATTGACACATTTGGTGTAAATAATCCAACTTCCATGGACAGAGTCATAATACCATGTTATCGTCCAAACCCAACTTAGTGAATATTTTTAGGATTTTAGGTACGTTCTGTTTGGACGATAACACGTTATAAGGACTCTGTTGTAGGAAACTGAATTATTTACACCAACACTCCGGAGTTTTTATGCTTGATGAAGTATGGAGAAATCATAAATAATTCCCATTTTGTAAATATTCCGGTCTTTTTTTAGAAAAAATTGAAAGAATTATTGCTTTAGAATATCAGTTTATCATATGTAAATCGCGTTATGTTTAAATATTATTGTTCTGTACAACAAAGTACGTTATTAGTAAATAGTATGTCGTGCATCCTCTCAAAGTACTCCCCATGCACCTCTACACACTTTCTCTGTCTTTTTGGTATCTTGTTCATACACTGGAAAACTGCACTTCCAACCACATAGCGGCTTCCAAATCGTTTGCCCCGCAGCAAATCTTTGATAACGGGATTCAGCCGAAAATCACTTGGAGCTAAATCAGGATTTTATGGATGATGCGGTAAAGTTTGAATTATATGCATCTTTATGAAGTCTGTCACAACGGCAGATGTATGCGCCGGTACGTTGTCTTGAAGTAGATGGATTCCTCGGGTACTAGTGCGCGGACGGGTGGTTCGGTAATGTTCCACAACTTTTGGAAACAATTTGGAGGCATACGAATGTCCAGTGACACTAGCAGAGTCCGGCACATGTGCCTGGACAACAGAGCTTTTTGCATTGGTATAAAACTCTCTTGACAGTCTGACTACCTCAAACGATTTGTGATCTCTGCTCGTTTTTCCGATCCAGATTTTATTTTCTCTTGGCACTCTCGTTCTTTTCATATTGGCAAGTAGCTATTTGGCAATTTCAACACGAGTCTGTGTTTCATCAGACATCAACAAATGCAGGACCCATCTTGCACAAACCTTTCTGAGCTTCAAATGATTCTTCAATATATTAAAAACTGCTCATAAAATAATGCCCATGATAAAAATATATACCAACTTCTCACTCACTAATCGTAGACAACAGTCTTCAAGAACGTGGGTCATATTCTATGGATTCGCGACCATTTCTAAAACAATGAAACCGCGTCAAAATTGAAAATTACTTCTGTAAACGTTATCTACATCGGTCTTAATATCAGGCAGATCGTATCCTAAGAACGGCAGGATTTTTTACAACATGTGCTTTACTCAGTAGCAGAAGCGTCATCCTTCTCCGACATTTTTGCGTCACTGTCATTTACCTATGTTACTTCACACGCACATAGACATCTAGCGTGCTGCCCATGCAGCTGCAAATCATTTTATAAAACTGATTTTATTTTTTAATTTTTTTCTATCGGTTGGCATAAAATGTATTGACAGGTTCAAAGAAATAAAAATGTGATAACAAAATATTCGGAACTTTTCAAATACCCCTCGTATGTAGCAAAATTAAAAGTAATCACGGTATGGGTCAACATGGTTTATTAAAATTTATAACAAATATTACACTGACATAAAAATTGGCAACTTTTTTAAGTTACATATCATATCGAGAGTAAGAAATCTGAATCACGCGAACAAAAATGTTAAGATATGCGAAGAAATTGCGGTAATCATGACCCCGTCATGATTATACAATGCATGTGCACTAATTATTCGCTCTACACATATTTGTATGATCATTACAGTTAAACCTTTGATCTATCTATAACTTCTCTGTACATACATATATTATATTTTTTATTAGTCAATCGTTCATATAGCCATATAACTTCCTTTAGTCATGATAAATCGATACATGCATATAGTAATATTTTATTTTAATCGGTGAAGTTGACAATTTTGGCAAGAAGAAATCAACCACTGATGCCTGGATCCTACCGATTAATTAATATTTCGATCAAGGGAAGGATGTTATCCGATCCATAGATGATATTGTGGTACTTTATTATGCTGAACCTTCCAACACTTAGTGAATTTAAATGAGCAAGGAAGACATTAAAAGGTCCGTTCCTCTTTACTTGCTATGAAAACTCCCGACAGTTGCTGTAAATAATCCATCGGCCCAGGACACATACCATAGATAAGTCTGTTACTACGGGTCTGGTAGCTTCATTATTTAGACATAAACGCATTTTTCGCTACCTGTTTTCTATCTATATGTCCTGTGATGTGTTGTGTCAAAGCATGATATGGAATCGATGGCGTATGATCGGATGGATAGATACATTGATGGGTATGTAAAATCCATTTGGTAGAATATAACCCAAATGGAATTTTGATGGGCAGGTAAAATCCATTTGGTAGAAGATAACCGAAATGGAATTTTGATGGATAGGTAACATCCATTTGGTAGAAGATAACCCAAATGGAATTTTAAAATATTCTTCATATCTACAGTCAGATGATAGAAAGCAAGCATTTTACATTTATCGACTTGTTTCTAGTTATTGTTGCTTCCTCGTTAAAATTAAAATGATCTACATGGAAGATTTGAGAAACCTGATGTCAGATTTAGCCTACAATCACTATCAACAATATTGTTCTTGTACAATTTTGTAAAGATATCGTAAAAGGACTGTGGATCGCTGATTCCCGACAAATCAATAAATAAAAGAGTAACCTTTTCTTTGCACATTGTCTAATATGGAATTTGTGGTAGGATGATACTCAAATCATTTCCATGAACTGTCTCAGCATACATAATCTACAGACATGACCCTAGGACACCCTACCAGGTCAGTGCACAGACGCTGATAAGAGCTTATATACCACCCCTTCTAAATTCTGTGAATAGCGGGGGAAAAGTATGCCTTTTGCAGGGCGTCGATACCTTTCTACTGCTAGCAACAAAACTACACATTATTTAATCAATGTAATTTATAATTTATATGTATTCCTCAGATAATTATTGAAGTGTACATACATTGATTTTAGTTCTAGTTGATCGAAAATTTGTAACATCGATGCTGTCTAGTCTCCGTTTTGTAGATACCTTAGCATCCGCTATGCCAGATAACAACGGAATTGTTCCAAATAATTCTGATAGTGATGAACGAAGTTACATCGTAGATTCAGTAAATAATCTCATGAGTTCGAACAGTTTAAAATATAATATATTATCAATTTTATGCGCAGATGAAATATAAATGAAATCTTACCCACCAACGTTTGGCATTAGAAAACAGTTGTCATTAATGAAGAAATTCGTGTACATTGTTGCTATATGTTGACAACCCAACCACCACCATCAGCTTTAACACTGAATTCTATGATGACTAAATTTTCTTTTACGTCAGTGTTACGTGGCTAGAGTACCTGCTCATTACACTACCATCTGCTTTACTGTTTAGTGTCCTCATAAACAGTAAATAATACAAACTGGTGTATGTGAGTGATTATTCCAATTACACAAAAAAAAATACAAGTTAAAGTGGCTCCATACATATGAAGAACTGAATAAAAATACGCAGAAGTATGAATTGATGTTAAACAATTTAGTTCGCTTTTATTATCCTCTACTTACCAATGTCTAGTTTGGCTAGTTTCTTCTGGATTTGTATCGTGTTCCTAGCAAATTCTTCAGAAAGTAAGGCTTGAGCTTCTGTGGATCTAACCCAAATATATGTAATCAGAAGTTCCTCGCTTCTGAAATTTGTGGTATGTTCGTAATCTGTTGGAACCCTCTCCTACTACAGACCCATCATATTTAAATTTAAATTTGGTTTGATATAACTCTCGTCTGCACCATCTAACTGCTTTCAAATTACATTTTAAAACTGTTCCTATGGGCAGTCTCGTGAAAAAGGATCTTCCTATCCAAGTGTAAAACCGGGAAGTCATGATCATTCTCTAGACCTTTTTCCTATTTATTTGTCTACGTTTTCCAAAATCTGCCTCAACCTTTTGTATCCTACTAGTTTCTATAAAATCTCGTTGTCTAGTGAAGTTCTCACATGTTTCTCAGAATCCACTTTTGTTTTTTACTTGTATGTGTTATCAGTCTCACTAGCATGAGTTGAATTCTGTTATTTCTTTGTAGTGCTGCTCTTGGTGAGTACTCGGTGAACATGTTCATCCACTTCAGATGCTTCCGCTGATTATTCATGTTACTCTCATCTGATTCTGTTTCTTTCGGTGCTGCCCTTCTAGCCATTTGCTTCAACTTTCTATCCTAACGAGAATCATGACTGTTTACACGGTTCTCTGTCTGCATGCAATTCACAACATAGTAAACAGCCTCATCGACATCAGTTGGTTTCTTTACGTTATCGACTTGAACCTAGGCGTATTCAGGATACAATCCATCAAGAAAGCTCCTTAGTTCATCATGTCTTCAGGATGACCTTTATTATAAAAACGTTTCAGCTCTGCAGTGTATTTCTCCACCGGATCTTTGGGTCTCTCGTTAATTGTAATGAATTGCCCTGCATAGGTCTTGACTGTCTCAATAATTCTGTATTTTGTGTTCAGCTTTTTTTTCGGAAGAATAGTAAATACAAACTCTCCAGCTTCTCAGTGTAAGGGCAGCTGTAATTCACCTCATTTCTGTGTTCTGTCCACTTTCTTTTCTCTGATACTGCTGTGAAACAATTGATCCATACTTTCCAAGACCCTATTCAGGTAAATGCAGGACGTTTACATGATTGATCTTAACACTGGTAACTCCATTTGTTGAGGCCCGTCTTCCGCTCTGATTTGATTCGAAAATTTCCGAGCCATACCTCTCTACTTCTGGTTCGTAGCCATCTGATAAACTCAAAATACTGTCATTAGTATCATCCGTACTTACCTGTGATATTCTAGCCTGTGCTGAAGTCAGTGCTCGATCCTTTCTTCTTGTCTCAGTCATGTGACACGCGAAACACGGTGATACATAATAGGTTGCTTATATATTTGAATGCATTAAACTTGAAATAATCATCAAGTTTTATTATGCTTTGTTTTCATTTTTATAAATTGTTCTATAAAGCAAACCCTTTTGATGCCACCCAACCCCATCCCACCCGAGAAAATTATTGTATTGTGTTGGATTTATTGATGCAACTCTAAGAGTTATATTTTATTTCAATTAAAGTTATGTAGTTAGTGTATATACCGTATAGTTTACATCTTTTATTATTATGTATATTAGTCGTTGTATCACAATCAAAGGGGAGGGTGCGTACACACCTTTGGGACACATAAAATATACCCAGTAACAAATATGATTATCACTCTGTAAACCTATTTTTTTTTTTTTTTAAATTTAGTTTTTTGTTTTAGTTCTTTGTTTTTGTTTTGAGGCAACCACTTGTCCTTTCTTTTGAAACTTTATTTTATTCCCTACCTTATCCCTTTCTTATTCCATATTATTTGTTGTATTCTTCTTTAGAGAATTTATATACAATCTAACTTTCTTGTGGACAACACAGCTGATGTAAATAAAATTGGTATACACTATAAACTTTCTATGTTCCTCTGTCGTTACTACGTGCAAGTCAAACAGCTGATGAAAGTTACATTGAGGAAATAATTATCGATTATTATCTAGTGTAATTATCTAACTTAAAAGGTTTGTGGAGGTAATTTATGTCGCACTCACTCGATTTGCTGACCTTAGAGATGGATACAATGTATATCAATAGCTAATTAGAATGTAATTATCCTCATACCCTTTGTGATTACTTTTATTTTCTGTTCAATTTTTAAAGTTTTCTCTCAATTAAGGACGATTCCAATTACAGCAAATTAGGCTGTACGACTATGATAGTCCACCATTGCATTTAGTAAACATACATGAGCCATACAACTTAAGCCTCGCTTTGAACCAACGGGATGACCTACGTGTTAATTGAATTATCGACTGTAAAGCTCGTCTCGATATTGTACCTGACAACAATGACACGAAATTCAGTTTAAACCGGTTATTTAATTCCTGGTAAGAATATAATATTGAATATTCGGCTAGTGGAATCACAGACGAGAACGAACGGGAAGTAACATTTGGAACAGATATGCCAAAAGGTAATGTATGCTCTCTCTCTCTCTCTCTCTCTCTCTCTCTCTCTCTCTCTCTCTCTCTCTCTCTCTCTCTCTCTCTCTCTCTCTCATGTCTCACATGTATGTTCTGTCTATCTATCTATCTATCTATCTATCTATCTATCTATCTATCTATCTATCTAGTGAGGTAATTACGTGAAAATACACAGATTATGATCCAAATGATAATGTTGACTTCTACTCCAATGATAATACACAATGCCTGCGGTAACTGTGGAACTGTGGAGCAGGTAGATTCTACCACAGGCCTTTGAAATTTAATATTATCTTGATGTGATCGGGCAGGAGGGGGGGGGAGTTGGCGGGCACCACATAACTTAGAAAATTGAGGGCATGTGTATCTGTGTTGCACTTTCTGCCTCAATATTGAATATAAGCCGAATTTTCTATATTGGAAATAATTAGGAATCGTTCCTAAACAAAACGAAACAAACTTACATGTACAATATAAGAGTGTTGAGATTTTTTATGAAATCTCTAAATCACATGTCGGTCATATAATGCTTATGTAGGGGAATAAGAAACGATTGTCTGTAGAAACAAAAATACCTTTTTTTATTTCCCTGCCTATTTTTTTCCAAAGGAAGAATATGTATTGCTTCATAATTATTTGAAATAGATAAGTTAAAATAAATTAATTGCTGAATATCCAAGCTATGCGTGCTTTTAGAATAGTGTTATTTTCTAATAGGTGGACATGCATATAGCTAGAAGGTATTAAGGATCAGAATTAAAACATATCTACATAGTATTTAATAATTTATCAGGCTAACACATTCCTTGTCTCACCTATTTTTTTCGGGATGGGGGTGGGGTAGATTTGGTGATGAGATGTGTATTGGTGTCACCAGACTGACATGAACGATGTCCCCTGATGCTAAAGTCCATATATGAAATTAATTCCTCAGGTGGTTTGGGCACATCTTATGGTGACTCAGAAAATCTCCACCACCCACACAAAAAAGTAACCAGGTATTGACGCTGACGGAATGATTAATGCCTATCTCTCAACTCTGCTGAAGCAGGCGAGGCAATTAAAAAGGGTAGGAAAAGGAAGAACAAAATGACTAGTGAGAATGTCATCGTCGTAAGGATCATATGCTAAACACAAATTTATAATTATTCTACATATTTTCAACATTTTTCTGCATTAAATCATTATAATGTAAACAAATATTGTACAAAGGCCCACAGTTCACAATATTAAATGATGTATGCCATGCTGTCAAACTTGATAATTAACAACCTCGAAAACAAGTGACTATATGACTGGAAGTCAATACCAGAATAAGGTGGTAGGAGGCCCTGGAGCAATTTAAAAAATCAGCCCCCCCCCAAAAAAAAAAAAAAAAACAATTATAAAATTCAGTGGTTGCGGGACCCCCCACCCCCAACGCCGGGCAGGAACCTGGAGCAACTGCTCCATTTGCTCCGCCTTTAATCCCGCCTTGATGGAAGTCAAGATTCTGATTCCGTCATAACGGATGGTGAAGTATTTATAGACTGGCGCTCAACAGCGCTACACATGTCGAACAAATTTGGACTAATAACTTTCAAATAATTAAGTAAACTAAACAATATTTATTTCCTATGCTTTACCGCCTAACTTTAAAGAAGTTGTTAGTCACTGAATATTGCCGACTTTTACCACTAAATACAAAATTGATAGAATAATTTTACTGTGTCCATCGCCTTGAAGAAACGTAACCATCGGCACTTGCACAAACGCGAAAATTCTGTTTTAAAAACGGAATTGCATTCATTATTTTTTATGTTTGTATAATACAGACAATCTAAAATTTAGTCATTGAAACTATGCTAAGTTTCTACATACCTGAAATTTACAAAATCATATTTTTTGTAGCCTGGGGTAATACACTACGTCAAATGGTAATCCAATATAGCGTCACACATCGACCTCTATATCGGGAGGTTGATCTACAACTTTCCAGGGGTTGAGGGTGCATAATTAAAAAACTGTCCAACTTTTTTACACACTGTACCTTTTGATTTTTAATTTTAATTTTTCATATCTTAATTTGTTATTTTTCATGTCTTAATTTTAAAATGTTCATTTTTCGTTTTGATTTAAAATTTAGAATTTTAAAATGTATTTCTTTCAATTCTCATTTTCAATTTTCATTTTCAATTTTTCATTTTCGATTTTCATTTTCTAATTTAATTTATTAGATTTCATTTGATTACTTTTCATTCTAAAATGCAATTTTCAAATTTGGTTTTTCAAATTTCATTTTTTAATTTTAATTTTCAATTTTCATTTTAATTTCGTTTTCTTAATTTTTCGTTTTTTATTTGTATGTTTCATTTTCATTTGAAATTTTTTTATTTTTTCATTTTCATTTTCAATTTTTATTTTTTAATTATTTTCAAATGTGGTTTTTAGATTTCACTTATTTACTTTTCATTTTTAATTATAATTTTCAAATTTCATTTTTTAAAAATTGTTTACATTTTTAGTTTCAATTTTAGGGTAGTGATGATGCTTTGGATAGAATTGGTTATGCCAAAAATAGATTGGCAGAGAGAGAAAGTTAAATTTTCCGTTCGAGAATGAAAACGGCAAAACTAGTGTAACATAGACTTCTATAGACATTAAACAGGATATAGAGAAGGAGATTATGCATCGTACATGGAGTGTTTGTACTTGTTAAGAAAAGAATTTTCTGTCTGTCTGTAAAAGTACATATCACACACAAGCAAGGGTACGAGTGCTTTCACACGCTATACCCACAAAGATACTCATATACTATCGGTGTGTTGACGGTATAGCGTGGGTTTTGGATAGTAAATAACTGGGTGATGGTCACTCCAAACGGCTTGTTGGATACTAAATAACTGTGTGTTGGGTAGTAGATCTCTGGGTGCTGGTCACTCAAGAAACATTTTCAACATTACACTTCCCGTTTGACCCTATACATTTTTCAACATGGAGGCGTAATGTTAAATTCCCGTTGAACCCTATACAAATCCACAAATGTGAAACCTAGTATTGTTTTTGTGCAACAATACCTTGAGTCTGACTGGTCTAGTGTTTTTAGAGTACTGGATATAATGACAGATCCGGAATTTAAATTTCTCGAAATGTCTCCATGTATTTATGTAATTACGCGTTGTCGAGGCCCAGGGGAAAAATATAGTACTATATTTAAATTTCTGTATGCTCTATTACTCTCAGTGCATCCACTAGCAGCGAGGCATCCCACGGCACGGCACATGGACTTTGTACAGATTGAAATGAAACGCAAAGAACTATTTCACTGTTTACTCTGGAACATAACTATGCACGAAAGATATCTGAACGCTCTAAAAAGACAGAGACTGAACAAGCCTGAAGACAGAAAGTATTTCTTTTAGGTTTAGTCACAAGACTCTTCTGCGAACACTTTATAAAACTTACCATGCTACGACTTCTGTCATCATAGAGACCATTCTACCAAAGAGAATACACTCATGCAGTTTCAATCTGTGAAGATGGAAGAGCTACAACAGATGACACTTCTGGTCAGAGATTTGCAAAGAATCATTTGAAAATACGTGTTCGACAAGACTTCTGGAGAAATTCCAAACAACTCCTCTCAAGATAAAAGTCAAGATACTTGTCATGTCTGTCAAGAGTAAGGATAGTGGGCTCCAGAATGTCCACAACGTCAAAGAAAAGGAGCCACTAAGACAGGAGAAAAGAGCGACAAACGTAAAGATACCTATTATTATTGTCAAGAAAAAGGACATTTATCTAGAGAGTGCCCCAAGAAAGTGAAAAAAGAGAAAAAGAGGGACATTTCAAAAGCAAAAGAAGAACCCATTCCAGAGAAGAAATTTAAATTAATGCAAGCAGAATAAACAGCAGAAAAATCCATGCCAGTGAAGAAATTCAACAAAAAAAGACAGTAACTTATCTATTTATCTATTGACCACAATACATCCTTATTTACCTACCGATCTACATACCGCCCTCCCGCCCTCTCACGTTCCTACCTATCCAATTGTATGTATACCTACATACATATATCCATACATACCGACTGAAAGACAGACAAATTTTAAGATTGTAACATATGGAGAATTTAAACGTGTATCCTTCATTTAATCAGCGGAACAGGCACACATTCATTTGCAACGTGTCATGTGTTAATAATTTTCTTGTTTTAGTTTGGCATTTTTGAGGTTGATAAGGGGAAAATTTAGTAACTGATGAAAATAACACTAACTGACTTTAAATGGATAAAATTGCAATAAAAAACAATCGAACTTAACAGCTTATTCATTAGTTTTGCTGTTTTGAAAAAAAAATGTTCTCAAAAAAAATTTTCTCTCTCTCTCTCTCTTTCTCCTGTATGTTATAATGACTTGTCGTAGTCAATATAACTTATGATTACGTAATAACTGTAATCTCTCTCTCTCTCTCTCTCTCTCTCTCTCTCTCTCTCTCTCTCTCTCTCTCTCTCTCTCTCTCTCTCTCTCTCTCTCTCTCTCTCTCTCTGGGTTCGTCACCGAAAAAAATATATTGTTTGGCCGTTTTCAAACTTAAAAAAGTCACTCTGCATTTAAACAGACGGGTTTCTTTCCCAAACAAGTACAAAACACTCCATATGCGATGTATTTAAGTTCTGCTAATATGTTTATCAAAGCAAATAGGGCAACCGTTTAAGTGAAAAATTAAATTCTACGACTGCAATATTTAGTTTGGCCGTTTTGAAACCCGAACAGAAAATTTTACTTTCTCCCTCTCAATCTTTGGGTTTGGCATACACTATTTTTTTTATATATGTTCGATGCACAAATTTGGTTCTGCCGTTTTCAAATTAAGTGCCAAACAGCAACATTTTCACTCAGCTTATAAAATGTAGGACGACCAATGTAACATTAGTTTTAAAAAAACTGAGGTCAGCTTGATGCTGGCTACTTATTTTTAAACAAAACCTTTTGCCAATATGTTTATCAAGCGACAATGGGTAGCAGTTAAGTAAAAGTGGGTGATGGATTTCGTTGTATTTAAAAGGAAATGGTAGGGGAGTGGTGTAGGGGTTTATACTTTGTTTATAAGGGGATAATAGGGAAGTAAATGAATAGGGAAGTTAATTTAATTTTGTTCAAAAGGAATTTAAATTCTATTTTTATACCACTTTCTTTACATCCTACCCCTGCCCGGTATTGGTAAGTAACTGTGTGTGCTGGTCAGTAAAAATTAAGGAGTGGGGGAGGGATTAGTAGGTGTAGTGGTTTTGGATAGTATGGGTGTGGGGTATTGGATAGAAAGCCGCCGGGAATTCGTCAGTAAGTGCAGTTCCTTGCCCCCCCCCCCCCGCCCATTTCCCCAAAGCAACAATATGGGGTCATAATGCTTATTTCCCGTTAGACTCCATAATTTTCCAGAGTGCTATATTTGAAACCAAATATTATAGCCTCAATGTTAAATTCCCGTTAGAATCCAGAGGACAATCTCCATGTTAAATCCCTGTTAGACTCCAGAGTGCCATCTCCATATTAAATTCCCCTTATGCCCCATACGTGTTAAACCTATGGACATTTTTAGCATAGGATTTTCAATAGACACCTATAATCGAAAGACCCTTTTTAACATAGGATCCCCGTTTTGGTCTCAAGTGCCATCCTATACTACTGACATTCCATTTTGATGTGCCATTAATGTCCTTGTTGTAGATTCACAGAGATTATGTTACACCGGTATATGCCGGTTTTTACATATAAATTTTGCCCCTGTACCGGAAAAAATGAGACTGTCGGCATTTGTGTACCGACAAACTGTAAAATGGGTTTTAAGTCTTGAAAGTTAACTGTCTCAACGTCAAAGTCGGTCAGAAGCCGAGCAATCCTTTTCATATAACTGTAGTCCCATATCCCTGCCGACTTTGATCAGTGATTGACAGCAACAACACAGCACCAGAAGGAGAGTCGGCTTATCTCTTTGATGGATTCTGCCTCCCTAATCTATTAAAATTGACAACTTACAGTTAGGGCTGCAGTTCCCACGGTTATGATATTACTGAAACCATAGTATTGGATTGCTCTTGCAGCCTGACAAGTGGGGGAGCTTAGAGACCAGTTTCATCATGTGCTGTTCAAGCTATCAAAGAGATAAACCGACTCTCCTTCCGGTGGTGTTATGTGTGACTAATTGCTGGTGCGCAAAAAAAAATTCAAAAATATAAATCACCCTTCTCTCTCTGCTTCGTAGATGTTAATCCAAGCTTTTATTTCTTCTTGTTCAAAACAAATTATTAACCACATGTTTGTTAACTGAGGGACCAGCTTGGTTTTGATTTTGCCGCTTTCTATTTATAGATGACCAAAAGTCGTGTGATCTTGTAAGCCATGCTGAAGTTGAAGACTTGCACCCGAACCAAGCCACTAAAACTAAACATTTTTTGCGGTGCATGTAAACACCTTAACTATTTACTTTATAAGTGAACTCGGAAAAAAACTTGCTAATTGTGTGTGGATTAAGTTGGTGACTGACAGTGACAAAATGGGTTAAAACAACCGTCGTGATGTTGACTTGTCACGTTGTGACGTCGTCCATTATCAACGCAGCTCCTGTAAAGGTCCGAAACTCGTTCATTTAATTTTCTTTCTCTAAAGTATTCTTTACAACATAGTTTTCCCTACTTTATGCAAATGATAAACCATGCATTGATGAGACTGGTTGATTAGCATCTGTACCGGTAAAATTTGGCCTTGTACCGACTTTTTCCGTCTTTGCCGGTACGAGGTACCGGTAGTTGCGCAACCCTAGCGGAGTCTCTAACATTCACTCTTTAAACCGAATCCTAGACTACAGAAGAAAATTACCTGGTTAAACTCTTAGTATACATTTAGATGGTTTCTCTTAAGAAAAGAAGTAGATTTAATGTGAACATTACATTTCATTCACCATCATACAGTGCATTTTTCACTGAATATAATTTATTCATATTACTTCCGGTAATTACAGTACCTTCAAAGCATGCTTGTACAATTATGCAAATAGGATGCTTTTAACAACATTCTTTCACCATATGTTAAATAGTATGCTATAGTTGAAATTCAATAATATACACTGTCTTTACTACCCATTTTTCTGAATGTCAGTGGAAGATATACTGTACTCATTATGCATCTTTTGTGTGTCTGTCTAACAAGCATAGTTTAAATGACAACCTATAGGAGTAAATAAACTCACCTCTCTTACGAAGAGAGTGCCGACAAATTCTGGTCTTCCAACTGACAGAAAGTGATCCAGCCACAGCATTCTTTCAAATCAAATAATGCAAATATCCAGTCGAAAAACATTAAATTTGGTGATTGCAAGAGTCAAATGAATGCAAATCAGCATATCTTCCATACTCAGCAACACTTCTAGATTGAGTACAATTTCTGTACCTAGTAAATCATCCCTTCAGACAAATATCCAACAAATAGAATGCTATTTCTTCTGCCATAATCAATACTGCATCTGTGGTGAATGTCCATAGTGGAATTGATACACTTTTCGGCGGAAATGTTGTAAACAGTCTCATAGAAATCCATGTATATGGTGCTCAACTACTCCATCTGCCCTGATCCGAGTGAACTACGTAACATGATACATCAATTTTCATTGGAGATCCAGTGTTGAAACATTTCGTTGTCATGTCATATTTTTTATTGATTTGGAAGACCAGTTTGTTCTTTGAATACCATTTTTATTTTTACAAATCTACTTCTATATGCTATTGGCTATCGAATTGTGTAATATTGCTTCCACTCGCTTCTGATTTAATATTGAATTAATAAAAACTCGTTGAATAATGTCCAGCTTTTGATCGCGAAGACTCGCAAAAGTTGGAAATTATTCAACTCATTTTATAAGTTCAATATTAAAGGACTATTACAGCATAAATTTTCAAAACTTTTACTTTGCTTTCGTTTTTTTCTGTTTGAAATAGAGTTAAGACATAGTTATGTACTCTCCTTGAAGTAAAGCAGTTTTTGAACGTAGTTTTAGAGCAGTGAATACCTTAACATTTAAGATATAACCATGACAGTAGTATTTGAAATATTGACAGATTATCATGGATATGAGAATTTTCAGTTTTATCTCTCTAAATATGGGCTTTAGTTCAAGACTTGGCAAGAAATAAATGCATATTGGCATGTGACCATAACTTTTTGGCTAAGATTATGAAAGTCACAAAACGTTAAGATGTAAAATTGTACAATGTTTGATAATACTATTTGTATTGGCATTAAAGTTACAGTCACGACATCAGAAGTAAATAACCTTGAGATGACTGTGTCCTTAACTTTGCAGATAGGATCTTGATAGTGGTACACGATATAACATCAAAAATATTTGTATCGTCATCACTTAAACAGCTTCTGAACTACAGTCCAACCATGAAAAATGACATTGACCTTTACAAATTGGATCATAAAAATGTGGTGTGTGACATGACCTTAAGTCAAAATACATGAATACACAATGTTTCGTCTCACTATCCTTGAGAATTTGAGAGCTAGAGCCTTGACACAAAATAGATAATGTTGATTTTTAATCTAAACCTTGATGAAAATATCAAGAAAAATAAATGACACATTCAGAAGTTATGATTTAAACAAATTTAATTACCGGGTAAACTACCTTTAATGATTTTAGAGTCACAGTCCTAATATAAAAAGTGAGTAAACTTCATATGTGAGTTTGATCTTGCTGATATGACCATGCTATTGATACACATGATAGGTACATGATACACCCTCAGATTCTGATTTTACAGGGGGAGGGGGTAATATTTCATTCCATGATCTTTAACAACAGCTTCTGGGTGACAGTTTGGACAAACAATAAATGACATTGATCTGAGACCTGGCCTTACAAATAGGTCCATTAAAGTGCCAAGTGACAAATAAAGTCACAGGTTTTGTGTCTAATACTGCATTTAAAAGTTGGCAAATTACAGCTCCAAACAAATATAGATTTGTCCACCTTTGACTTTCAAATGAGAACCTTGAAAGTTGCAAATTTGACGACCTTGTTTTACATATATGTAAAAGTGTACCAATTTTCATACCACTATTTCTATCAGATTCAGAGTTACAAACAGCACACTTAAAGTAAATGCAACCTTAATATGTGACCTTGACCTTCAAGAAAGAATGAAAAGACCCTCTCTAGTTCTGATGTATAAATTTACAAAACATCATCCAAACAATAGGCTAGTTTCAGTAAACCTTCCAAGCAGAATAATATTAGAAGATTTTGTACAAAATTACACAAGTATCCATACACTCTGATTCCACATTTTCTTCAAGAAGCATGTGGGTAGTGTCACTTGTACAGTTTTCACACTGGATGATTACTTGTGAAACCATCAACTTCAGTGTAATCCAAAGTGAGATACAGGAACAAATACACAGAATTAGGTAAATGACATGGCACATCATATCAACACACTTCCAATATATATGGCTAGGTGTATGGTCTAATCCAGCGGCAAATTTACTGTAAATGTGTATTTCTCTTTTCATATCCAGTCAGTATATATATATATATATATATATATATATATATATATATATATATATATATATATATATATATATATATATATCTTGACAGTATCAAAGTTATGGGTCATGGGAAGGTCCCCTACTCCGGGGGCATGATCCACGATATGTGTTGGATGTACAAGTGCATACATTCACTTGTGCCCATTAAGTGTACATATAGTTCTAGGATGGGAATCTTAACAGTTTCCAAGTTATGAGTCATGGTCAAGTTCCCGATCACAGGGGCACAACCCAGGGTCTGTGCTGGATATATGTCTAATTAACAGTTTGCAAGTGATGACCCAAGACCAAGTCTCCTTCCGCAGGGTCTGTACTGGAAATGTGTCTGATTTCTTCTCATGTTCTTCCACCAATATATGGTTAGAAGGTAGGGATCTCCATTGTTTCCAATCTATGACCCAGTGACAAGCCCACAACCTAAGGGGCATGACCCGTAGTATGTATGGATATACCGGTATATCTGGTTCCATCTCGTGTCCTTGAAACCCATATATGGTTATTGGGTGGGGATCTCAACAGTTTCCAAGTTGTGACCCAAGGGCCAGCATACCTGCAGGGACCATCCCTCGGGCAAGATCAGAGAGTGTAACCCAAAAGCCCAATGTATATGTTATATCCCTGGCCTTGAAGATGACACAAGTTTCTGTCCACATCACTTCAAATATTTAGATTTGTTTCAAACAAAATAACTGTCCCCAGACACTGGTCGCATACCAAGAGTCATAATGAAAATGTTTAAACCACCGTGTTCATTTAAAGACTACCCCTAATCATACCCCAAAGTTTTAAGTCTGTGTCTTTAATAGTGTAGGAGATATCCTACATTACTAATAGAGAGAAAGACGGACAGAGATGCAGGAAGACATAATTTCCACCTTTTTAAAAGATGCGTGGGGATAAAAGTTGTTGTTAATTCTTTGGGACTTATTTACACATTATGACTGTTGACGATAATTATGAAATATTTTAAATTGATTGACAAAGTACACCTTCATTGAAAAGCTTTTCATGAGATGAGAAACATAAAACAAATTGACATATATTTGAACTTAATGATATAATTAATAACTAACACACATTAACAATATTGACAAGAATTTTAGTTTAATTTTCAATACTAATTATACTTTTATTACAACTATAAACAACAAAAGCTCTAGCAAAAACATTATTTCCATCTACCCTATCAATATGATGTTCCAATTGTCTTCAAATGTTTCATAAATATAAATTTTCCTTTCAATTCTCTTGATTTTAGAAGGAATGGTTGTGAGATTCATACAAGTAGTGAATGGGAAAAGTAAAACTTCAAATAGCAACCTATGCACATGGCAGTTTAATATTATTATTATTAGTAGTAGTAGTATTACCTCAAGTTTTATAATTAGAAAAATAACGTTTATAAAGTTTGTGGTTTTTGTGTGAAGCTGTCAGTAAGTGATTTCATGGTATTTGTGATAGCCGAGTTCCTCAGATTACATGGTATTCAAATTCTTTTCATGTTGGCAACAACAGAAAAATTGATTTCTTCTCTTTAGATAATAATTTTAAAAGATATATCTATGTTACGAAACTAGATTTTAGCACTGTTTTACATGCAAACATTCAGATAAAACATCATTTTCCTCCTTCCAAGAACACAAATGTAAATTTTGTAAGCAGATACTAAACCCATTCATGAGTTACTGAAATGTCTCTGCTGTGTTGGCTTGAATAATTCTGTTAACCAGTGGTTTTAAAGTTCCTTTATGTGATGTGATGCCTGAAAAAAATAATGGATAAGGAATATAAACTAAAATAAATTCATTAAGTATGATGCCCTGCTGGATGCATCTGCAGTACATCTGAATTAAACAATATTAATGACATTAGAAACAGTTTCTGGTTAAGCAGATAACATGCACTGCTGTCATGAACTCAGTTAAAGGTGAAAACGGTGAGAGTAAATACCTATGCCTTCACTCTCCACGTTAATTTCCAGTAACGATAATTTTATCCATTACATTCAATGTATATCCATTCCTCCATTACTAATGTAAAACTATTATTGTGATTTAAATTTACTGCAAGCATCGACTGGAAACCATGGTATCATCTAGATCATTATTAATCCAGCATTTGTAGTTAATTGTTATGAGATGCCCCTCTTTCTCTCATTTTAACTTACTTTAAGTAATTTCTCATAGGTTCGAAGCGTCAAACTTCGATGTATCTGTTGTATTGTGCACTTTTTATAGAACTCAAAAACTATGTCGATACTCTTCAAATCTGAAAGTTTGACTTCGATTATCCATGTAAGCCCAAATGTTTGACATGTACTTTATGGGTCAGAAAATTGTGTTTTTACAAGGACAACAATCATCTAGAGTTTTCTGGAATAATATTTTCTCATATTATTTAAATCATTACCCATTTGAGATTCTCTCTATATGCTATACCTTATTTTTACTGGCTGTATCTTCAATAAGATACTTAACCTTTATACAGAGGTAAACAGGTTTCATAATTTAATGAAAATAGTTTATATCTGATATAAAAAATAAATAAATTGTATATATCAGTTCATAAATTTGAAATGGAAAGCTCTATTGTTTTGGGACTCATTTTAACTGGGTCTGTTGTGTAAAGGTAAAACGCGTCGTCTGTAGATCTAAGAAACTCTAACAGTGTAAGTTCTAGTCGGGTTGCAAGCTCATAAATGTTATTTATTAATCGAGCTGCTCATTGTTCTCTCTTTAGAGATGCTCTAACTATGAAATTGTAATTGCGTTATGGACTGATATGTAATTCGGCGCATGGCATGGAATTAGTACCAACGGACGAGAGTGGAGATTGATTTCCGATTACACGTCATGTGAAATTACCGGTGCACCATTCTTACTTTGAGGGGTAAACTTCACACTAATCGAAGATTGACTTACTGTCTGAGCTCCTAGCCCTTGGAATTTCCTTAGGGATGAAATTCAACCGTGCAACTGAGTCAATCAAAACAACATTTCTGCTGATTTGATGACATAAACTGATTACAGCGACAACCACCCAAATCCTCCATAAGAAAGCAGCGAATCCAACCCCAAATAGACGGTCAGGTATGCTATAATACTCTGAAACGACCGTCCTTCGGGGATTGTCAGAGAGAGCAGATGGGCTTTTCTTTTGTAATTAATGAATCAGAATAAAAGAATAAATAGAATATTTTACATCTGACAGAACATCTTGAGGTCATTATTACAGACCAATATATATATATATATGGTCTCTTATAACTGAATTTTTAACATTTAAAATCTTACAGATGTTTTTTACAACTTCTAAGGCTAATGAATGAGTTTATGTTAATGCCACAATTTGTCCTTTCTAACTTTCAAGCTCTTAAAACCACTTTATAAACAGAAGTTCCTGAAACCGTTTTAAATCTAATCCTACTGTAAATTCCACCTCCATTTTTATCAAGTCACTGTATAGGGATTTAGAGATTTAGGCTGGAAACAAAGTCAGCCGAAAAAGATTCTAAAAAATTAATTGTATCATATGAAAAATCAATACCTGTTTCGCACTTTAGTTTGTTTTATTTACTTTACTTAGTCCACTGGGAGAGAATAAAATACCATCTGATTCCAATATCATGATCATTTACAAAAGGGTTTATTTAAATGACATTGGTTCTCAATGGCAGGCAGATATAGTCGATTACAAGTATACTAGAAGGATAGGAATGGATATAAATATATTTTTACAATGATAGATGTTTTCTCGAAGTCAGTACTGGCTGCAAAAGTGAAGTTGAAAGTTATGATATCTAGGAGGCATTTAAAAGTATCTTCAAATATAGAAAATCATCAATGACACAGTATGATGAATGGAAATAATTTGACAACCTAAAGATTAAGGAGTTGCTGGGAAAAGGGAACATTTAATATTTTTGAACGTACTCATATAATAACAACTCTGTATTAGAAACATTGAATAAAACGTTGAAAACCACTATGAGGAAATATTTCACTGAAAATGAAAGCACAAAATGAGCAAATGTATTGAGTCAACTGATTGAAGGATATAATAACACTTAGTATAGATCCATAGACACGACTTCGGTCATAGGAAACAATAAAAACAAATAGATCTAAAGTTTGGATTCACTTATTCGGTTTTTTGACAACTGATACCTACAGATCGCCTAAATATAAAATTAGTCAGATGGATAGAATTTCAAAAAAATAAATCTACCTTTTCAAAGTGGTACATACCTAATTTTGCAGCATAGTTTTTTAAAGTAAGAAAGGTGATTTTAGATGATCCAGCTGTCTACAAATTGGAAGATTGAAAGCGGAAGAATATTGATGATATATTATTTTATGAGGAAGAGTTGTCGCTCTTTACACAAGGTTTTTGAATGTCATTGAGACAAAAAGGAAAAAATGTAAAATATGTACTTTTGAAATGGAAAGGATATGATGATACTTTGAACAGTTGGGAACCAAATGAACATATTGTGTCGTTATTATAAATAAAACATAGAAGACATAAAACCTATAATTCCAAAGTTGACAGAACAACATCAAAACAAAGTAGAACAAAGCATCATAAAAATAAGAATTTAATATTTTGTGCGATGAAAATATTTATATAGATCAATCTGTACATGTTATTGGCATACGAAGGTGCTGGTTGAGTGACCATTGCAGTTCCATTAATTTGTAGGAAGTGTTAGTTGTTGAATACAAAAATGTGAAACTTAAGAGCATGTGTTAAAAGTTTGACCAAATAGAATATAGGCGGGGAAGGGTCAGGTTGACCGTCCCATGCTTCCTTGCAGGCTGTAATACATTCCTTTGTGTGGAATGTTTGTTGTATAAGAATCCGACGTCCATAATTATGAGGAGAGGGCTATCTGGAAGGTTAGTTTTCGATGTTTTGTTGAGATATTAGCAGTCCATTGTATCTTGGATATATGAAGGCAGTTTATTTCACGAAAGGCCGAAGGTGATAATCAACGAATTCAGAAATTGTTTCGGTGGAATGGTTGTTTCCGAAAATGATTGGTCTCCCGGGGTTCCCTTCTTTGTGTATTTTAGGGGTTAAATAAAATCTCCCTGGTTTGGGTCAACTGGAAGGAGGTAAGTCAGTGTTTTGTCATCAATGTGACCTGTGATATGCATGTATTTTAATGTCTGACACACGATTTCAGCGTGTTCAGCTGTTGGGTTATGACTAAGTTTCTTATAAAATCTCTCCTCAGACGTATTCATAAAAACGCAGGATTCCTTGTCGTCTGCTGGCTTGATAACACTATCTTACCTCTCGTGCTGTTTTTTCAGTGACTGTCTTTCCTGTCGGGTTCAGTTATCCTTTCTGGTATGGCTCTATTTGTGCGTGTTAATATAATTTTCCACGCGGACAAAAATGCCTCTAGAACTGGAACTTTCCTAGGCGGTGGAACATAGTCATCTTTTGGGTGGAATCTATGAGGCTTATCGTTACTGACATTGGGCTCTCTAGCATTGTCACTAAACTTTTCCTTGAGTCTCATTCTCCGTGCAAAACTCACAAATTCTTCTTTCAATTCCAATACATTGTACGTTTTGAGCCGGGGACAAACGTTGAGGTCCTTGGAGAGAAAACTTATGTCAGAGTCAGACGACTTAACCAATGACTGGTTTATGACAGTATTGACGTTCCGGTTTGCCGAAAAGAATTCCTACGAAACTTTCTATTCTTTTTCTTGTCCGTGTCTTCCGTGACGAAAACACGTTTGGGACTTCTCTGTATTATTTGATCTCCTGAAAAATTTGCTGTGTTGTTTGTTTGAAAGAACCTCTTGTTATGTCTTGAAAATTTGTGGATGTCTGACAATTCAACACAAAATGTGATATGAATGTACAAATCTTTAATGATGATACTTCTCTGTCTATTTGCAGGAGATACATTCCAGAGATGCCGACAGATATGCGAATCTTCACATGGTGATCGATGTCGCCAGTGGACGTCTCGTCTGTTAACAGCTTTTCTCTGTTCTTCATTCATCCTTTACTTATTCCTGTACTCTAACAGCTTCGATGGCATCAAGATTCCTATGCTGTTCAAAAATTCACAAGGAGATACGACTGCTTTTTGGAATAGAACGTTAGGTTCCCTATCTGACTTTCTAAATCTTAAAAACATTAGTAATTTCCAGTTGCAGTTACCACTGATTAAATCATCAACAAATTCGTCCCCAACGTCTAAACCATCGTCGCCCCCACCTTTTCAAGTCATTGAGAAACATATATTATCCCCATGGAAAGAAAGGATACGAGAACTGTCAAAAAATCAAACAAAACCTCTACTTACATTATTCACTTCTTGGATTGATGACGAGGACAAGTATCTGGTCCATAATCTAACAACACTGAACTGGTTATCACTTCGTCCTTTTGTTTTGCCGATTATATTCACAAATGAAACTGCCTTAGCAAAGGTGTGTGAAAGTGTTGGTTGGGTAGTTTTGCCGTTAAGGGTCGCCGCCGCAGATGGAGTTCCGGTTCTGAAGTATATGTACATTGATGCTATGAAGAGGTTCCAGTCCAATTTTTATGCATTCACTAACAGTGACATCTTATTCACAGATACCTTGGTTGATACATTGATTGGAATCCTTCAAAATAATTCAACATCGCATAATTCTACTCAAGATAATTCAACATCGCATCATTGTACTTTGATTGTCGGTAGAAGAACCAATGTTTACAATATAACAATGGAAGAAGGATCATCTTGGAGTGAAGTTACAAAGGCGGCAAAGGAAAGGGGAACACTTTTCCAAACTAACGCAGAAGACTATTTCATAACGTCACCATCGTATCCATGGAATCATATACCTGAAGTTGTGATTGGGCGTAGGGCGTATGATAATTGGTTGGTTCTAAATGCACGAAAGCAGAAACACCAAGTCATAGACGCAACAGATACCATTCTAGCTGTGCACCAGACAACGAAAGATGGCAATTATGAAGGCATGACAAAGAAAACTTCAGAATATAATCATAATTTGCTAGTATCACTGTACAAACGTTTACAATACGATGTGGGAGTCACTGACTGTGCGGAATATCAAACAACAATAAAAACCGGAAATATTTTGATATTTTCTCGAAACCTACCCAAATATTGTGATGTTCAATAAAAGAAATGCTACTAAATATTTTTTTTTCTTTTTTAAAAAAAATTGCCAGTCAAGCATTTCGGCATATTTTCCTTTCTTTTCTTCGTTCTAAAAGAAAATTACAAAATCTCATTAGACAGCAAGTTTCTGGTTTATTTTACACTTATAACTGAGTGATACTAATGATAAAGTAGTGCAATGTTTTTAAATGTTTTTTTACCTAACTCAATTAAAAGAGACTACTGTAGCAGTAGATGATAGGCAATGTTTTTGTTGAATTGTCTTGTTTTTTAACTTGCTAAAAATCAAAACTTAGTAACTAATTAAATAAAGAAATTAAATAAAGAAATAATAGGCACCATATGAAGGTTAAAATATAGGCTAAATGTCAAACCTTATTCCAACTTAAAAAGAGTTATCTGTTTTCTCTATCCTGTTTATCTTCTTTTGACTACCAAATATTTACAGTGTCAACTAGATAGGGAACAGGACGGGAGGGGACGGACGGACAGACACTGGCAGTACGATATGGAGGGCATACTAATCTTAAATTATCAGGGGTATAGCTTTTACTAAAATCTGTTCTCAAGTACTTCTTTACAAAAGTTGTATTCCCTACAAATTCCTAACATTCCTAAAGAAAAATGTATAATATTTTCATAAATATACTTGTATTTTGCATTTCAGTCATCAAGCGACGTAGATCAAATGTTTTTTTTATTATATGCCCATCATTATACAACTCATGATAAATGCAACATTTACCTGGGGCTGATCTGAAACTTTATATCAGATGCACAACTGATACAGAATTAGATTTCTCAATGTCATTGAAGACGTCACCAAACAGCAGTCGCGTGGAGGGACTACCACAGTTACGCTATATTTAGACGCAACATAAATGTTAGTAGATGGATGGAATCAAAGTTAAAGAAGAAGACCAACAACAATATAAAATGTTGTCTTTTTATTTTGAAATAATTGTTTAGGGTATATATTAGTTGAGTCAAATCCATCGCAAAATTAGTGCACAAAGTAAACTTTGATTGATTATCGTTGCCTACAAGGAGCAACGTCCTGTTGATGATGTATGGATTTTGGGTAGTCTTATGAGAGTTTGCGATGCTTACAAATATGTTAGGTCTTTGGCGTAATCAGGCTAGCAATAACGAGCAAGTATAATGAAAATCTCTACAGCTGTTGTACGTATGCGAACATCAATATTTGAAATTTCACAATGCTCTAAAATTGCATTTTCTTTACTTTTTGCTTGTGCACAAGTTGTATTATTTAACTGCGCCTTTATACAGCATGCATGTAGGGTTCACATTTTTCAAAAAGACTTGTAATACAATTGGTTAACAAAAATTAAAAAATGTCCTCATGGTCACCTCTTAAAAACTAAAAATGGGTATAAAAACTGTTTTGCATGCTTAATTAAGGCTTAGTTAGATATATCTAGATGGATAAATATATACATATTTATCCTCCAACAGAGTTGCATAATTAAATATATACATATTTATCCAACATCGTTGCGTATAATAAATAATGTGCATAAAGATATATTTTGGTATTTGCTTCATATTTTCCTCTCCATTTTGTTCTCATAGATAAACCTCCAACAGAGTTGCATAATTAAATTTTCACTTATGGAAATGTACACGAGTTGAGTCTTTTGCGTAAATTTAGGATGTAAATGATTATTATGCTATTATATATATATGGTGAACCAAATGCCTCAACCTTGGCACCGTTATCGTATGTCTGGGGCAATAGAAAAGGTTAGTAAATAGAAAATACTGTAATATTTATCATAGATTTTGATAAGGTATTCGTAAAAATTAATTCAGCAGCGTATAATGTTCCTCAATATTTGAGTCATTACATGAACCCACAAAACATCATATCATTTGTGTCTTTGTTTGTTTGTTTGTTTGTTTTTTTGTTTTTTTGTTTTTTGTTTTTTTTTTTCTTTCTGTTTTTTTTTGTTTATAAACGATAACTTTCAACACATTAAAACCTTAGCAAAATCACACCCCACGAAAAAACCTTAGACGGAATCTTTTGGCAATCGGGAATGACTTTATATTGCACACTGGATTTTGCTTCTTGTGGCTTACTGTTCTTTTACTTCCATATGATGTTTTCGTAGATATTTTTATATTTTTTAAGAGACGTAGAAACAAAAAGTAAGTAATATATCTTCAAAATTTATTTTATTATCATAATTTCGATTTGTGTTATAATATTTGATAGGACATGAGTATTACTCAATGTTCCGCTCTGTCTATTTCTTAAATCGTTATCGAGACCTTCTAAATTATTTTTCTTAATAAGTAAAAACCAGATAAATATTGCCGTCATGTATGTTATGGACTCTTACCCCACCACAAACGTCTTGGCTTTGCCCCCCACCCCAACCCCCACCCCAACTACTCGTTTTGTCATTTTCAGTCATCTCGTTTCCATAGATACTGCCTGCGCAGGCTGAATGACTGAACAGTGCCCATTGCTTATGTATAGATTCTTTACATGCGACTACTTTTCATGTATATACTGAGTAATTAACACGACATTGATGATGTAACTACGCACGAACATGAGGTGTAGTCTTGGTATGTGTTTGTATATGACACTTAACCGAATAAATAAGATCATTTTTTTTATTTCCTATGGCAAATGGAACATTCTATCTCTTGTTAAGTTTTGGTTGTAAAATCATTATTTTTTTTCTCAGTTTCACTTTCATTTCAGAATTCATAACAAGCAAACAATTTTATCGAATATGTTACATATCTATGTTACAGGTCAACAATGAATGTATTGAACTTCGATACTTCGATCTTCTTTATTGTTCACCTGATCTTTATATCTTTATTAAGCTCGTTCACCAAACGATCTAATTCTTAGAGGTGGCAGATGAGCATGCTATAGAAAGTTCTCTAAGATATCTCCGGTAATCTTCACGTGTCAACATACTAATTTCGATTTTGTTTCGGTGATATTGAACGAGTAAAATCCAAAAATTAAAGTAAAATAGATATTCTTGTTTACATGGATTTTCCGTTTATAATAAGGGTTTTACCTAAAAGACAAGTTCTGATTCTTAGTCCTTCTGGTAAGCCAACCTTAAGTCAGACTGACCATAGACTGATGACATTATACGGATATATTCCATAATAGTTCCGGATATTTTGACTGCTAATACAAAAGGGCTTATTTTTTGGTCTAAATTTAATTACAGTGTTAAAATTGCGTTGAAATTTTTACATCTACTTCCTACTAATTTTCTTATGAACTTTTCTGGAAGTTTAAAATAAATGAAACTCTGAAAAATAACTCGAAAATGACAGGTACTTGAATTTGTATCCAGTTTCTACATATTTCCTAATTGGTTTCCTGTATATGCGTCTCATCACTACAGGCAAGAGCAAGCATTGTTTTTAAAAGATATATGTGATCACATGTTAAGTCACAATACCACGAACAAAAATAACTGACGGAATTACAATATCGAAATACTGGAAGAATATTTACATCTCTTCACACGGAATGCGGTCAGTGTTGTCTATTGTCTATAAGTATGTCTGAGGATCTCAAAATCAGTGAAAGGAAACTAAAGTTTCATTTCTGCACAACGGGATAATCAAACACAATAAATTCTTATCTTTCTCAGTAGGGGAGGTGGTTATCGTCGGATAAAAACTGGGGTATATCGTCGGAACTATAAGGCAGAGGATGTCCATAACTTTATTCATCAAACACTGGATCAGACGCTCTGCAAATGAGTTAGCACATAGTCATTTTTTAAAAAATGTAAAACCACAATAAAGACTTTGCTGCAACTTATCGTTGTTTATGCAGGATTTGGACAGTTATCTACGGATAAAATCGACAGAAATTAATTAAGGTCAATACTTTGGGATCAGTTTTCATTTCTACTCTAGAATGTATCTATGGATTCATAAAGTTTAGACTGATATAAACGTAACTTCAATGGCAGACATGAGAATTCCGTTTTACTCCAATAACTACAGCCTTTTGTTAACGTGAGCTTTCACGCACAATTAAATTCAACATTACTAACACCTATTATTAACGTCTATTACCGTATTACCACAGATATCCCGATCTTCGACTATGAAACCCTGAAGGAAAATAATAGACCATTTCCTAACCTAGGGTAATTTGTTTACTTAGATTCGCAACAGTTAGATAGAAAGATAGCTAGATAACTTTGAAAACTAAATACGCTTTCTGTCTAATTGTTTACTTCGCATGTTCGAATTTTTGGAGTCTGTAGACAATGTGCTACACCATGATTATGCAAGCCATTATGTGAAGCATGTTCACAATTTGTATGAACTATCTCAACAATCACAATCTGCTGTGATGCACAAGGCGATTCACAGAATTCTGGCTAACATTTTGCCGGCTATTGACAGCAAAGAGATGCCCCGATGGTTGTTGCAGGATTGTCTGTTGCCTTTACGCTTGTACAAGTGGACGATGGATGCATCCTTGTGCTCTTTGGGTATAGTTAATTGCGCCTACGTTGACTGGAAGAGTTCAGTCAATTTCAGTGCCATGTGAAAGCCTCCGGCTTTGTAGACTTCTGCTCGTCAATTGCTTTCTCAGTTTCAGTCAGCGCTGGAGGATCAGCAAGTGATATGTTGATTTCCACTTTCGGCAGTCGATCAATTGCCTCCTCACTGATAGATGACTGTTGGTTGACAATGTTGTTGATGTGTTCTTCCCATCTTTGAAGCATATTTTCTTTGTCAGTCAGCAGTGTGGTGTTTCAGAATCAGTATTGAAGATATTCCTGATGACTATGGTCTGTAGATTGTCTTCAAAGCATCATAGAAGTTCATCATGTCATTCTTGTCTGCATATGACTGAATTTCATCAGCCTTATTGCTCAGCCATGAGTTTTGCAACTCTCTGAGTTTGCATTCGACAGACCTCTTGATGTTCTTGAAAGCTGCCTTTTTAGATGATGAAGTGCTGTCTTATAAACAGGCCTTTTAGAGCAGATGTTTCTCTTTCAGAAGTGTCTGTATGGCAGCATCATTCTCATCAAACCAATATTAGTTGACGTGTGGTTGGAGCAAGGGTTTTGGATGCAGTTGAGTACACAGAGTCTCTGAAAGATGCCCCGTTTTCCTCGACATTCTCAGAGTTCATATCAATTGCATTTAGTTGGCTGCACAGTTCTTAGACAAATGCCTATTTCCCATTCTACTGTTTCAATTTGGAGACAGTAAACTCTTTGGGCACTTGTTTGCCTGTGGTCGTCTGCTAGGCTGAATCTGGATATTGAGCTTGGAGACTGCGAGCCTGTGGTCAGTCCAGAGTTCTGTACTTCTAATGGTCTTTGTCATTCGGATATCCTGTCTGCCTCTTCTCCTGATGATGACGTAGTCAATGAGATGCCAGTGTTCGGAGCGCGTGCGCATCCAAGACGTCTTGTTGCGGTTTGGCAGGCGAAAGACTGTTTTGGTGATTAGGAGGTCGTGTTCAGCACATTTCCTCATTAGGAAGATTCCGTTGTTGTTCTATTTGCCAAAGCCATTTTTGCCAATGACACCTAGCCATGTCTGGTGAGCTGTGCCAGCTCTAGCGTTGAAGTCACCAAGAATGATGAGTTTGTCTGCCTTCGGTAGTTCTGCGATAAGAGACTCCAGGTCTTCATGAAATTTGTCCTTGATCTCATCTGGGTTGGTCATGGTGGGTGCATAGGCAATGATGATAGTTTCATGTCTTTATCTACACAGTGGGAGTCTCGTTTGCATTATTCTGTCATTCACGCCCTTTGGGAGATTTGTTCGCTTGCTGACTAGCTGTGATTTGATGGCAAACGCAACACCAGCTTCACGTCGCTCTTCTTTACTTCGGCAACTCCAGTAGGTGTAGCCGGCTCCTACTTCGTTGAGTTTTCATTCCCCAGCCAGGCAAGCTTTCACTAAGGGCTGCTATCCGAATGTTGAATCTTGCCAGTTCTCTACCAACTAGAGTTGTTCTTCTCTCTAGTATATCTGCTGGTGTGCTGTCCATTAGTGTGCGCACGTTCCAGGCACTGATGGTGACCTTTGTCTTCTTGTTAGGTTTTCGACCGCTAAGGTGGAATCCATGTCAGTCGCGATATGCTGACCAGGGTTAAAGTGAAGCAGGCAATGTTTATGTCACCTTTTCAAGCCCCTTCCTCTTGCTACGAAGGTGAGCAGTGTCATCCTAACAAGGGCTGCTCAGTCACCCATGGGGCTGCCGAGTTCCACTGCTGCTTCGGTCCATTGAAAAGCGACGCAATACCCTTAACAGATGGACCGAATACTGTTCAGACCTTTACAACCAGGAGACTTCTGGAGACCAAGCTGTACTAAACGTACCACTGACCACAACAGAGGTTGACCACCCGATCATCAAGGAATTAGTAAGGCTGCAGTAAAGGCACTACAGAAAGGGATGTCATCTGGGGTAGACAATATACCAGCAGAACATGTTCAAGCAGGAGGAACCTCCATGATAGATGCCCTCACAACAATCTGCAACAAAATCTGGCAAACAGGAGAATGGACCACCCCATCGACCCAGTCTCTGATCATAACCCTTCATAAGAAAGGGAATCTGCAACTGTGCCAGAACTACCGAACAATCAGTCTCATCAGTCACCCAAGCAAGGTTATGCTAAAGATCATCCTCAACAGACTGAAACCTCAAGCAAAACACATCATCGCTGAAGAACAGGCAGGTTTCAGAGCAGGACGTAGCACTATTGAACCTATCTTCAATCTTAGAATCGTCTGTTAAAAGTATATGCAGCATCAACAGGACCTCTTAAACGTCTTCATTCACTTCAAGAAGACTTTCGACAAAGTATGGCATGCAGCCTTGTGGGCCACCATGCGGAAATACAACATAAACCCAAAACTAATCAGCACCATCGAAAACCTGTATCACAAGGCCACCAGCGCAGTTATCGTCAATGGCAACATATGAGATTGGTTCAGAACCACAGACGGAGTCAGACAGGGATGCCTTCTCTCACCAACTCTCTTCAACATCTACCTGAAAAGGATCATGTCTGATGCCTTGGAAGACCATGAGGGCAGTGTCAGTGTTGGAGGCAGAACAATTACCAACCTGCTCTTCGCTGATGATATCGATGGCTTAGCAGGAGATGAACAAGAACTGGAAACTTTAAAGAACCGTCTCCACTAAGCATCACTAAGGTGTGGGATGGAGATCAGCGCTGAAAAGACCAAGCTAATGACAAATAATCCGAGTGGTATCCAAAAGGAAATAAGAGTGAATGGACAGAAGCTGGGCATAGTGACAAGCTTCAAATACCTAGGTACTATCGCCTCTGGTGAAGGTTCAAAACCTGAGGTTCTTTCCAGGATTGCGCAGACCACAACTGCATTGGTTAGGCTGCAGCCTGTTTGGAAGGACAGCAACATCACGATTGGGTTAAAGATCAAGCTTATGCGCTCCCTTGTCATGTCCATATTCCTGTATGAATGTGAAACATGGACCCTGACTGCAGAACTAGAGAGAAGAATCCATGCCTTAGAGATGAGATGTTATCGAAGAATCCTGAAAATCTCATACTTAGACCACGTCTCAAATGAGGAGGTGCGCATTAGAATCCAAGGTGCAATTGGACCATATGAAGATCTGCTCACAACCGTAAAGAAACGCAAACTAAGATGGTATGGCCACGTCTCACGCTCAACTGGCCTGTCAAACACAATCTTACAGGGCACAGTGAGAGGAAAGAAAAAACGAGGCAGTCAGAAGAAGAGATGGGAAGATAATATCAAAGAGTGGACAGGCATGGACTTTTCAAAGTCCCAAAGAGCAGTGGAGAACAGGGCAAAATGGAGAGAGACTGTCGCAAAGTCATCAGTGGCGCCCCTGCGACCTGCCAGGTTACGGTAGAGATGAGATGAGAGATGATATTAAATCAGCTATAAGTATCTCTTCCTTCCACAATAAGTGTATTAGATGGCTGAAATCCAAACCAACCCCTTACCCTCCACCACCAAAACAAATTTTTTTTAAAATATGGGGTACTTATTAAAGAAGAAGTTACACCACCCACCTCTTATTTTTCACTTCTGCAGCAATGTAGCATTTATGTGTATAGTTGTTAATGTATTGTGTATTTGCTTGTGTGTGTGCATCTGTGTGTGAACATATTATTAGCTTGTATAGATGGCCTCAAGGTAGTTTAGTTCTTATTTGTAACCGCTTGAGTCACCCTCTAAAAATAAAGTCTTTATTATTATTATTATTATTATTATTATTATTATTATTATTATTATTATTATTATTATTATTATCATTATTACTATTATTATTATTATTATTATTATTATTATTCGAGCAGATGCTAGTATTAAAGTTATTGAAGTGTGAGTTATCGAACATATATACACAAAACCTCCCCTTGCTACCACCCCCCGCAATGAGACCATCTCGCTTTTCCCAATTTTTAAATTTAATCTTAATAATTTTTGCAACTAACCCCCAATAGCAAATACTGCATGATGATGTAGCAAAAAAGAAAAAACGAGGTGTGGGGGGGGGGGGCAGATAGCTGACAGCAAGGTTCGTTAACAATACTTACCCAACTGTTTTGATGGATATAAATGAATCTTATAGACGCTTTCAAAAAGTCGCACTTTGCATATATAGGTGTGACTTCCTTTGCCAACGTATCGTCTGAACATCGATGAACAAACTACTGAGGAAAATCCACATATGCATTGCCTATCTTATGAAAAGGCTTTCTTTGATACATCAGTTATATAATATTTTTATTATTGTTAGTCAGGCTGTACTGGTGGTGTTAAGTTTGCTTTTTATCTAACTATACAATATTTCTATCTTAGCACATGTACTTTCCTCAGTGTATCCATTTTTTAAAATTTGAGAATATTTTTGTATTCAACCTAGATGTAAGACATGGATTTTTTAAATTTTTATTTGAAAAAAGAGATGAATTCAACATAATAATATTAAAATGTATGTAATTTATTTAATTTGTCCTTTCTAAATATGGGTTAGATTTTAAGGCAACTTGTATGACCTTGATTTTTAATTTCTATCTGAAAAATTGAAAAAGTCTAAAATTTACAATTCCTTTTCTATCAAAGAACGTCCTTTAATTCATCCTTTTTAAATTTTTAAATGAAGGAAAACACTGGTCTCTTGATATACAGGGAATTAGTCAGTCTAGAGTTTACATAATTTTAAACATGAGAGATTAAGTATGTTTCTTTTAGGTATGAAAGTCGACATATTTATATTCCTCTTCTTACTTATTAATTTATCCATTTTTTTTCAATGTTAGAATATATATTTTGAGCCTCTAATTTATAACATCGATATTAGATCTAATAAGGGAATCAAATTCAACATAGCTACATATATATATATATATATATATATATATATATATATATATATATATATATATATATATATATATATATATATATATATATATATTACTGATATTACATTCGATTCTTTAATTAATCCATTTTTTGAATGTTATGATGTTTTGATTTTTATTTTCATTTAATATAAGATTACGATTTAATCAACCCTAATTTAAGAAATCGATTTTTGATCTTGATCTAATGAAAGAATTTTTTTTACATAGTTGCATTTCTTACATTAGTAAAGTGCATATAGTTTGTTTAATTAATGCATTTTTTCATTGAAATGATAATTTTAAATGTCAACCTGGATTTCTGACATAAAATGCCAGTCTTGATCTATATAGGGCACAGACAACTAATTCAATTCCCATAGACTGTGACCTTAATATTTAGCCAAATTACCATAATTTTTTGGTAAGATGGGTAAGTCACGCTTACAAGTTATGAATGATCTATCCAATAGGACACTACTGAAATGATGAAAATGATATGCTGCGCGATTCGTTTTTGACAAAAATTCCCTTGTAGGTGATCACTACAAAAATCCATTCAGTGAGATCTCCTTGTTTACATCTAGGTGTACCTGTGTGGCGACAGCGGTCAAATTGGTTTTATGTTCAAGCCTACTAATGCGTACAATTTACCCATACGCAGGTTTCTTCTGAACAATTAGGTTAGTTGTTGCACGTATTTATTTCCAGCCAATCAGCGACCTTCATTCTTTGAAATACAGTATTTAATACCAACACACATGGGCTGGTTCCGTGGTTCCGTAACTAATAAAATAATTAGTTGCCTGTGACCATAAAAAGATATATTTAAAAAAAGGTTTTCCGATATACAAGAAGACTTTACTTTAAAGATTAGCAAATCACTCTTTTATAAAATGCAGTAATCATTTGATCGTGACAGTCTGTTAATAAAAATGTAGAATAGGACAGATGTGCTCTCCTGTATATCGTAAGGGGCAAATAATGGAGGCAACCTTTTTGTCCTGTCATGCGTTCCAGAATGATGTTTACATTGAGAAGGTACTGGACTTTTTTAATGAGTGCTTGTGGGATTTTACCGTTTTTTGCCTTATCTTGTGTTTAGTATACATTTCTGGGATTACCTAAACTCAATTGGTACTATATAGCCAGGATTATGCTAATGTACCGTTATGCTCAATACATAACGCACATACACATATATTCTTTAATTTGCACGTCTTAAGTTTGTAGACTGCTTTGTCAAAAGTGACATACGGCATGGTAGTTTAATTGATTGAAAAGAAAGCAACAAGGATGATCATACTATACCTGCTAATAAGAGCTTTGTCCAAAGTGGCATTAGACATCGTAGTTTAATTGATTGAAAAGAAAACAACAAGAATGATCATATCGCACCTGTCAATAAGAGTGTGATTTTTTTTTACCCTTTTGTCCATTCTTTGTCTGTCAGTGGCCAACAGTCCATATCCTAGGAGTTTAATTATCAGCATCAGCTTATGATAGCCATACCTGTGTTTATACAACGATAATGAAAATGTAGTATGAAAACTTTCCATCCCACTAATCTACAGAAGCTGTGTGTAGCAATCATTTCCGTGCAGGTATAAGTTTCACCTGTTATCTTCGTTTGAGATCACCACGGCAACGTGATTGATTTAAACAGTATTGATTTCCAGAAGTCATTATAAAATGTACATAAAAATTGAACAAGCGTTACAGAGGATTGAGCATCAAGCTTATGTTTATTTCGAGCTCCCTCCTCATCACCAATATTTTTTCTTTAATAATGTGGCTGACGTAAGTTGTGAAGGCAGAAGATTGGAAACATTGACAAAAGCTAATGGGTATTAAATGAAAATTGTACATACAATATTGTAATAATAGTAGACAGTAACTAATAAGCATTTATAGCAGAAATATATTGCTGTATAAGTAAAAGACAATATAAGAATATGATCGTGTTGGTGGAGTGGTAGTGGTGATAAGTAAATGTTGGTGTTGATGGGGTGGTAGTTGTGGTAGGTAAATGTTGGTGCTGATGGGGTGTTAGTGGTAGTAGGTAAAGGACTTTAGACGTCAGCGCAGGTACTATATACGTCGTAAGTAAATTCGTACCAGATTTATATCAACTTAGTGTGAAGACATAAGTAATGATTAAACAAATATATTTGCTGGTATTACGTACGATTGGACCGCCTTAAAAATCTTCACGTTGACCTCAAGCGATTGTACGGGGTTACCCATTCATAACTGGACAACTAAGTTAGGTACTTGTGATGATATCAATGATGTCGTTACACCCTTTACTTTGTCGTATATTCAATTTGCGAAAGATTGCATACCATTTCGCACAGTAACTGTCGGATGAGGAACAAATGTTGGTATAATAGCACAATACGCGGAAGAAGCAGGAAGAGCGACGGCATGAGAAAATAGCTATTTTAATAGTAATAATCTGAGTCATTGGAAAAATACAAAATATTACGTAACAAAGTCAATAACCAGAAGAAAAAAAGAGCAAAGGAAACATTTATTCGTAACTTGGAGAATTTTGATTCTATGGGTGTAAACTCGAAACATTATTGGAAACTTGTACGTCATTTTGTCAAAGAAAAGTTTTCAAACTCTATACGTCCACTATGGAGCATTAATGCGAATGGTTCGTTACACGTAGCATTTTCACATGTCGAAAAAGCAGAATGTTGATGACACCAATGTCAATATTCCTGATATACACTTGAAAACTAATAACAAGTTAACTAATATATTAATAACAGAACAAGACGTTTTTAATGTAATCAACACCTTACCCAACCACAAAGCATGTGGCGTGGATAAAAAAAAGTTACCATATGCTCAAAGGAACCGTCGCATCCATGATTAAACCACTCTGTATTCTATTCAATATGTCTCTTGTTAAAAAAAAGTATTTCCAACTTTATAGAAAACCGCGAAAGGAATACCAATGTATAAAAAGGGATGTCACTGATCCTTCAAATTATAGGCATATTTCACTAGTGAGTTGTATTGGGAAAGTTATGGAAAGAATTATTTTAAATATCTCTACAACCACCTACACTCAAATGATCTTCTATTCAAATCGACCCGGTTTTCTTCCCAACAATTCTAAAGTATTTCATCTCATAGATATGTACTATAGTATATGTACTTGATAACAAGGATGACATGTGTGTGATCTTTTGCGATGTCTCTAAAGCATTTGATTGGGTTTGCCATAACTGTCTAATACATAAATTAAAGTGCAGTGGCATTGATTGCTCTCTTATTGATTGGTTCTCTGACTTCCTATCTAATAGACTCCAAACAGTTTTTGTAAATACTGCCAAATCAGGTAGCCAGTATGTTGCGGCTGGCGTACCACAGGTTCTGTTTTAGGTCCGTTATTATTTATGGTGTATATTAACGATATAGGCGACGACCTCTAGAGTGCAACGAGACTCTTTGCTGATGACAGCTCACTGGTGTATTCATCAAATGATACTTACGAAATTGAATATGTACTGAACACAGAACTAAAATTCACAAACGAAATCCTCTCTTTTGTTGAGTTCTATAAATATCTTCGCATAACTTTCAGTAGTCTAGGCAACTGGACCAAACATATTTATAACATATTTCTGTCTGACTCAAAAACGTTAAATGGGATATATTTTACATACATCTGCCCCTTATTAGAATATGCTAATGTCGTATGTAATGGCTATTCTGCTGAAGACTCTCTTAAATTAGAAAAATTACAATTAGAAGATGGAAAAATTGTGACTGGTCTTACTAGAAATGTTTCGTGTCGTAAGATTTATGAAGAAACAGTTTGGCCTACCTTGGCAGATAGACGAAAATTTCATAAACTATGTTACTTTCATACAATTGTATAGGGTGTCCCTCCTTCTTATCTTGCTGACCTTCTTTCACCACTGGTTGGTGAGACAAACAAATATAATCCTAGAAATATGAATAATTTTAATCGAATTAATGCCAGACTCGAAATAAGTAGAAACTCATTCTTCTATTCATGTTTGGAATTCACTCCAGGTTCAATAAGAGGTGAAAGTAACAATTCTATCTTCAGAAGTAAAACAGAGGCTAAGACAACACAAGTGCCTGCCAATTTTTTAGTTGGTAACAGGAAATTATCTATTCTGCATACTAGAATTAGAAATAACTGTAGTGATTTACATTATGCTTTTTATTCTAATCATTTGAGAGATAATCCATCCTGCGCTTGTGGTAATGATATATAAAATGCATACCATTGAACATTTACTTGCAAAATACTATATTGAACAGCATAGGAAATTGGTTCAAAATCTAAATCATCTCCGTATAGCAACGACTACAAATAATTTGTTATACAGATCATCTGATTTTACATCGAAATTTAATATTCGCTTATTTGACTTGTTCCAAACATATATTAAAGACAGAAAATGCTATATATAATAAAGAAGTATTCAAAATTGTATTTCTCTACTCAATTCATTATTGCCATTTTGATATAAAAAAGACACAATGTTCTTAATTTTTTGCTTTTGTATTCATTTTGGTTTATGTAATCTTGCCCAATTTCTGCAACGATCACTAATATATTCATCTCTCTCTCTCTCTCTCTCTCTCTCTCTCTCTCTCTCTCTCTCTCTCTCTCTCTCTCTCTCTCTCTCTCTCATGCCTATTTTCCCTGAATCATGTATCCGCTATCCATGTAAATTTCTTATCAATTGTAGGGGAAGGGCTTATTCTAAGTTGTGAGAACTTGTAGCACGACCCCATTTGTTAACATTTTTGGCAATAAAATATGTTTAAACTAAAATTCATAACGAAGCTATATCTATTTTATAGGACAGAATTCCAATTGTTAGGTTTCTCACAGCAAGTGGTTTTTTACAGTCTAAGAAAATATTGCCTTGCAGTATCTGGTTGACTGCATGAAAAACCTATTGCTAAATAACATGTGGTTTTTAAAAAGATCGTCGTTTAATAAGCTAGAAACTATTCAAAGTCTTGTGTGCATAATTTGTGCTAATCTTTTGCTTTGATAGTAATATAATGGGACTTTTCTAGATTCCTATTAAAGTGTGTTTTAAAAAAGTAAAACGAAGAGTTGTTCCAAATTTATAAAGGAAAACAATTGTATTCCGCAACAGTATTTGG
Source organism: Margaritifera margaritifera (assembly GCA_029931535.1). Classification (NCBI taxonomy): domain Eukaryota; kingdom Metazoa; phylum Mollusca; class Bivalvia; order Unionida; family Margaritiferidae; genus Margaritifera; species Margaritifera margaritifera. The sequence continues at coordinate 816,747 of JAQPZY010001656.1, read as the reverse complement.
TCAAAAATTATTTTTGGCATAAATTCAGTGGCGTAGCAACCGCCCAAGCCACCCACGCAACTGTGAGGGGTTGGAGTTTGGGGTCTAAATACCCATCAAACAACGTTTTTTATTGGGACGGAACCCCAGAATTAAGGGGGGGGGGGCAGAATTTCTGGCTACGTCACTGTATAGATTTGTTCTGGCGAAAGGCGTTCGGAGATTAGTTCTACCACGAAGTTGTCTATTAGTTACCTGCTGGACACTTGACGGAACCAAAGGTCGTATGTAGTTAGAAACCACGCCACGATGAATTTTAAAAAATGATTTTTTTTCTACGTTTGATGAATCTTATTGAGTCTTTTCCATTTTGTCTCCACAAACAATCAAGCATATGATGTTGATTTTCTTGCCCCACAAACTACCTGCTTCAGCTTGTATGTATTTGTTGGGGTTATGTATGTTTTTCTGTTTGTTTTTTTATTAATATATTTTTATATATTTTTTTTTTTTATATTTATTTTTCATCTTTTAATACTGGGTGCAGTTAACCCAGATAATATCTCTGCAATCCAAAAGAGGTCTTATAACTGCGAAATAAAAAAGCCCTTTTGATTTTCTGTCAAGTTTGAATTTCAAACTTTTGTAGTATATCGCATTTTTTTCATGCTGTTGTAGTTATTTCCTGTATGTGTACATGCTTAAAACAGGATTTCAAACAGTGTAATGCCCAAGTGTTTATGAGAAGTAACATTCTTATAAACCATATAATTCATTACAAGTTGTGAGTGGTGTTCCTTTTGAGATTTTCTGGATCTGATCATTGGTTCAGTATTTTTTCATTAAAATCTACTTATCATTGATCATCACACAAATTGATTCTATGTAGGTCTTCGTTCAAAGTTCAAAACACCAGCAGCTAGGATTGGGTTAACACAAAAAATATTGATTTTGGGCAAACACTCTCATACTGGACTGAATGTCAGTGATAATATAATTAATGTAAATTAAAATATAATAGTGGCCCAACTATAAATTTTTGAGGCACATCAGCCCTTGCGTTTTCTTTGACAGATAATTTTCAATAATAATAATAATAATAATAATAATAAAAAAGATAATAAAAACAGATTAGGCAGTGTTGTTGAAAATTTCCTCAGTCATAAAATAAGCCATCTTCGACAGTTTTGTTATGCTCTGTTCTTTTCTCCGATACATTATATCATGTTGGACCTATTTTCAATGTCTTTCCTGTACATGCCGTTTGACCAGTGGAAACATTTTCTCAGTTGTTTAAGGTTAGACAAATCAAATAGGGCACAAGAACTAACGTGATCAATGTTTAAATCATCTTTACTAACACCTTCATGTTTTGTTCAATTTAGCCATATACAGTAAAAGTCAGTTAATGGTACACCGAATAGTTTCAATGTCTTGTCTGATTTTCAGTATTGGCTTATTACTTTTCAATTAGCACCTCATGTCATGTTGATTAATCTGATGTTTTCGTAATTGTAGTATTTTTCCTATTATATTCCTTGGTGTATTTTTGTTCTTGCACTCTTTGTTTTGTGTATACCATATTTTAGATTGTTTTCTGCAGCATGCCTTTTGGCAAGGTTTGCGGTAGCTGCTATATTTTTAAACCTCAGTTGCTTAATTGTCTTATTTGGCATCTGGGACTTATCTTGAAATTCATCTTTTAATTTAAGCAAAACATATTTCAAAATAATTTTCGCTATTCAAAAAAATATTGTGTGTGATAAATTTTAATTAATCTTTAATTTGAAATATGTTGAGTTAGCTTTCCAAACTTCCTTGCAAAGTAAATGCAAGGTAAATGCGACAAGAGCAAGATTAATATATGGACAAATCATACCCAAGGGGCAATATGTGCCAGTGGCCAGTTACCATAGAAAGTAATTTCACAAAAGCCAAAAGATTCTCATAGAATTGAACTTGGTAGACAAATTGGAAAACGTTCGCAACAATTAAAATAGCTAGAGCTGAACGTTTGAATAAAGAACAAGAAGACTCTAAAACATTGCAAGACACTGCAAAAACACTACTTGAAAGAAATCATACAACTTGGTGGTGGTGTAGTCGTTGTAGGGATATTGTTTATCTAGTCTAAAAACAAAGTGGCTTCTATTTGGCCAGACCTGTACAAAATATCAAGCTATATACCAAGAAAATCAATACCACTAAAGTATAACAGCCAAATGTGTACAAAATTCAACATGACAAGATTTTGTCAACGTACAACCCAATTCAAGAGAATCTCAACTATCTTTCGAGTAATAGGTTTTACACAAAAAATAGTGTCGAGTAAACAAAAATATTATAAATTATGTTTACCATGCAGCATATAAATCTACTATCACAGTTGTTTAGGTCTACGATGAAAAGTAGATTTCTGAGAAATTGAAAAATGATTATTCCATTTTTACTTAGTTTACAATCAACTACCTGATACTAGAAGTACGTTGATTTTTTACCAGAGTTAGGTCTGTACAAACAAAATAAATAAATCAAACCGATATTGTTAAATGCGTTAGACTCTCTGACTAATAACTAGCATGGATTTTACATGTAGACTAATGTGATCTGAAACAAAAAACAAAAAAAGAAGACATCATCAGCACAATTTATCATGCAACAGTAAACTTTATTTTCAGTGTTGACTATAACATGTTTTTGAAAAAGCTTTTGAGCTTTTCAATTGACAGACTCTAATATGTATATTGAGGACGTTGTAAGCTAAGTATTCCATCTTTTAAGCCAGTTCACATCTGACTGCCTCTTAGCACATTTGTACCCAATAAATAAAATAGATGAAAAAATAATTCTATTTAAGGTGCAAACGTTATTGAGCCTTCCGCACAATACTTGCTAACTTCTGGACCAAAAGCAAGCCAAAGAAGAATGTTATTATCAGAAGTACAACAGTGCAACCTAAAACTTTGAAGAATGTGCAAAGCACATCATCTACAGTCAATAAAATCAGCAACAACTAAGGAAAGCTAAGCTGTCTCTTTTCAACATCGATAGCCTGTTGGAGCTGCATAAAAAAAGTTTTAACAGATATAACCAAAAATATAAGGGACGTACAACACAAATTAAATGTGAATGTAAGAGAGATAAAGCTATGAAAACAGCTTATGATTCATCTGTTGCAGATTTGAGTGAGAAAATAAAAATGATAAAAGATATTGCATTTGGTGAATTGTTACAACAAGTTACATGCTGAGGTTGAACAATCAAAAATATTAACGAAAGAATATGTAGATTGAAAAATATTAAATAATATTTGTATGGCACAAAGTAGTATTGACGAACGAGGATAAAAGATAAATCGTGTGAAGAAAAAAAGTTCATTGATATGGAACAGGAGTTTTTAACAGCGACAGATGCATTCAAAACTGAAATAGATACAAAAACTCTTGCATTACATGGTAAAATTGATATAGGTCAAAAGGAAATAAACAACAATAAAGAGACATTCAAAATTGAAATTAACACGGACATGGACATAAAGAGTATTGTATGGGTGTTAGAATGGATGTATGAAACAAGGACATCGATAATAACTAAAAAGGGTTTGATGAAAAAACTAAACTAATGCCTGGATGTGTATTGATTTACGATTTTCAAATTGTTCCAACTTTGGAGTATTTGGATGGTAGTGATTTAAGTGTAAATTTAAAGAGATATAGTTTACATTTCTAAAGAGACACCATCATCCCGCAGAGATTCTATCAATCACCAAAGTGTAAAATTACACCCCTAACGTTAGTTAATAGTTACAGATTTAACTACGCTCCATCACGTTTTGCTGAATACAAGTTGCACACAATAAATATAGTAGAGCAATTTGTCATGATTGTTTTAAACAAAATCAAGATAATGCAAAGTTTTTCTCATTTTGCATATTGAACCTGTAAGATATGTTGCCTTTCTTTTCTATTTTACGTTGAATTAGAGGCAAACAACCATTGTATTGCTTATTCATTGGATGTTCAAAAAAGACCTCATCTGATATGGAGTTTTTAGAGTGTAATAGGATAATGTACATACTATCCGGAAGAGAATATTGTTTTAATAATTACATTGAAACATAAAGAAAGAGGTCATCAGTCAGCATATAGAAAAAAAATTATAGCAATATCAAAATGTGTAACAAATCAATACAGAACAATAGAGTGGCTATTGCGTCTGCCGGAGGCACAACCATCATTATGATTTTAAGCACAATAAATGGCAACAGCAGGAGTAATTACTGAAGGAGTAGCATCTATTGATATAGCATTTACAGAAAATAGTTATCTGTTCAAGGTATTTCATCCTGATGGATCTGGTGAAATATAATTAACATAACATTCCCATTAAAGAATATCAGAGAAACCCTGACAACAACTTTGGAGTTATATGAAAACAGAGCAAAGAATCGGGACTGCTTGATATGAAGGTTGAGAGAACAACGTTTGATGACGCACACTTTAAACAACTTGAATGATGAATTAGTTCTTATGCAACTATTCATCTTGATGCATCTAACTATACTGATTCCTCTACGAACCCAGCAAATAAGGCAAAACTTTAAAAACCGCGAGAGCCAAAACTTAAGAATTTTTTACCAACCTTTAAAGCTTCAAAAGATAATCACTTCCATAAGAAAATGTTTCTTATTAAACTGATGATCTTTTCTAGTTAAATGACCAGAACGTTTTCATCACATACAAAGATTTGCAGCGACCTGATTCGATTAGAACAAATAGAATTGAACAAAACATTATAAATGATAATTGAGAAAATTATGATCAGAGACAGGTGATGCACAATATACTGGCACTGAAGCTGTACAGTTTGTGGTTTATGGCAAACAGTTTAGAATGCAAAAATATCGTCAGATATTACCATATCCTTTTCCACTGTATCATTGTGCTCTTCCAGGGCATTTCAAATTCAAAATAACACTTGTAAAAGCATCTGAAGTGAGAAAAATTGGTAATCAATACAATGAACTTGCCTCTACTATGATATGATTGCTTCGGAATTAATCACACAATCAATTAATGACAAATGCAGAAAAGGAATTACTTTCTTGTATGACTACAGTACAGGAGAGAGAATTGTTGACATATTAGCCAATACAACTTTAACGAACCTTACACTTGTATCTTACAGAATGGATTTAAAGGGTGTTTTGATATTAAACAAAAATAGTGAAGAAAGTAACCCAGAACAGTTTTTCAACTCAGTAATAAAATAAATATCTCAATGGCTATACGAGGTCTGCCAAATATGGTTTATTCTCAGGGTTACCACATGAGATCACATGTTAAGGAAGACTCAAAATATTTCTTTGACGAATATCAAAAGCACACAGAAATTAGTAATGTAAGTGTTTAAAATGTATATACAGTGTAATAGAAGAATTGTACAGACAATCATTGCATTTAGCTTGATTTAAGGAATAAACATTATTAAAGATTGCCTGGTACTTGTCATAAACTAAGATTGCCTGGTACTTGTCATAAACTAAGATTGCCTGGTACTTGTCATAAACTAACTAACGTTCAACAAAGTATCCATCTGCAAACCAACATAAAAGGAAACGTAGATACTGACAAACTGTATATTTATTTTTTGTATGATGCCAGTTAAACATTAAAAACAATTAGCTCAAATTCAATTATATTTTAGGCATGAATACAACGGAAGGCCATGTATTCTGTATATCGAAAGTACAACGTATACCATTGTTACACTTTGACACAATAAATAGGGTTGCATTTACCTATGTATTGTAAGAACCTCAAAGCAAGGCAATATGTGGAGTTACAAATTCTGAAAAGACTATCTTTGCACTAGTTCTATTTTAGACTGAATAAAAAAAAACTTGTTCTGTTACAGCGTTATCACATGTTCAGCGTTTCTGTTAAGCATGACTTGTAACAGAAAGCAGTCACTCAAGGATGAATAAGTGATCATGATAGATCATGAATAATAAATTGTATAAGTGATTAGAGTTATTGGTTTATATCGATCAGGGTGCAAATACTTGAAGCTGTAAACGACAGTCAATAAACGAATGCAAACTTATGTACAACTTGAATATTGTTCAGTTATGTATATGTACTTAATCACACGATCATACTTTTTCTTGTCTTAACAAATAATCTAGTAAATATTGTCTACTACATGAATTTTCACCTTTACGCGTCCATAGCATCTGCACGTTGATGACACAATCCATTTATGATTGGTTCCGGCCTTGGCCTTGATTATAGCTTAGCTTGCTGCTTAGTCTTTGTGCTCCTCCGGTCGTCATCACCTACTGAACTTGGACTGGTTTCAACACACTGGAGCCAATATATCACTAGTCTGTATACGGATAACTGAACAGACTCAGTACGTCGGTTATGTACCTATGTATCAGTAGTCTGGTACCCATTTTTCTTCATTACGTTACTAACGTAATGAAGATGGCAGAGTATCAAACGACAAATTTGTAATGAATTCGATATAATATCGGGGTTGACCATAATAGTCTCATTCTGTCTACGAGAATGATAAAAGAATAAATCTAATATAATATCTATATGAAGAAGGTCTCTTTTCCAGGTTGACGTTATCTTACATTCAATTTCCAAGTCCTTATCAAATTTCATTTGTTATACCAGTCTGTTTAACAACTGTGACCCGTCGAGTGTGTATAGGTACTAGTTGGACTCTTCCTTGTTTACACCTGTTAGGCTACTCTGAGGTAACACTGGGAGTGTTTGGTACGTGACTTTATACTCGCGGAGGCTTGTTCACATGACTTAGCAATACTGCTACTGCTAAGTAGCAGGGGGGGAGGGGGGTGAACAAATTAGATAGTTGGGAGACGAGCCAACAATTGTCTCGCCTCCAGCCACCCAATCCCGACCCCAAAAAACGACCCAAATCACACAAACCTCCATTTCCCGCCGCGGCTTCCAGCAGGAAAATAAAAACTAGGCAGGCCTTAACAAAGTACTCATCTTTGGAGAAACATAATGGACGGTACACCTCCTCGCCGGCCCGTGTCTCTAGAGCGCTTTTAGTTTTATGTTTTGTTTCTTTTTTATTTCAAAGAAACGCTTCGCCATTAACATGCTTAATCAGGATAAAAGGTTATAATCGCTGCGAATGGTTGATTGTTGTTGGGACTGTTTGCTGCCAAAAGTCATGTTTAGGTGATTACTGTGAAATTCACCTTGAAAAACATAGAAAGGAGAGCATTTTGCTTACACCCTGACGTTTGTGTGGAAAGAGGACTCAGTCCAACGCCAGGTTTTGTCGTCAGTGTGGTGGTGATTGGATGCAACATAAGATAGCATATACAACAAAAAGAGCCAGACGGCAGTTTGTGCTTGTTTTACGACAATTGATTTAGGTTTGAACATCCAATTAGAGATAATATTTGCAGGATATATATACATATATATATATATATATATATATATATATATATATATATATATATATATATATATATATATATATATTCCGTTTGAGTCTCAATTTAGAGATAACATCCGCAAGGTGCATTCTATTCATGGCACACGCGCAACAAGCACGTGTACTGGGCGACGAGTTTGAAGCAATGTCAGGGTTCGACCCTTTGCCCCAGCACTGCAGCAGTTCTGGAAGCAACCCGACAACCGACTGGCAGACGATAAGCTTACGACGGTAGAAAAGGTAGCGGAGACCATGAGGCAGGAATTTGTATCTTCGGGCTCATTTGAAATCGAGGAACCTTAAATCCTCTTAGATCTTGACAAGGTAGCGCCACACCCTGCGCCTGTTCAAAAAAAAAAAAAATAAAGACCTTGATTGGTATCGTTGTCTTCGTCAGTTTGAAGTCGATGGTGCTGCGCCCTTTTTTTTTTTTTTTTTTTTGGCACGTTTTACGTCAAAGAGGACGACCTTCACATTATGCCGGGATACCAAGTCCAAGGTGATTGCTTAATTTTGTACAGCCAAATGACCAACACGCGCGCATTCACTATTCTTGCGGCCCGCATCAAGATTATCGTTTAGGATGATGAGGATGAATGGAATGTAGTAGACAAGCATGACAAGTTGAAGACATAACATCGCAAGGGCGAAAAGGTGTTTGAGATTTCGCGTGATACGAAACCTGGACTTCTTAATGGTATTGAGAAGCCTTACTATGAAAATGATTATCAGGTGAATATAGTGGTGTACGGTCTCTACCCCATTAGACACTGAGACCTAGCCAACCTGACCTCTTTGAGAAAGCGACCTGAATTGCGTTGCGCAGCGTAAAATACTTTGAAAACGCCCTTAGGGGTCAAGGTCTTACAGGAACCAGACGCCAAAATCTTACGGAATGGGAAACGCAAGTAGCTTCTTGGTCATGGAAGAGTGTGCCCCATACTTTTAAAAGCTTTGGCCACCCGTGAAACAGGATGACCCGTGTGGCTATTAACAGACCACGACCTCACGGGATTTTGATAGCTGCTAGTAGTATAGGGTGGGTAAATAGGGCAGTGGGTGGCACTACGGGGCAGTAACGGGAAATTAACATTGAGGCACTTGGGGGCAGATGTTGGCACTACGGGGCAGTGGAAAGTTGTTGGCACTACGGGGCAGTGGGAAGTTGTTGGTACTACGGGGCAGTGGGGGGTGGGTAGTCTGGGGCAGTGGGGGGTCAGAAGTATGGGGAGAGGGACACACACACACACACATAGGGCAATAATAATGAAAAATAATCTTTTCTTGAAAAATGGGTGGCCCTGAAAAGGGCCGTTGGTTTTTTTTTTGTCTTTCGATATAAATACGTCTCTTCCATATGGCGGTCTCTGTGATCTTCGTGATGGCCCATGAAGCTTTTACATACATGGGGAATTCTGGGTCAAACAACATCCCCGATACAATAGTCGATGACTCAACGCTAGTCCACATCTTTTGTTTCCTCTTCTGGAGTGGTGTTGGAGAAAACCGGTGAAGCTCTACGAGACAAGCGGTCGCATATATACCCTATGATCGGATTGAAATGAATTTAAATGAACTACCAATCCAAGCGCGCGTTACAAGTGGTTAGGTTTTTCTTCCAATAGGAAGAGAGTAGGGTGTGACGTCATTTTGGGTATAAAGGCATCACAGCGTTCGTAGGGTTTTACCTTGAGCAGCCGAATGGAGACCGCAAAGACTACTATGTATTGGGGTGAGCCTGCAACGACCAATGCCGTGTTGAACTTCCAACCGGAAGATTTTAATTTAGATTTTGGGGATTTTCTGTCTGACGAAGTTATGCCTGAAACTACCACTACTGCTGCTATACCACCAGTCTCTTTGCCTGTCATTGAGGATTTTAAAAAGAGACAGCAAGAAGAAATGGAAATTTTTTTAAAGCGACAGAGAGAAGCGGAAGAAGTGTTTCTTCAACAAGAAGAGGAAAGGAGAAAGCGAGAAGAAGAAATAAGAAAGTTAGAAGAGGAGAAGACTGAATCACAGAAAGAAGAGAGTCAGGAAGATAAAACGGTGAGTTTACTCCAAGACATTTTAGCAGAGTTAAAACATATGAGAAAGCTTTATGAGTATTCTTTAACTCAACCAAAGAGAAAAGGATCATCACGGGCCAAACATGTGAAACCCGTCACGACTACTAGTGAGATGCTACCACCACCACTACCACCATTCACTACTACTACTACTACTACCACCAAAGCAACAGCAGTAGGAGGAGGAATAGGACTGGGTCGTGGAAAAGGACTGCGACAGTTAAAGTTGATTATGTCGAGTCCATAAGTTTGTTTAACAAAACAAACAAACACCCCAACGGTCCTTGTCAGGGCCACCCAGATCTCTAGAAAAGATGATCATTTCAATTTTGCCAAATCAGGTAGAACTTAAAATCCCCATTCCTTGGTTTTGTGTAAGAGTGTGTGCGTGAGTGCGTGCGTGCATACTCTAAAAACAAAAAAACAAAGACACTTACTTTTTTTCCAATCTGGTCTATTCTCATTTTTTTTACAAAATAATTCACCATGAACAAAACACCACACTCCAAAAAAAAGTTCATTGTTCACTGTCTGTCTCTCTTGTTCTTGTTCTTGAATTTCTTCACAGGAATCAAGGGTTCTTGTTCTTCCTCACTGTCTTCCAACCGTCTAGCTTTCTTGCTTTTCTTGACGATAGGTTCTTCTTCTTCTTCTTCTTCTTCTGGGAGTGAAGATCCCTCAGCTTCCTCCCTCTCTGGCAGGTTTTCTTGTTTCTGAGGACACTCCGAAGACCAATGTCCTTTTCCTTTACAATGATAACAAGTATCTTTTCCTTTGTCTCTCTTCTTTTCTTTTTCTTGACGTTGTGGACATTCTGGAGTCCAATGTCCTTTCTCTTGGCAGATATAACAAGTATCTTGACTTTTATCTCGAGAGGTAGAAGAGGAGTAGTCCTTAGTCTTACAGGTATACTTTCGAAGGACTGTCTGCAAATCACTGACCAGAAAGGCAATCTGTCTTCTTGACTCTTCCATCTTCACAGTTTGAAAGTGCAATCACAAAGACAGATTCTGAGGGTAAGAAGGTCTCTCTATATATAGTCTCCCTGTGTGAAACTGAATCAGATTCAAATCAGATTTCAAGATGAAAAGATCACCCCAAATCCATGAGAAACCAGAAGAAGAAACGAAGAGGCCACGGCGACGAAGATTTTCTGTGCCGCCTGAAACACCGCTCGCTGAACTGCTAGCTCAAGTCCATGCTAGCGATTTCCAAGATGAGATGAGTGAGCCTGAAACCTTACCAACTTCTAACCCACCCAAAGAATCCACCACCATCAGAACCCCTGACCAAGAAAGTCCTACCGTGGCTCCGGAAAATTACTATCGGATTCGAGAGACGCAAAAAATAACCTCTAGAAAATTTAGAACCACGGCATACACTCACACGGTTCACTTTAAAGACTTCAAGTCCAAAGTTCCTCCCGTGAAAGCGGCTGGGTTCATTAGCGATTTGTGGGGATCTGTGTTACAGAACTTGAAACGACAATGCGGAGCCAAAGAGGACGATCGATTGAGACTGGCCATCCATCACGACAGTTTGAAGTCGCCTGTCTGGATCGAGTTCAGCACCCCGGCAGAATTAACACCAGCCAAAGTCATCACCAAAATAGAACACGTTCAACAATCCAACGAAAAGTTTACCATCACGGATGGAAAGGCCACACTTTACATAACTCACGTTGCTTCTCCTCGAGGGAGCGGACGAAGCAGGAAAGCGTTACTGGTGGACGACCTTCGAAGTACCAAACACAGTGTCGTCCAAATCGACAATACACAAGACCAGATGTGCTTGGCTCGGGCCATCGTAGTGGGGCGAACGTATGCCGACAAGAACGAGACCGCAGAATGGAAAAGAGCCTGGGAGAGAATGCGAAAGTCGGACAGAGTTCAACAACGAAACGAAGCAGAACTCCTGTTACGACAAGCAGGCATCCCCAAAGAGACCGTGTGTGGCATTTCTCAAATGCAACAACTTCAAGACGTCTTGGCTCCTGGCTACACTTTGAAAGTACACCCTCAAGAAGTGCGCGGAGATATGCTGTTTCGAGGCCCCGATTTTCCCGAAGGAAAATACATTCACGTGTATTACCACCAAGAACATTTCGATGCCATCACCAGTATCACAGGATTTCTGGGACACTCTTACTACTGCGAGAAATGCGACCAAGGATTTAACAATCGGGAGCGACACAATCATTGCGGTCAGAGATGACGGGGCTGTTTATCGACCAAACCATGCCTTCCTGAACAACACGTCCATTGCGAGACGTGTCGACGTACTTTTGTCAGACCCTCTTGTTACGAACAGCATCGCAAAACACAAGGACAAAAACAAAAATGTGCTTGCGACTTATTGAAAATGTGCTCCACGTGTGGAAACCTGATTCGTACCAACGACCCCAAGAGACACGTTTGTGCTGGTAAGAAAAGATGTAACATTTGTCAGCAGATGGTGAATTATGATCATCAATGTTTCATGCAAAAGTACGACAATGCACCGAAGAAAGAATTAAAGAGTGATCAGAAGAACAAGACCCAAGTGGATTTCATCTTTTTTGATTTTGAATGCATGCAAGAAACAGGCATTCACATTCCCAATTTCTGCGTGGCTCATCGGGCTTGTGAGAAGAGCATCCAAGAATCTATCCATTTTCACTGTCCTCATTGTAGTCGGATTCCAGGAGGACGTGAAAAAATCTTTCGCGGTCCTAACACTCTGTCCGAGTTTGCTGAATGGATTTTAGACCCCACCGACGAGACTTGGAGCGAAGAGGACATTCAACGTGACGAAGACTGTCATCGCTATGCGACCGTCATGGCTCACAATTTCTCGGGATACGATGGACAGTTTTTGTTAAAATATTATTCACAACAAGGTACCGAATGTCCCATGGTCACCATGAACGGAGCCAAACTCATCTACATGAAAGTGGGACAAGTACAGTTCAAAGATTCCATGAGTTATTTGGCCATGCCTTTGAGTCGAATGCCAAAAACATTTGGCATGACAGAAATGGCCAAAGGATACTTTCCTCACTTCTTCAATACGGAAGCCAATCAACACGCCGTACTACCACATTTGCCTGACGTCGACTGTTACGGCCCCGACGGAATGAGCCCCATACACCAAGAAGCCTTTCACACTTGGTACCGTGCTCACCAGTCAGAACCGTTTGACTTCCAAGAAGAAATGCTCAAGTACTGTCGATCCGATGTGGACATTTTGCGCCGTTGCTGTAGAAAGTTTCGACAGTTATTTCTAGATCAAGGAGACGTCGATCCTTTGAAAGAAGCGTCCACCCTACCCAAAGCCTGTACCTTAGTCTACACCAAAAACTTCATGCCCAAGAACGAACTAGCCATCATAGACTCCAACACGCCTCTCTTTGCCAGTCGTCAATACTCGGCCAAAGCCTTGCGTTGGTTCCATTACTTGTGCCAAAAGGAAGACAAATGGATACAACATCCTAGAAACGAAGGGGGAGAAAATAAGATTGGATCTTATTCCGTGGATGGATTTGATTTAGAAAACCCTAACACGGTGTACGAATTTCAGGGTTACTTGTTTCACGGATGCCCTACCTGTTTTCCTGAACGAGACCTGAAAAGTCCTTTTTCAAATTTCACCATGGAACAGTTGTACAAACGGACTTACCAACGAAGACTCATGTAGAAAGTCAAAGATACCAAGTGGTAGAAATGTGGGAGCACGAGTACGATCGACGTTTGAAAACCGATCCTGAATTTAAGAGCATCACCGAAAGTTACGACGTGACCACCATCGAGCCTTTGGATCCATACCACTCGCTTGCTGTACGACGTAGACGAATCAAAAGGAGAAGAAATCAAGTACATCGACGTGTGTTCGTTATATCCTTGGGTGTGCAAATATGCTCGTTTTCCCACCGGACACCCTAAAATCTTAACAGAACACATCGACGTGGAACACATTCGTCAATACGAAGGATTGATCAAATGTAAAGTCTTACCCCCGACCAACTTGTACCATCCTATCTTAAATCATCATTGCCAAGGAAAACTGATGTTTCCTTTATGCCGTACGTGTGCCGAAACATGCAACCAAGATCACCTCTGTCACCACACGGAGGAAGAACGCTCTTTGACAGGAACGTGGGTGAGCGCCGAATTGTTTCGGGCACTAGATCGAGGATACCGTTTCTTGAAAGTGTACGAAATTTGGCACTTTCCAACTACAGCACAATACCAAAAGGACGACGCCTCGAATCCAGGCATTTTCTCGGGGTACGTCAACCAATTTCTCAAACTGAAACAAGAAGCCAGCGGCTATCCCTCGTGGTGTCAGACTCCCGAAGACCAAGTCCGATTCAAAGAAGAATACCGTGACGTCGAAGGGATCACTTTGGAAGACGTAGAAAAAAACGAAGGAAAAAGATCGTTTGCCAAAGTCATGCTCAATTGCTTGTGGGGAAAAATGGCACAACGTATGATCTTACCCAAGACGGAATACGTGACCGATCCTTATCGCTACCTTAAATTGGTGGACGACAAAAGTATACTGATGAAACACGTCGAAATCGTCCGTGATGATCTGATCTTAGTCAATTTCGAAGAAGAAAGGAAGTTTGTAAAACCCGACAAGTTTAGCAACGTGGTCATTGCAGGTTTCGTGACAGGTCATGCTCGCTTGAAGTTGTACGACGAAGCTTTAGAAGTCTTGGGAGATCGTGTCCTGTACTTTGACACCGACAGTTGTATCTACATTCATCGCCCCGGTTGCCCACACCCTACCATCCAAGGAGACCGTTTAGGAGCCTGGACGGACGAGCACCCTCAAAACACCATCCTGAGTTTTGCCAGCGGTGGCCCTAACAATTACGGCTACCGATACCGAGACCAAGAAGGATAATTTCACACCCAATGCAAAGTCAAAGGATTGACCCTAAACTATCGAATCAGCCGAGTGGTCAACTTTGAGGTTTTGAAAAATGCTTTGCTGTCTGGACAAGTGGAAGACTTTCGAGTGCACACGTTAGAACCTTACAAGATCGTACGGTTACCTAATCACCAAATTGTCACTCGTCCTTTACAAAAAGTGTACCGAATCGTGTACCAGAAACGAGTGAGACTTCCAGACCACACCACTTTGCCTTACGGACACGCCAATCTTCAGTATAAAAAATGGACCCCTTCCAAACCTAACCATTCATTGCAAATACAGACGTCGACCTAGAAAGATGAATTACACAGAGAGAAAAAAGATGAGTGAGAATTTCACCTCTACTGTGAACTCCAAGTGCCATCACGACTTGGAGTGCGATGCAGTGCCATGCGAGGAGACGGATTCCGTACGCTTTGACATCAGCGATGCTGCGGTGCATGTGCCTCACCATCCCTCTAGCGATGCAGGACGTCCTTTCTTCTTTATTGGGAAGAATGCTAAACGTACCTGTTAATGTCATCCCTACATGGGTAAAGAATTGACGATACCTGTGGCTTTGCCTGGCTATTCCAAGTTTGAAAAGCGACTCCAGACGTTCCAAGACAAGTGGCCTAAATATTTAAAAGGACCTACTCCCAATACTTTAGCCAGATCTGGATTTATCTACTTGGGAGAAGGAGATCAAGTTCAGTGTTTCAGTTGCGGTGTGAGACTTAAATTTTGGGAGCCTACCGACTCGGCTTACATTGAACATGCCAGATGGTCTCCGCACTGTCAGTACTTACCTTTAGTAGCCTTAGAAGAGTACGGGTACGATGAGTCGGATGCCAAGAAGTAACATGTCGGATGATAGTTTACAATGGTTCATTCGTGGTTTACCTTGGGAGTTGCGAGTACAAATTTACCAAGAATGGGTTCAGATACAAGTGAAACGTAAAGAACAGTTACATCCTTTACGACACAGACAATTTAGCCATTGGTATCTGAATGCTATAAGAATACTGATTAGTGGCAAGTTGTTCAAATAGTCAGACATTGATAGAAATGGAAATTGGGCTTGTAAGGAATTGGATGGCACCACCTACCATGTGGGAGTGATACATAGAATTCGATGGAACGAAGTGGAGGAAACAACCAACTTACAGGAATACCAAAAACGTTTACAAGAAGTGTCACCTCAAGACGAAACGCCTTTACGTCGTCTGACGTGTAGTACGGTCCTCACTCAAAATCTTGGATATCCTTTACCCACCGATTCCATTTGGCTAAAGTGTGACTGTTTTGTCACCAAGAAGACTAGCTTAGAAGAGCGCATTCGTGATTTTCCTTTGAAGTTGCGAATACGCATTTACGGAGAGTTTGTCCAGATCCAAGTGAAACGCAAACTAAAATTCATTCCTCGATTTGCGCACTACCGCGACTTCCACCGTATCAGAAGTCTGATTCTGGGGAGAAACTATCACAGCTATTGTGAAGAAAACAAAAGAGAGGTACTTCTTTCCAAGTCGAATACTTTACCAGAACACATTCGTGGTTTACCTTTGGAACTGCGAGAACGTATTTACCGAGAGTTTGTCCAGATACAAGTCAAACGCAAACTCAAAGTCGTTACTCGATTTTTAAACCATTGCTACTTCCAAGGTATGAGAAGACTGATTCTGGTGAGAGACTATCGTAGACACCTTGGAGTAGACTTTCACAAAAGATACCAACCTTGGGAACCTGGATATAAAAACCCACCACAAAAGATACCAACCTTGGGAACCTAGATATAAAAACCCACCATGCCAGATCTGTGGTCTACACTCGTGAAACGTATTCCGTGGAAGGAAGTCAATGATCGTGTTCAGACCTTAAAGGATTATAATGACCTGATACAAGAACTGTTTCCATTGAATTTTGGACGCTGTGTTGTGTGTGTCTTGGTGACTGCATTTCTTGGATTTTGTTTTCCAGGACATTCGTTGTGGAGTTTTTTGTGGACCATTGTTTGTCTTGGATTATTTTGGAGGACCCGTGGTTGTTTTGGACTATTTTGATGAACCAAAAACATGACCATTCATGCTTTATCGGTACACGAAAGACAAATTGTACTCAAAGTGTTGAGACTGGTGATGAAGACGAGTGGGGTACCTCCGTGTGAAGAAGACATTTGTCATACTTTATCTACCCTTCATACGTTTCAAGAAGTGTGTATTGCTAGTGAGTTACACCAACAACTTTACGCTTGGAAAGATGTACGTGACTGGAAAAGTATTGGTTTCGATGCTTGGCTACAAGAAGTGGCCCAGTTTGCCAAAGATCTGGTGTGTCACTAAGTTTCCAAAAGTGAACCACTTGAAATCCAAGTAAAAAAAAATGACCTTAGAATCAATCCTGGAAGAACCTGACACAGAGAAAGACCACACCGTCGTCGTCCAAATACAACCCCCTGAGGAACACACCCCCTCCTTTCCGTCAGAGACATTTCATTCTTCTACCACCACCACAAAGACGAGCAGAAGAATACCACCACCAGTGCCTGTGCCTTCCATTCCTAGGACAGTGTTTTGTTCTTGTTGTACATTGACTTGTTTATACAGAACTTTAATTCTTTTAGTGGTAGCCTTAATCTTGTACCTGACCATTTTTGCGGTATGCATTTTTGTCCTTCATGACTTGTAAAAAAATGTTTTTGTTGGTTGTTTTACAAAAAAAAAATAAACGTGTACGAAACGTATAAAATGTCTTGGGTCTTTTGTCTTCTTCTCAAAAATCTTCCTACCTGAGCCATGGCTACATCTTCTTCTTCCTCGTCTGCCTCTGCTTCATCTGTGGTCAAAGTGATTGACGAAAAGTTAGATCGTCCCACTTGGGAAGCTTTGTATCTGCGCCATCCTTTTAACATGTTGATTGCTGGACCCAGTGGTTCAGGCAAAACCGAATTTGTCAAACGTTTGATCGAACACAGATCGAATCTGTTTGATCATCCACCTCAACGCATCGTGTGGTGTTACAAAGAGTGGCAACCGTCTTACACCTTACTTCGTGAAAGTCAAGGAGGAACCATTTCGTTTGCGGAAGGCATCCCTCGCGAAGACGATGGGATCGTGTCTGACGTGAGTCAAACACATCTGGTCATTTTCGACCACATGTTAGGAGAAGACGAAGAAGAAATTAAACTTTGGTTTACACGAAAAGCACATCATCGAAATGCCAGCATCATTTACATTACTCAAAATTTATTTCAACAAAGTAAAGCCCATCGTACCATCAGTCTCAACGCTCATTACGTGGTCTTGTTTAAAAGCCCCAGAGAGAAATCTAAAGTGCAAGTGTTAGCCAAACAGTTAGGCACTCCTTGGTTGAATTATGCGTACGACGATGCCACTCAAACCCCTCATGAGTATTTACTCATCGACTTAAAACCGACCACTCCCGACTATTTGAGATTTCGTGCTCAATTGTTTCACCACTGGTGCCCCGTCATTTACACGTCCCCTTCGGCCACTCTCTGAAAAAAAACTATAAAACATCCACTACGTCATTTCTGTCTCACAGTCTTCGAGATGACTTCCTTTCAAGCTCATCCTTCTGCCAAATTGATTCGTGCTTTGTATGGCATCAGTCGCGAAATAAATGCACAACTCAAAGAAGTGTTACGATGGTTTACTTTGACGGCACGTCAATTACTGCAAGGCATCATTCACATCCCTCATCAAACTCAACATTTTTTTCAAAAACATAAAGGGGTGTTGTCACAACTAGCCGATCCTAGAATCGATCCACGGACTAAGAAACAAATCATTTTAACCCCTGGAGGTAGCGGTTCTTTAAGAGGGGTCATCATTCGTTCACTTTTGAAATGGAATCCTAATGCCCAAGCCAAAAAAACAAAAAAAAAACAAAAACACCAAAAAAAAAGAAAAGCCCTAAAAAAAAAACCCCCAAGAAAAAGAAAAGTCCTACCAAGAAGAAAACACTCACCACTGCCGCTGGCACCCGCAAGAGAGGTACCGCTGCGAGGACGCAAACGTACACCCGCAAGACACCACCACGACAGCCAGCAGTGAGGAGGTCTCCTTCTCCTCTTGCATCCACTTCTTCGTCTTCACCTCCCTTCATGATGATGCCTGCCAAACCAGACTTAAGATCCGTGTTTCCTAATTTGATGCAAAAATGGAAACCTATTTCGAAAGTCACCACTTCGGGACCCTCGACTTCGGCTGATCTGGCCATGGCAGCGGCCGCTAAAAAAGTACCGTCCCCTAAAACCAAAGTCCAAGAAAGAACCGGCGTGTTACAAAGTTTAGTGGATTTATCCAAAGAAGAATTGAGACGATTTAGTCCATTGAAAACACCTCAACGTCGAGTGAGGCCTGTCATGAAGATGGTACGTCGTGTGGACAATCAGTGGAGACGTGTTCTAGTATAAAATAGAAGGGTGACCTGCCAAAGACTTCAGACTTACTCCTAACCTCTAAGATGGCTCCCAAACGTGCACACCACCACCAACAAAAGAAGAAAACCAAAAAAGGACTTCCACCTCGTCTGGCGAAACATTGGGACGTCTTTGTCTGTCCTGACCAAATTCAATTCTCCCATGCGAAAACAACTCATTCAAACAGCCCCAAAAGAAATCATCGATACCGTGTGTGAATGTTGTTTGAACGTCTTGAAAGGAACGGTACCTTTGTCCAAGATACATAAACAGAAATTAGGCAAACATCGGAACGTTCTTCGCCAAATGGTCAAAAAGAAAATATCTCTTCAGCAAAAGAAAAAATGTTGGTGCAACGAGGAGGATTTCTACCCATGCTGATAGGACCGTTGTTAAAAATAGCGGCTCCTTTGTTAGGAACGATTGCTGGACCGCTTTTAGGAGGTGTCATGCGATAAAAAAAAGAAGATAAAAAGGACACCCTTCTCTGGAAAGACCACATATTTGTATCTTTAGATAAAATTGAAGGACGAAAACTGACTTTAGTACCTTACAAACGATGGATGGAATTCCATCGTTGGAACGAACAACGGATACCTCATTTACCACCCAATCCCAATCTCAACGAGATGTCACAGTTACAACAAGAATTACAAGCGCTGATGGATCGAAGCAATTTGTCAGAAACAGAAAAATCGCAACGGTACGGTCAACTTTTACAACGTCTACAACTCTTTCACCAAAAAGATGTAGACGAAACAGCTCCACCCACTCTGAGTGATTTCAAAGCCTTGATGAAAAGTGAACCTAAAGTCACCACCACCACTAAAACAGACATCGCCACGGGGATGACAGAAGAAGACGAGCCACGAGAAGTGTTTCAAACTCCGTCTGCTGGCAAACCAAGTCAAGTTTCTGCTTTCTTGTTGACACCCTCTCCTACCCCTCATCGAGAAGCCATGAAAGCTCGGGCTCATAAGAAGATGTCCACTCCTTCTTCAGCAGAAGAAAAAAAGAAAGACAGCAAGACTGAAGTGAAAAAAGACACCACCAAGAAGAAACCTGCTATCATTACCCCTTCTTCACTACCTACTCCTGTGGCTCGTCGAACACGTCAAGCCGCTTCGTCCAAACCTTACGACACTCAAAGTAGTAGCATCGAACAGTGGGTGACTTATTGAGGAATCATGGAGAAACTTTTAGCCACCATTTACTACAATCCTGGGCATGCTGCTGGTTACAGAGGAGTTCAAAAATTGTATCGAGCTGCTAAAAGTAAATTGAAAAGTGTAAGTTGGCCAGAAGTACGACGATGGTTACAAGAACAATCGACGTACACGTTACACAAACCCATTCGACGAAAATTTTCTAGAAGTCCAACCAAAGTGGAGGGTATCGATCATCAATGGTAAGCCGATTTAGCCGACGTCTCTCATTTGGCAACCTACAATCGTGGTCACAAATATTTGTCTTGTGTCATCGACGTGTTTTCCAAATTTGCTTGGGTCGTGTCTTTGACTTCTAAAAGCAGTACCGAATTGGTACGTGCCTTAAAATTGGTCTTGAAACAAAGTGGCCGTCACCCTTTACGATGGCAAACTGACAAAGGCACCGAATTTCTAAACCAAGTTTTTCAAAAAGAATTGAAACAAAGGCACATTCATTTTTTTACCACCGAAAATCCTGAAACCAAAGCCAGTGTCGTGGAACGTTTTCAAAGAACTTTGAAAGAACGCATGTGGAAATATTTTACACATCAACACACTCTCAGGTACATCGACGTGTTACCCCGTTTGCTCAAAGCGTACAATCAATCGTACCATCGAAGCATCGGACGTGCCCCCGAAGAGGTCAGCCCTGAAAACGAAGTGACAGTGTTTGATCGATTGCTTGGTATACCCCAGAGGAGACCCCAGAAGAAAACCTTGCTGGAGTTGAAGAAGGGAGATTGGGTTCGCATCGGAAAAACTAAACGCACTTTTGACAAAGGTTATTTACCCAACTGGACCACCGAATTGTTTCGTGTCACTACACCCGTCCGTGGACGCGATCCTCCCGTCTATAAATTGGAAGACATGCACGGTGAAGTGCTCAAAGGAACATTTTACTTGCCTGAGTTACAACGAGTGACTAAAAAAGAAGACGCCTTGTACGACATCGAAAGCATTCTCGAACAAAGAACACGCAAAGTGGGCAAACGTCGAGTGGAAGAAGTCAAAGTACGTTGGAAAGGATATCCTCCTAGTTTTGATTCTTGGATTGCTGCTTCCCAAGTCGTCGACTATAAAAAGAAAAAGAAGTAACCAACATGCCATTCAACACAGCCACGACCTCGACTCCTTCGCAGAGTTCCTCTCTTCAAGAATTACAAAAACAACCGCTCTGGGTGTGGTGCGGAGAACGTGTGCCTAAAAATCAAATCGTCGTTTTCTGCCAAATCTTTGTAGTATATTGTGTCATCGGAGCAGCCATTGCCAATTTGAGTTTGCAACAAGGGGACAAACAATTGTGGACCATTTTACTCAGCAGTTGCATTGGTTATCTTTTACCCAGTCCCTCTTTGAAATTTACGACGACGGACAACAGTCACCACAACGGTAGTACGACCAACGCCAATCCACCTTCTTCCAGTCACCACAATACCACTCCTCTTTTGGAACCATTTGAACATCATTCTCATTGGAACTCGAGTGATTCCTCGGACGCCAAAACTTTGGAACTACTATGAATAACCAATTTTATTTAACTTTACCGACTGACAGTTCCATGCATGTGTTTCCCAACAACACCTTATGTTGTTTCACGACCAAATTACCTCAGGCCATCCATTTGGATCACGAAGCTCATTGGGAAGTAGGTTTGGTAGAAATCATTCATCCTACGCAAGCTCAAAACATCGACGAAGGTCAAAACACTTTCATCGTGGATATCTTGAACAAGGAAGTGCATGATGAGTTGGAGAAAATTAAACCTAGCTTTGAGCATTCCAGAAAGGTATTCATGACGACCACTCCTCCCTTTGCGAGCCATACCATGAGAATTCCTGTGGGGTATTAATTTAATGCTCGACATTTGGTGGACACCATTAAGGCCATCTTCGAGGCTCAATTTGCCAAATCCTTAGTCAAAGCCAAGAAAAGTGTCCAGATCAGTTACCATCCTGTGGCACGTCGTCTCGTCTTACAATTTTCGGACGACGACACATTGGCCATCACTTTTTCTCCTGGGTTGTATGCTATTTTGGGTGGAAATAAATTTTTTAAAAATAAAAAAGTCCAAAACAACTTAGATTTCGGAAAGGCTTTTAAAACCACTATCGAATTGAACGTTGGACTGAATTTAATGTTTGTGTACTCCGATGTGGTAGAACACAACGTGGTGGGAAACACAGACGCTCCGTTACTGAAAGTCCTTCCTTTCGCGTACGAAGAAGGTGGAAACACGTATCACGTTCACCGTGAATTTGTACACCCTCATTATCTTCCAGTCAGTAAATCGTATTTTGACAGTGTCAACATTAGTATAAAAGGAGATTTGGGACAAAGTGTGCCATTCATTGACAAAGGAAAAGTCACGGTGAAACTACATTTTCGAAAAAGGTTCTCCAACGAATTGTAACAAAAAATGTATCCTGTGTACCGAGGAATGGCTCGACAACGAGGACATGGTTTAGGAGATATGTTAAGATTGGACATGTGGTTGCAAGAGAAGTATTTGTTAAACGGAGTGGATGTACGCCTGAGACTGAATCGCAGTAGTGCCGCCTTCCATTTGATGGCTCCTGGTGCCGACTACAAAACCATCATCCAAGAAGCCAGACTTTACGTACGCCGTGTGGAAGTCTTACCTAAAGTAGCCAACGACATCAGTCAAACGTTGAGCAGAACCACTGCCAAGTATCCTGTGCGACGCGTGGAAGTGAAAATATTTACCATTGCCGCTGGACTCCGATCCAAAGTCGAAGATCACGTCTTCCAAGGACAGCTCCCCAAACGTTTGCTGATTGGTATCGTTATTAATGCAGCCCTCAACGGAGTCCACAATCAGAATCCGTTCGAGTTTAAACACTACAAAGTCTCCAAGATAGAAGTCAGTCGACATGGTAAGACATTGTGTACCAGACCTTTCGAACCTGACTTTGGCGACGACCAGAAAAATTACTTGCGATCTTACTTGAGCCTGTTTGAAGCCACAGGACAGTTAGGCACCAACAGCAGCCACGGCATTTCGTACGAGGATTATGCAGGAGGATATGCGTTGTGTGGATTTGATTTCACTCCTGACGAAGGCAGCGACGAAGGACATTTCCACCCTATAAAATCAGGCCCACTTCGTGTGGAACTTCAGTTTGCAGAAGCTCTACCCGAGACAGTGAACGTGGTCTTGTATGCAGAATTTGATAATACTCTAGAGATCAACAGTTTGAGAGAAGTGATTCTAGACTATTAGAAGAAAAAAGATGCAACACGAAGAACCTATGGAGATAGAAGAAGATGAGGGATGTTGTGAAGTACAGCAGCAGTCACAAACTACCACTGATGATGACGAAGTGATTCATTCAGAACCTCCAAAAGAAGAGAATAATACTGTTCAAAAGTTTATTGGATTTATTTCTCGATGACCTGAAAAAGAAAAACATTTAGTCTCCTGTTATGCTAAGGAATTGACTGAAAGAATTAACAGCCTGACCCGAGAACATTGTCATGGATGTCAAATCGATCATCCCAGTCAGAAACAACACGACAAATGTATGATGATGACGGGCGAAGAAAAATTTCAATGAATATTTGGAGGAGGCCTAGTCTCAGATCTCGGAAGAAAAGGTGTTGAGACAATGGTATAAAGACTTGCAGGATTCTTCTTCACCTCCACTCACTCCTCTGGAGATCCAACGCATCGAAGCTCTCTTGCAACAGAGTACAGAAACTATCCGCAGTGAATCGTCGTGGACTTACTTAACAGATCAATTCAAGTTTACAGTCAAGTGTGAATTGATGACTTATTATTTCCTGTGAAACAAGAAAAAATGAATACCAGGGAACTTCATTACCTGTTGACTCGCAGTTCCTACACTTCTTCTTGGAATCCTGTGGTGTGTGCTAAAGATGAACTACCTCATCGCAAACCTAAAGACGTTCATGCCTATGTCATCAATACCGACGACAGTCATCGACCAGGAACCCATTGGGTAGCCGAGTACTTTCCCAACGATCACAGTGGTGTGGAATATTTTGATTCTTATGGATTACCTCCTTTGGAAAACGACATCATCGACTTTATGAGAAGAAATGCCGTCTCTACTCGATTCAATAATGCCCGATTACAAGGATCGGATTCAATGGTGTGCGGACAATATTGTGTACATTTTCTTCATCAACGCAGTCTAGGATATTCCTTAGAACATTTAGTGACTTGTTTTGATAGAGAGTATGCTCGAAACGATGCTAAAGTAGAACGATGGTTTTGTGAACGTTATAGATATCTCTTGTCATTAGCTCAGAAACGTAGTGTGTTTCAGAATGATGTAGATGTAGAAAAGTGGAAGTTCAGTTTACCTTCCCAACATTGTCAACCCTGTAAATACGTTCCTGTTTAATATCTTGTTCGTTGTTTGTTAGTTTGCATTTTTATGTTTAGAGAAGCTTCTTCTTGTTCATTAAAAAAAAATTTATTTTTGAGAAAGAAAAATGGTGTTGTGTGGTTTATTGGATTTGAAAAAAATGAACATGAATATGCTCTATCTCTCTTTCTATCGATCTGAGGTCACCCACTCTGTCCATTTCTCACTATCGATCTGAACCCCATGTTTTCCATCGCGTCCGCGCTTCCAGCATATAAAGCAAATGGATGGTGTGGTGTATGTGTTGGATAAAAAATAAAAATAAAAATAAAAAAGGGTTGTGATGTGTGTGTGTGTGTGTCTGTGTCTGTGTGTGTGTGTGTGTGTGTTTTTGATAAAATTGATAAAAATAAAAACTTTTACAAAATGGATGGTGTGGTGTATGTGTTGGATAAAAAATAAAAATAAAAATAAAAAAGGGTTGTGTGTGTGTGTGTGTGTGTGTGTGTGTGTGTGTGTGTGTGTGTGTGTGTGTGTGTGTGTGTGTGTGTGTGTTTTTGATAAAAATAAAAACTTTTTAAAAAATGGATGGTGTGGTGTATGTGTTGGATAAAAAATAAAAATAAAAATAAAAAAGGGTTGTGATGTGTGTGTGTGTTTGATAAAAATTTAAAAAAACTTTTTGGGATAGTATTCAAAAAGCGGGTGTTGATAGTATATCAAAAAGTGTGTGTGTTGGATAGTAATCAAATAGTGTGTGTTGGATAGTAATCAAAAAATGTGTGGTGGATAGTATGTTTGCGTGATTTCATCCCTTCGTCATACCCTTTAGTCTGATAGTAGGTTTGGGGTTTTTAGACAGCACACAAGGCGCTTGGGATAGTGTGTTAGGTTTGGGTTTATAAAGCACACAAGGCGTTTGGGATAGTTTGTATGGGGTATTGGACAGTAGATAACTAAGTATTGGATAGTAGATAACAAAGTAATTGGATAGTAGATAACTAAGTAATTGGATAGTAGATAACTATTCCCATTGAAGTCCGACGCAGTCTCAGAAAAAGAAGACCCTCCATGAGATACCTTCTCTGTTAAACCCAAAAAACCAACGGCCCTTTTCAGGGCCACCCATTTCTCAAGAAAAGATTATTTTTCATTATTATTGCCCTATGTGTGTGTGTGTCCCTCTCCCCATACTTCTGACCCCCCACTGCCCCAGACTGCCCCCCCCCCACTTCCCCATAATACCAACAACTTCCCACTCCCCCGTAGTGCCAACAACTTTTCCACTGCCCCGTAGTGCCAACAACTGCCCCAAGTGCCTCAATGTTAATTTCCCGTTACTGCCCCGTAGTGCCACCCGCTGCCCTATTTACCCACCCTATACTACAGCTGCTCTTGGACCTTTGCTACCGACTGCCACCCAGTTATCCCTGCGTGGTCTGACTGTCATTTTAGCAAGCCTAAAGGAAACAACCGGTTCCTACTGAACCAGTAAGGTTGCAACTGTCTCTATTTATATCAAGCCAGAGCACCTGGCCAGATTAGATGGAGCTCAAGCCTATTCAAGCCTATGCAAAGGAAGAGACCACATGCTACGAACGAGCCTCCCTTATATCCAAGAACAAATGTCATAGCCTGCTTGCTTTATAGCAGTGCAAGCAGAGCAATACAACAACAGTTTGCTCAGCCTATATGCCCAAACCCGAATATTGGATGTTGCTCCCTGCGGTTCCCGCAGTGCAAGACTCAGCAGCTTCCAGGGTCGATGATCTGCTGGCAACGCACCGCATTTGTTATCTCAAAGGTAGAGGAGGCTCTGGCTAAACAACACGCGCAATCGCCGTCTTTCGAAACCGTAACCCGCTCGATTTTACACCACACACGCCAGTCTCTCTCTTGTACCACCCACAGGACAGCCGGCGCCAAGATAAATGTGTTACCGTTCCAAGGACAAACGAGCAGCGGGAGCTTGTGCAAAACTTGGTGCCCTTTGCAGCCGCTCTGCAAGAGAGACCACAGACTAGAGTTTTGGCTGTGCAATTACTGTGCACATCTTCCAGGGGCTTAACATCAAAACGCGCGCAAGTTATGGATTGTCGACGACTACCTCCAATGGTCCAACCTGGTGTATTTGGCTGTGTCCCGCTTGGAGTACCTGTCTCAACTCGACCTGCAGCAGGTTCGGCGACTTTAGCGGTTCCCGCATGTAGACATGTGTCAGGGCGTCGATTACTTGAGAAGCCTCCATTGTAGCCAAGAGCTCGGCCTCATTGAAACCGGTGGCGACAGCAACGTAGTACTAAATGGAATGCAAAAATGGAAGATTATGCTTGCAAACAGATCCCTGACAGACAGTGACTTGCTCTTTAAAAAATTAAACTTGATGACCCTCATATTCAGAGCGTTATTACTGTTTATAATGCACTACTTAACGGCACCACGTCCGAAAGAAAGTTCGCATGTGCCTTAAATGAATATAACAATATCGTAAAGTGACTTCATGCACAAAACGTAAATGACCCGCTCTATGAGAAAACCAACAAATTAGTGTCTCCACAGTTTTATTCCGACCTCGGATGGGTTGTTCTTTTATAAATAAACTAAGTGAAAAAAGACTCTAGAGACCCGGGCCGGCTAGGGGAGGGGGCCGCCCCTTGTGTCTCTCCAAAGATAAGAGCTTCTTTTAGGCATGCCTAGTTTTTGTTTTCCTGCTGGAAGCCGCGGCGGTTCGTTTAAAAATGGAGATTTGTGTGTTTTGGGTCTGGGTTTTTTTTTTTGTTGGGGGGGGGGGGGATGATCGGAAAAGGGCGGCTGCGACTGTTGGCTTGGCTCACAGCTGTCTAGTATGTTCACCCCTTCCTCCCCCCGTTGACCCCCCTCCTCCTTCGCTGCTTGCTATTTTAATAGGAGCGGGGGGGGGGGAATAAATAAATAAAAAGGTGAACGCCAAACCACCTAAACATTTCCAACAGGAAGTTTTCTTTACTAGCAGCATGGTAAAAATTATGCCCTGGAAACGCTTAAAATGTAGGAGCTTCCAGCGGCGTCGTCCCTTGGACTCCCATAAGGGGTTCCATCGCACAGACCCCATGCCAACGTGTTTATGCCCTCACCACTCAAAAGAGTATTTCTGGATATGACCCTGATTTTAACCACCTATTAAAAAGAAATTTTTGTGATACTTAAAAACTATAATAAGCTATTGATAGTTAATGTTTTGTTCATGTTGTGAATCGTTCTAATTATAATAGAATTATGTCCTCTTTTATAATTAAAATAACAGTTCAGCAAGTGATGAATGAATGCACACATATATTAAGCTTTTATATGCATTAGTGTTTACTTATCACATCAAGATAGTTAAGTGTTCTTCAAATTGTTAACTGCTATGTGCATGTGATATATAATTTCAGTTTTCAATTACTTCTTTTATGAATATGATTTCCATCAGATGTCATCATGTCATCACCCAATCTCAGTAATTGACAGTCGCCACCCACCCCCACCCCGGCCCTTTATGTATGTTTATGTTCATTTTCTAAACTTTTTTTCGTACTTGTACATATAAACTGTCTCGGTTTATCTATAGTACAATACTTAATGAGCTTCTTTATTTTTTAACTGTTAGAATTTCATCATCGCTGTAAATTTCATATTTTTAATTTGTATTGTTTCTGTGCAATTTGCGAGTGACGCGGCATATTAGACGATTTCGAAATGATTGGTGCTGACCGTTACGGCCGATTTGTAATATACAATATGTTCATATAATACTTGGTGGCTAGTTTATATATTTGTAGGGTGAGTGTAGTGGGTTTCGGGCGGGCACTCCCAGGTCACATTATGAAAGGTATTATTTCTTCCTATGACGTAAATGTAAAATCAAATTGGGAGCAGGGGGTTCCTGTCTCATAACTTCGCCTCCCTTGCTTCTTTTATCAAGGCTGAGATATCGATTATTGATTTGCTCTTGTATTTTTATATAATTAATTTTTTTTTACAATTATACACTTTCTCTACTTTTGCAGTGTATCGTAGTGTCATTTTACCTTCAAACAATTACATTGAATGTATTTACAACAAAATCTATGTAAAACTGCATTTATCAAACATGTTTGCAAACTGACTCTTCGCACTTTTTCACATGGCTGTTGATCAATAATCTAATCATGACCACAAAACCAGGACCCAGTTCACCAACCGTTACCAGGTCTAATTTCTTCCCATGAAGATCAATACACAATCAATATCTACCATCTAAATAGTCAAAATATGTTACCAAAAACAGAAATAATTCAAGCCGAAACGCAATCCTACCATATACTACTTTTTTCACTGAAACTTGGCCCGTCGATGACGATGTCCGCGCAGATGAAATTCATATTCCAGATTTGTTGTATGCATCTTTTAGGATCAGTAGAAATATGCCTGGTGGATAAATTGTGATTTATGTTCGAGAAAAAAAAGCTGTCAAGAGACGACCTGATCTAGGAATAACACATCTTGAATCCGGTTTTATACTGTCCACCAAATGCTGGTTCTTATATCTGGTATTTGAATAGCAAATCTACAGACCGGGCCAAGTCTAGTAATATAAACCATATTTCTGTGCTAGTCAACCCTAGAAAATAGATGACAGAATTAAATCATTTGACATGAACCAACTAATAGAAACACACTTCACTAATATATGCTTATTTGCAGACGATACCAGATTGTTAATAATTGTCGATAATCCAAGTGCTGCCTCAACCAACGTCAATATTGATCTTTAAAAGGTTGTCTCTTCATCCAAAGCATACATCATTGATTTCGACCCGAATTAGACTGAAGTAATTATAATATCAAGGAAGACGATACGGCCTCGCCATCCCCTGGTCCTAATCGGCAACATTCATCTTAGCCACGTATCCTTGCACAAACCTTGTTTTCAATCAATGGTAGTTGGTCCGAACATATTCGAAATATCCTTGATAAAGCCTGGAAACGATTGAATTACCTGCGAAATTGCAAATTACTCTGCATCGATTATCCCTGGAAATGTTTATATTTTCCATACATAAGACCGCTTCTAGAGTATGCAGACGATGTATTGGACAATACCAGAGAAGAAAGGAATCATCCAATGGAAGTTAACATTGAAACAGCAAGAATCGTTAAAGGGGCAACGAGACTAATCTGTATAAGCAAATTATTCAAATAAAAAAACTGGTTGGGAATCATTGGAAGTTAATTCTGTTCTATACAATTACTCATATATTGGTTCCTGAATATCTTGTTAACTTGATTCCTATCAGAAATGAATCTAGTGCGAATATAATTAACAAAACAACGACTCGGTTCCAAATATCAGTGAGAATTTTTTATTATTATTAAGAATCTTTTTATTCTCAAACAGTTGAAATAAATTCCTGGCTTATGTAAGAAAATCTATATCAATCAATTAGTTTAAAATATTACTGAATGACAAGCGCTCCAGTATTCTTGATTATCACAAAACAGTCAAAATATTAAGAATGTTATCATACTCGTCTCCGTTGAATGTAAATCAGTTAAAACCTATTTATTGGTTAGAAATAACGCAGTTGTGACAGCATAGAGACTGTAAAACACTGTTTATTAGCATGTCCACTTAACAGCGACCAATGAAATATGTACATTTTCGTATGAAAACAGTCATTAATTTGACAAAATGCACAATTTAAAGCATTATATTTACGAGCTAAATTTATAAAAAGTCGCTGTCCTAAAATTGTTGCAAAATTTTGGAACTTCTTTGTATCGATGTAGTAATGCAGTTGTTAATCGCATTGGCACAGAAAATGGAGAAAAAAATCCGTGCAAATCAACGGTTTTTGCCATAAAATATATAATAAAAAGACAACCTGCGTTTTCCTAGTAGATATACGGAAATATTTCACTAGTGAAGTTTTAATATTTTGCATTGTCAATCGTGGCTTCGTCACTTGTGACAATACAATGTTTCCACCTCACTCATGAAATATTTCCTTATATTTACAAAATAAACGTAGATGTCCTTTATATATTATTCATACACAAAGGTTTGACACTGATCAATGAGATTGTATATTCTATAACTAAAATCAGCTATTGTTTGGAGGAGGAAAGGGGGATTACTGCATAGAGTTTGTCACGAGTTGTCGGCCTTGGCCAGACATTATGCTGATTTTCCTAGCTGTCAAGCACTTACTGAACGTACGTTGCATCACTTTTTGTCGTAGATGTAGACGAGTATTCGTACAACATATATCTACTAAATTTATTTTCTACTCTTTGTTGTCTAATGCCACCATTAACTTACACATAATTATAAATATTTCGCTAATAATTTGCATATTTACCTTGAAAGTGTAATGTATAGTTTGTGAAGTTCATAAATTTTAATAAATAGACTTTTAATGAGATTGGATGTTCACTTTGGCTTCGCTCACAATAAAGACTGTACATAAGTGCATAACTATAGAGTATTTGCGTTACGCGTCCTTTAGGTAATGTACATAGATTGTTACAAACACACACACACACACACACACACACACACACACACACACACAGACACACATATAAAAAAGTGGTTGCCATCATACATAGACAAAGCAACTTTGCTCATTTTTATGTCATATATCTCATGATTGAATAATCTGGGTAAATTCATTTCCTGGTAATTTTCCTTGCAATTAAATAAACAGTCCTGCTACATTTCGAACTTTAACTTCTTTTTGGATTACACATTTTTTGTATTCGTGTAAAATATAAAACCCACATTCCTTTCTTTTTTGTGTGTTGTGAATGTTTATGTTTTCATCTATACCCTCAAAACTCTTTAACGGAAACACGATTCAGCTCATCCTTAAAAGGCCAGAAACTTTTTTATTCATTTGTTGGATACCAAATATAGTTTTTGTAGTCACTAGTGTCATAGTGTTTGATCTCTCTATATAGATACACAATAAACAACTATCAGTCATTAGTCTCCATATAGATACACAATGAACCACTATAAGTCATGCGTAGTCTCCATATAGATACACAATAAACCAATATCAGTCATTAGTCTCCATATAGATACAATGAACCACTATCAGTCATTCGTAGTCTCCATATAGACACACATTGAACCACTATCAGTCATGAGTAGTCTCCATATAGATACACAATGAACTGCTATCAGTCATGAGTAGTCTCTTTAATCGCCGTGTTTATTGTTTTCAACTTATTATAGTCAAATTAATACATCAATAATCTAGATAACTCTGACACTGTGAAATCCACCACAAATTGGTTTTGTCAATTTAATTTTCTTCTTTTTAAATTTAGCTAACAGTAAGTCATCGTCAATAATTGATCTAATGGCAAATAGTAGATTTTTCTGGCATTTTTTTAAAAATTGTTCGTTAATACATATTTTTACTGTTGCTCTCTTCCTGAGATTTTCCATCTATTTACTGAATACAGCGTTAATAATTAATTTGAAAAAGTTTTTATCCAAAGTCGTTTGTTGCCTTTTGTCTCAAATATGCATTCAGTTCTACGTACAATAAAAACCCTAGTTGTTGTTCAAATAAAACATACTATCTATCTTTTTGCAGTGTAAACTTAATTATAGGTAACGCTTCAGATTGTTTTAGTCAGTGACATATTTCTCTTTGTTTTTCAATGTATGTTATAGTTCAGTACAGTTGGTTTTGCACCCTTATAGTTTGGTACAGTTGGCTGTGTGCCCTTGTAATAATTTATTAACTTTTTCTATAACTCTGAAGATCAATTGTCTCCGGAATAAATTTCTCTGGAGCTAATGGGTAGTCCTTGAAATAGTCATGGAAATTTAATGGAATGTCCAAATCCACTTGTAAAATGCGACCAATATCGCAATTATCTGACAAACTGAGTAAAGGTTCCTGTATCGTTTTGAGTTGTCCTTCAGTTGCCCATCAAAAGTACTTTCAAAACCACAATAAATAATGGATCTTTTAACTGGTGTTGATAGTTTTCAATTTTACGACTGAATCTTCTTTGGACATCATATATGTCGAGTTACCTGTGTTTTAACATAGTCTTTTGTATTCTAATAGCTGTTGTGGTGTACTGAACAAAATTCAAGCATTTTTTAAAGACACATTTCTGTCCGTGATGTCTATTTATCTGTGATAATACCAATCTTGAAAAATATTTTAGTGATACATTCCATCTTTGTAGTCAGCAAAACAAAAATAAGAAAATATAATTAACATGTCAACGTGTCTCTGTCTTTCTATTTCAGTTACTCTAGCAGGTTTGATGCAGAATGGTTTAACTATTTCATAATATTAACAGATATATCAAATTAATTTTCGATTTTCCAAATGCCCTCTGTTTTACCGGATATCTATCAAACCAATGACTGTATCGATCTAGACTGCATTATGATGGTCTATCCACATGATCAACTGGTATGTTTAACACTGATTTTGTAGCAAAGAAAAACAGATACCTTATTTATTTTTCTGATTAATACATATTTATATTTTCGTCACACTTTCACTGTCAAGCAAATCTATGTATGAGTTTCCTCTGAACGACTGATACTTATATGTGCACAATGTTAAATATTCAATCCTGTCAAACATAAATCATTTACTTTCATTTATTTCTTGTCGAAATTTGGTATGCAAAAATGTCAAATAAACATTTAGTGACATTATCCATTTTACCTCTGTTCAATATGTTAATAGGTCTGGTTTTATAGAAAAAAAACTATAAACTCAACTTATTCACCTTCTTTAATGGATATCTTCATAAGTCTGATCGTCAAGTCAAATTGCACTTTAACAGAACAAAATTGTCGGGTTTGTTTTCGTTATGTGATCGTCTTTAAATAAAGTTCATTATCATTGACAAATTAATACAAATCTTTAATGTTGCTGACATAAAATCTGTATTCATTTAAAGTTCTATCAAATGAATTTCTTAGTATTTTCATTATGATTCTGTTTAAATTATGTATATAAATCATCCTTAATTCCTTTCGAGTTTTAAAACCTATTGAAGGTGGTTATAAGTTTGTTTCTCACGTTTCCTTCTTCTTTTTTGTGTGTGCTGTCTTATAAAGTATCGAAGGTTACAGTTTGATTTATTTAACTGGAAAAATTTCAGTATATATTTAATTATTGCTTTTTTAGAGATGTAAAAATGCAATATATATTTTGCATGTGTTTTACATCACCATTTATGTATACAACTACGTCACTGTTTTACTAGCTTGTGTGTAATGTGGCGCAAACCTCAATTTAAAATTATGTTATCGTTTTAACTTGTGTATTACATCACTGCTTTGGTGTGCTGATATCTGGTACACAAGTCGAAAACATACTATGATTTTAACTTGTGTATTACAGTACTCTTTCATGCTTTGTCGTGGTCCATACCTATGAACATTTTTGACACCGACCAATCTCCACCCCCACCCCAAGTGCCACTCTTATTTTCTACTTGCTACTTACATATATTCGTGATTTATATATAAAGCATATCCTGTACCACATATTATGTTCACATTATAGGTAAATTTGCTTTTATTATACTGAGGTTGTAAATAACTTTCATAAACGGAAGTAATCCGTGAAAGCGTAATGTTACCTCTTAACACACTGTTAAATTTATCTCTCCTGACCTGTATTGTGCCACTGTTTATGATGTGTAAAACAATTAAATTGGGTTTGCTAATTGTTTTCAATGTCTCACTGATCTAGTCATTTTTAATTTGTGAAATAATACCTTTGAGTCTAACTGGTCCAGTAATTTTAAAGTAATAGGTATATTGAGATTTATGGAAGTTGAATGTGAGCAAATATTTCGATGTGGTTATTTATTTCAACGTTGGCGCGAAATAAATATCATAATATTTTTAATTTAACTATGATCCACCACTTTAAATATACCAACTACTAATGTTTCGCCTATAACAGCAAAATGTTTCAAACATCTCACCAATATCGTGTAATTATTTGTTACTGTGCAAACAGACAGGTGTAATTTTCCCTTGTAATGGGAAATAATCCGGGTAGCTAATTCAAAAGGTCAATCAGTTATTAGTCGGCTAATAGGGATATTAACATTACCAAATTCATAAGTTCCCAGTGATAGCCAAATTCTATTAATAAATCAATTTAGGTCACTTAATGCAGACTGACACCTCTATAACTATCTGTCAATTAGCTTTAAGAATTAACCAATCCATGGAATACACACTACAGTTAGTTTTAAATTGTATCGGGATTTACACCGGATACTGCATCTATAATGCGTTTATGCAACTGATCAAAAAATGCTTACAATGACTTCTTTCCATTCGTGCTTCAATAATTTTAGTCTTTATTTTCTCTGCTCATGTAAACATTACGTACTTTGCTAATCCTCGAATCACACTTCCGGAGGAAAAGGAAATCCCAGTCCAATTTCAAAACAGCTGAAACTGCTGTTGTAAAATTGTAGATTTGTATTACAACAACTTTATCACAAAAAGATACATCACACGTTTGTATTTAGATCTAGAACAAAGGACGGTAAAAGTGAAAGGACTTACAGTTCGTCTCCCTTTACTGTCCACTCCTCCATCTTATATAGCCATATTGAATAATATATATCTTTTTACTCCGCTCCCACCCGTCCCACATCTGTTTATGGAAGATCAAAAGTGCAACGCCTACTCCTAAAGGATAGAATTGTGCGGCTTTTCATTCATTTATGCATGCATTAATTTATACATTCATTCTCTCATCATGTCACTTTTCTTTCTTCTTCCCTTTTCTGTCTCTCCACATTACTATTTTGCTGGCAAGTTCATCATGAAGGTAATTTGGTAAATGTGAAGAGTTTTGAATCAGTGAATCATTCCATCTGCCACTTTAAAATATTGTCTAGTATAATTATTCAAAATTTAATTTAAAATATAGAGCATTTGCTACAATATAGAATTATTAATAACAATCATTAAAATTTGTAAGGTCTCTCTAATATCCCAATATTATAATTCTGTTTAATAGTACAGGTTTTCAATATTGCCTCCTATAAAACATTTGAGCGTTGAGATGGTGCTGTTGAAAAATTCCTCAGTAGATTAAATAATGAAAAGGAAAAAATTAGGCTTGTTTTCAAAAATCCAACAAGTATGAAAATTACGGATGATGATAAAACTAACCTTAAAAATGCAACTGTTTGCCATATTTCTGATAAGATATTAGTTGATGATGACAAGGTTACAGATCATTGTCGTATTATTGGTAAATACAGAGAAGCTGCCCATGTACTGTAGATTATAATCTACAACTTAATATATCCCTAAAATATATCCCTATATAAGACTAAAGTCCCTGTGGTGTTCCATAATTTAAGGGGATATGATGGGCCCTTAATAATATATGGTATTCGAGCATCAAATAGAAAAATGTCTTGCATACCTATTAATATGAAAATTGCAATTGGAATTGGTCAGTTACAAGTTATTGATTCTTTACAGTCTTGTAATAGCAGCTTGGATAAACTGACATCTAATCTGTTTTAAGATAATAAGTGAATTTACTGATAAAAATCAAATTGAACTTTTAACTACAGAGGAAATAAAAAGGGTGTTTATCCATACAATCATGTTGATGGTTTTGAAAAACTTAAAGAAACTTTACTACCACAAAATGATTCGTTTTATTCATTGTTAAGTAAATCCGGAATATCAAATGAAGATTATGAACATGCACAAGATCTTTTGAAAATATTAAAATAAAGAACTTTGGTGAATATCATGATCTATATCTAAAAACAGATGTTTTGTTACTCGCTAATGTTTTTGAAAATTTCAGAAATATTACTGTCAAACATAATAGTTTAGATCCTGTTCACTATTTCAGTGTCCGGGTATGTCATAGAATGCATTACCAACAATAATAAAAGCTAAATTAGAGCTATTAATAGATATTGATATGCATTTATTTATAGAAAAGAGACTGAGAAGCGGTATTTCTATGGTTTCGAAAAGATATGCTAATATTAATAATCCGATGGGTAGCGATTATGATACAAACAAGCCAAATAATTAGATTATGTATCTTACTACTCACTATTTGTATGACTGGACAATGATGCAATCTTTAACGGTTTCAAAATGTAAACGAATTTCATCAGATAAATTACCAGGTCACAATCCAGATGATTCTGAAAAAGGATATATACTGGAAGTTGATTTAGATTGCCATGAAAATCTGCATGATGCGCATACATGGTATCCATTAGCACCTGAAGTTGTACAAATTAAAGACGAACGATTAAAAAACTACCAGGATAAATTAGCTCAAGATTTGGATGGTAAATTTATTGATTGTGATAAATTACTACCAAATTTAATGAGTAAGGGTAAATATATAATTCATTATAGAAACCTAAAATTAGATACCAGTCTTGGTATGAAGTAACAAAGATTCATAGGGTACTAGAGTTTAATCAAAGCAAATGGATGGCGCCATATATCCAATTAAATACTATAATCTGAGATCACAATCTAAAATTATTTTGAGAAAGATTTTTTAAAATAATGAATAACTCAGTATTTGGGAAAACTATGGAAAACCTAAGAAAAAGAGTTAATATTGAGTTAGCTAGGCCTACTGAAATAGATAAAATAAAAAGACTAATAGCCGACCCAGCCGTCACGGAATTGTGTGTTCGACAATACGTATGCATTATATATGAATGAAAATGTAAATGGGTTTCGTTGCCGCTGACAGGTTTACGGGGGTGGTTCAGCCTTGACGATTTCCAAATACTGATTTATGTTCACTCACTAATGCACGCACAAAGCGCTGGCAGTGGGGAATCCATTTTACCTCGAGTTATCTGGCCGTGGATGTGACCACGATGATAGTACTTATAGTCCTAATTCTCTCTTTATCGTCACAATATAGAAGAGTCTTGTTAGGAAGCTGACCACTTTACGGAAGCAATCTTCAGCTGTTGAGTTGTTACGAGGAGTCGTCGAATTCTGTGGGTTTGTGTAACCCGACTACTGCGGTCAGTGGTGACGTTGGTTCTAGGGATGATACTGGTTTATTCAGTGTGAGGGGCCAAAGGTTCTGGACCAACAGGTCTGTGGGATAGGGAGATTCTTGAGGGATCCTTCAGTGGGCTGCGAGGTACGGACTACCCGAGGTTGTTCATTAACTATTCGTCAGGACCTGTGGATCGGAAATATCTCGTAATCATCTCCTGGATGCCACGAGATAACATCATTATATTCATTATATATGATGATATATATATACATATATATATATATATATATATATATATATATATATATATATATATGTATTATATTCATTATATATGATGATATATATATACATATATATATATATATATATATATATATATATATATATATATATATATATATATATATATATATATAAAGTAAGTCAGTATGTCAGTATGACTTGTTACGTTTGGTATGCAAGTGTCCCAGTTACCCAATATAGCAAGAGGAAACTGGGACGCTAAACAAAGTGTATTCAGAGTTTCTTATGTGCTTATTGCACATTTTCGACGCTCCGGTGTTCTACACATCTGTATCAACGATCGCAAATAAGATCGGTTTAGTATTCTTAGATTGCTAGGCTAACAAATTATTGTGATAAATTACATATTTCACATGTTTTAAGAAATACCTAACACGGATTGTGCTAATTTGATTTTGTCCGAGTCCCTACTCTTGTTTTATCGTGTCGTGTGACCTAGTGGCTCAGTAATGTGATCGCTCCGTAGTGATCGCGTAAAATAAAGACGCTATTTTCACATTTAAATCGGCAAAATAACTTAAAGTTTTCTTTGCCAAGCACACTCTCTGGTAACCGTTAACCTACAAGAAATTGTAGTTGCAGTTCATCTGCTGCGTTAAATAAACTAGCATATAGGCTTAATGGAAAGTTGTAATTCAGGAAATCCCAAAAGAGTTTCTGAAACTCGACATATAAGGACATGCAATACAAACATGACGTGTCAAGTCTGTATAAACATACCCACATTGAATGTACATATCGAGCTGTGTTTGAGAAACAGCAGCCCATAGTTTAACTAGGTAAGTAAACACCTTACTGTCTTGTATTATTTTAGCCGACTGCCATGTCAAATCTGTTTCATTAGATATTCGAATTCTCCAAAGGCTATTTTCAAAATCAGCAATTTTCGACTTTATAATTTCTTTCCAATTTTGTTTATTTGGAATGTCGGAATGCTGCAAATAATCATTTAGATATTGAAGCAACTCAAACTTACTTAATGTATCATATATATTTGAAATTAACCCGTAGCTTGACTTGAATCCACTCAAAATGAAGTGAAATAACGCAACGTTAAACACACGTTTTGTGTGTGCATCATTATGCATCAAACATAATCTGTGTAAAAACATTAGTTTTCTCCTATAAATTTCGGGCTGCGCTCTTGTCCAACCTAGTATTTCAAGAGCCATGTCTGATCTTGTGTGTGTTCGGAAGCCTCGTAAATGTTGGCAAAATACCTCAGAGTTTTAGCCAATGAAGAGAGGTCATTTTGTGAAATATTACAGCATAATTAACTAACATAAAAGATAGAAGGAAATTTTAACATTTTTATCACATTTGTAGCAATCAAAGGGTTTAAACCATTCGGATGAATATCAATACCAACCAGACGATGAAAAGAATTTTTCCCTTTCTTGCATGCCTTAACTATTGCGCCATATGACGTAAGCTTTGAGTTAATCCGGTTTCCCATATGTGTTGCCGAATCAGCAACCGCCATTTGCATATTCTTAGGATAAGTAGTCACAAGTGATATATCATCAGCCAGGGTCGGATTTCCAACACTATGGACCCAATCTTTGTTCCAAATCCACTATTCTGTAACTGGAACAGTAAGTCATTTATAAATATTGTGCACATCAAGGTAGATAAAACGTCTCCAATTGGGAACCAGTCCGAACAGTCCGAATAAATGCCTATTGACAAGGACTTTGCTCTGTAAATTTATATAGATATTCAAAAATATCGAAAAGGATTTACCCGAAATTCCCAACGTGAATAATTTAAAAAGTAAACCTTTATGCCACACTGTAACCAGTGCTGGATTACCCAATAGGCAGACTAAGCACGTGCTTAGGCACCAGCAAAGCAGGGGCACCCAAATAATGAGAAATTATGGGGGGGGGGGGGTAATTACATATGGGGGGGGGCACCATAATCTTTTCAGTGCTTAGGGCCTCTAAAGGTTTTAATCCGGCCCTGACTGCATCGAATGCCTTTTTGTATCAAGAAAAGCAGTAAACAAACGTGAACCCATGTTTACGTTATATTGTACTAATTGCAACAACGAAAAACTCGCTGTTGTGCAGCCTAAACCCTTATCGTAACCATGTTGCTATAAACTAGGAATATTAGAATTAATATCTTCGGGCCAAGTGACCAAAACGTTCATGAATAATTTTCTCAAAAGTTTTGTAGATAACAGGCAGTAAAGTAACACGCCTGTAGATTTCGAGGGAATTCTTTGATTTTCTGTTGCTTTTGTACAGTCGTATTGCCAACCCCGTTTGCAATCTACAGGTTTGTAAGATTGATCAATCATCTGAGTAAATAAAGTTGTCAGACACTCTGTGAGGTAATCACTGCCCTAGATTAAATGTTCCTTGCAAATTCGATCATGGCCCGATGCTTTGGATTTCTTCAGACTGTTAATATTTTTTTTTTACTTTACTTACACTGATACTCTCTTGTAAGGCCTCATTATGAGGTGCATCATCTTGCAGAGCTTGACTTAATTCCCGCTCTATAAATTTATACAAGTTTTTATCAAAATTATGCCAAAGGTTTGGCGTGTTAATGTCCTCATTATA
Source organism: Margaritifera margaritifera (assembly GCA_029931535.1). NCBI lineage: Eukaryota > Metazoa > Mollusca > Bivalvia > Unionida > Margaritiferidae > Margaritifera > Margaritifera margaritifera. Next base: position 776,392 of record JAQPZY010001656.1, on the reverse strand, counting down.
TCTAGCAATGCAATTTGCAATGGACGCGTCAGCACACACACGATCTCCATCAAAAGATATTTCCTGATAAAAATTAACATTTTACCTCTCTTAACATTAATGATTATCCAGAAATGCCTTACATCACATTCGTGTGCTCTTTCAATTTCTTCAGATACGTCTTCCATATATGTTTCAGTGTCTAGTTTTTGCATGTTTCTAAAGTCTCTCTTATTAGTTTTATATTCTCTGTAAGAATTATAATCACTACCCTTTGGTCTTCCCTCGTTTATCCAAATATACCCAGCTTGTCTTGAAGCCTATGCGCTTCTTTAAGTTCATCTAACCAATAGGGTGTGGCCTGATAATTGAATTTGGACTTTGGAAGCGTGATGTCCTTTGGCTGCTGTATTGCGGTAATAACACACCTATAAAATGTATCAACAGTGTCCAATTTCAGGGAATGGTTCAGTTTAGTTGATAATTTTTCAAGGTATCATCATCTATTTTATTCCAGGCTAAGTTATTTCTCTTCATAGACTGTCTGAAGTCTCTCCAACAGGTAACTAACTGTACGAAGGGAAAGTAAGTATAGCGAGGTGGTCAAATATCACGTGCTCTTCGTGATCTGAAACAATATGCACACTCTCTCCGTGCCGTTTTCCACAGCCATAAAACTATTTAAATCATTTCGCTGCCTTACATCACTCCTTCCGCTTAGACCAGCGGCTGTCTCGCTGTGTCCTTGAGAAAGAAACTTAGCTTCGATTTGCTCTGCATGATAATAGTCAATAATGTGTTAAAAGTGCCATTAAAAACCAGCAAATCAAACAAACATCACGCCTACTTTTGTGTACTTAAAATCTGTGTCGTAAATCTTTTTTTATGATGTAGAACTATGTCTTGTGATTTCGCATGCAAGCAGTGATAGAGAAATGGATGTAAACATACATTATACACTCACTATAAACGTAGAATATATAACGCAAACCCTGTAATATTATCAGAACAATAAATAAATAAGCAGGAACACGAAATCATTCAATTTATCTTCTACCTCGGAGATCTGAAAGTAAAAGGTAGACACATTGAACAATTTACTTACTATAGAATATTGGTATACAGTATTCATTCCGAATATTCATTTTAGAAAGAAAAGGGATTTCTGTTTTCCTTTCTTCAGATGTTTATTGTTGATTTTATTCCACATATAAACTTTCTACTGAGCGAGGTGTTTCGTGTTAAAAATACTTCATTTAATTTGTTATTACGATGTGCATGGTAAAAATATATATGAAAACATATTTATAAAGGGAAAAGTAATTCAGTAATTCATAAGAATAATAATGTAATCTACCTTCAAAAATCAATAACTAGTAGCCTGTCATGTGCTGAAAATAGGTCATCCCAAGGGTTTAAGGAAACAGGGGAACGCGGATATTTATTTTCAGTAAAGTAGGGCACCAGATATTTAAAGGATACAGACCTCCCCACTTCACCCATCCACCCCACTGAACCGCATGGTCTTTAAACAGCAGAAACATTAGCTATGTCCTTGACTATCTTAAAAAAGCATTTCGCCATGGAATGTTTTAGTGATGACGTAATACAGTTTCATTTTTAGTACTTTAGATATTTGAGTCTTTATGTAAACAGAGAATAATGGAGATGATAAAAACATCGTCTTCATTTCATCTGTAACGGGAGGGCTTACACAGTCTAACTGAATTGGGAATCGAACCTGGTTCGTCTGTCTCACAGTCAAGCGCACATACCACTAGACTAGACTAAGAGGTCTGAACCAGCTAGGCTGGCTAGTAAGTGGTTTCACATACCTAGACCGCTACACATCGATATGACTTTTTCTTTTCTCTTTTTTTTAAAGTAACGATTCAGGTCGACAAATTACTTTTCATCACTCCAACGTTTGTATACTTAATCATTATTTGAGAAAATAAAACACGTAACAAATGAAGGTCTTTATTGGCTGTTATTAACTATAATATATCATTCCCGTGTCGAGAAATGGTGAATGATCTTTTCTTTCTTTCTAGTACTACTTAAAATTGGTGTTTCAATGGTAACAGAATTACAGGTACTAGTGTTCAAAGTCAAATTGTATTTACTTTATATAGATTTCTGATTGCATTAATTATTATTATGTATAATCAAATTTCTTTTAAACAAAAATTAAAAATGTGTCTTTTCACGGTGACATTGTGTCTGATGAATAAGTTTCAGTCATACATGTATGGGGTCATTATCAGATACCCATTTAAAAATTATCGTTTTATGATGCGTAGGGTGTATAAATATCATGCCATTATGATGCGTAGGGTGTATAAATATCATACCATTATTAATCACAATACGCCGTAAAGCTTACCGCATGGAAAGATTGGGAACAAACGATCAGGGCTAAATGTACAGTATTTCACGAACTATGGGGGATTGGGGGGGGGGGGACATAAAAAGAAGTAGCCTTCTTTCGTATGTATGTATGTATGTATGTATGTATGTATCTATGTATCTATCTATGTATCTATGTATGTATCTATGTATTTATGTATGTATGTATCTATGTATTTATGTATGTATGTATCTATGTATGCATGCATGTATGTATGTATGTATGTATGTATGTATGTATGTATGTATGTATGTATGTATGTATGCAAATACCTATATCGTCCTGGCTATATAGTGATGAGCAAAAGGTAGTACAAATTTGTAAAGAGAGCAAACACCAAAGTTTCAGAGGTTTACATAGTTTGCTTTAGATCAAACTCAGTTTACTAAATTGAGGTCAAACCCAGATAATTAAGATTTCTGTAGGAAAAGCTAGGTGCTACATATGTCAATTATTTATGTCACGGTCATATATAGCTAAAAGCAATACATTATAAAAACAACACAAAAACATAACCAGGTCTTGGTTACGAGCAAAAGAATCATGCCAGATTGTAGACTATTTAACCGAGTTACCTATGTGTTAAGTGAATGTTGTGAAACTTTTTTTAATATAAGGTAAACGCCACTAGGTAGATAGGTAGGTAGACAAATAGGCATACTAGAAGATAGACAGACAGATAGATAGATAGATAGATAGATAGATAGATAGATAGATAGATAGATAGATAAAACATACATGCAGAGAGAGAGAGAGAGAATACCTGTTTGCATATGTTATAAATGCTGCATCCCGTTTGTTCTCAGCTTATGAAACCTCTAGCCTAAAATTCATCATTATATTCTTAAAATTACTACTACCACTACTGCTGCTGCTACTTGTCTTCTTCATTATTATTATTATTATTATTACCACTACTCCTATGATTCGATCGAAAAATTGCGTCAAAGTTTACTAAATTTAAGTTTTAACGTCAAAACTCACAAATCTCTCTGTGAGACAAATTCCAAACACCCTAAGCTATTTCTTTAAATCTTTAATTCTGAAACAAAACGAAAAACTATGAAAATAGGACAAAAGCAGTTCCATGTCTTGTTACTTTTTTCGTCGTCTATTGGTCCTATTTTGCATTTGGGGCGTTAAGTTGTCTCGTTTTGTTACTATGCATAGTTTTGGCCTGAGAAAGGTTCTAAACTCTCATTTATTACTTGAAATGATCACGAAAAGCCATATTTACCTATCACATCAGACTGATAAACAAAGACTCTTTTTATTTATTTTTTTTCACTTGACAGTAAGGAAAGGTGATTACACTTACATGTATTTAGTATTTTAAAGGATGCATACATGAACAGCTGAACACCTAATGTATACCGTCATCTTTTTACGACTGTTATCTCTTTTGTTTAGCACGTTGCGTCAGGAAATGTGTGCCAAGGTCAGAGTTTTAAATTGCCTGTTTATACTTTGCTCTTTAGATTGCAATCATGGTCCAAAATGAGTCTAATGTACGGTCTATGTTTTCCTTTGAATAGCCAAACCTTACATTTTGCATACAGTGAAATACACACTACCATAGTGATGTAGATCTAAATACCTCAACGGTTGAAAATATACCGCGGATTAAAAAATCATTCATAAATTTGTTCGACTGATTTTCTGAGTGCTTACAGTATTTGAGATGGGCAAGAGCTGGCGAGTAATAGTTTTGTGTTTTTTCATGTCATGTAGGTATAGGAGAATAATCAAATTTAAAATATCCTTTACAATACATACTATAGCTAGCGAGTACTATTTTTGTGTTTTTACATCTTGAGGAATACGAAAACACTACAATTGTAAATTAAAACTTACCAGACCAGTCAAGTAATAAAATGTCGTCTGCTAGGATTTTAAGGTAAATAAATGTTACATTGTAAGCAAGGCAGAGAGCAGAGGGTAATTAGACCAGATTTACGCTAGGGCACACTGTACTAATTCAATTTATATATAGTAAATCTATGGAAACACCATAATATTTAAAATTCAGTAACTTCATTTCTTAAAATGTCAGGACCAAACCTATATCTCACAGCATATAACCATCCGTGATGTATGCGTCTGTGCTGAGAAAATTAAACGAGCTGGGGCATTGTTTTTTAAAGCTACGTGTGCGTGAAACATGTATCACCCATTCAGCACCTAAGGCACAAACTCCTACATTATTGTGGTTCCTAACCCAGTGCATTATTAGAACCTTCTTGTAATCCCATTTCAGTTAGTGATAGTACCAACTTTGAAAAGAAGTTTTTACTTAAGTTTTACAGCTCATTATCTAATCATGGCCTGCCAAACCCGTATATCCTATATTTTATGTTCATCCATTTCTAGACGGGTTCAAATCTTTTATTACAATTAGTAACTTTAGCCCTTTAGGTTTTGACTCCTCGCCAGGCTATCAACTCATTAGCCACGAGGGAGCCGTGGTGGCTCAGTGGTTAGTGTGCCTGACTCACGACCGACAGGGTGCGGGTTCGAATCCAACCATCAGACCAGCCTGGGTCAGCTACCGTGGATGGATCCTCCCTTGCTTGCCTAATCAGCGATTCAAATCAGCGATTCAAATTTTTTTTTTAAATTGTAAAATAATCAGACTATGTATGGCAACTCAGATGTACTCCGTTGTGACGTAATCTGTATACTGTGACGTCTGCCGCGTACTACGTTGTAACATCGGCCCATCACTGTAAGCAGAGACATATATAACACAAACGTTGCTGCTGTAAGTAAATATTCCCCATTCCCAACGAAAGGGAAAATATTACAGCAAGTGCAATCTAAGTTGAGTGCGATACAGTTATCAACGTGTGTGGTTGTCTCCAGGCGGCTTTTTACCACCAAATACAGCGTTGTCGCCGTGTTATCATCCTACCCAAGGGAGGTTACCCACTGTGAGGAGTATTATGAGGCGTTGTAGGGGACAAAATTTAGTCCAATGAGAAAGTAGCAGCTGAAATTTAAATCGCACACGTCGAGATACCAATTTCACATGTTGAATCAAATTTTTTGTGTTGAACGTTCTATTTCATATGTCGAGTTTTTTCAATTTTATCCGTTGAATTACATAGCGGTGGTTAAAGGTTCCGTTTTCTATATCGAGTTTTTAAATGTTACCTGTTGAATTACACAGCGATGATTGCAATTTAAATTTTTTATATCTGCAATTCCAGTTTCACATGTTGAATAAAATTGTTTGCGTAGAAAGTTCCATTTAATATGTCGATATTTAATATTTAAACTTTTGAATTACACAGCCGTGGTTGAAATTTCAGTGTTGTATGTCGAAAATTACAACTTCACATGTTGAATCAAATTGTTTGTATTAAAAGTTTGATTACATATGTCGAGTTTTAGATTTTATCTGTTCAATTACACGGCGGTGGTTGAAAGTTCCATTTACTATGTCGAGGTTTTATATGTTATCTGTTGAGTTACACAGCGGTAGTTGAAAATTCCATTTCCTATGTCGAGAATTCCAATTTCACATGTTGAATCGAACTGTGTGTTGATATTGTCTGTCATGCACGCATATGTTGTTAAGAACATGTTAGTCTTTTTTGTCCATAAATGTGAAGATAAGCCAAGAATAGCATGCATTTTAGAAATCATGATATTCCAAATATTGATTACAATCGGAACACAAGTAAATATTACAAGATTTAAGCACACTTAATTTCTACCGACTTTCCCAAGTATTTAAAGCAAATACAATTTCTTCAGTTCATTTCTATGACTTTTACACTTTCAACATGTCATAATTTTTAAGTGTCCTCTTTCACGTCCTTGCAGTGTTGAATTTTCGTCACCAAAATATCAAGAACCAATTTTTGTTTGTTTGTTTGTTTGGTTTTTTTTTTTTGGTTTTTTTTTTTTTTTTTTTTTTTTTTTGCTGTTTTTTTTTTTTTTGGTGGGGGGTGTTGTTGTTGTTGTTTCTTAATTATTTAATAAATTCTGTATTTGTATTGCAATAAAATTAGGGGCTTCTATGGCTGTGTATTGATTGTAGCATAATATTGTAAAGAGGGATCGAGGTACTTTTCTGGCAAAAGATAAAAAAATTGTGCCTAAAAAGTATTTTATCCCAGGATCTAATAAGGGCATGGTAATTATCCTCCAAAAAGGGCACTTTAAACATGTATCTCACAATCAAAAGGGCACCTCATTTTATCATGAATTGCGGATGCGGATTGAGAAATATAGTTATAGGGAGCTTCTGCATTTTAAACCTTTCCAGGGCATAATTTTAACCATCTAACAGTAAAGAACACTTGCTATAGAATACGTTCAGTTTGCTTTGCGCTAATATATATATATATATATATTTTTTTTTTTTTTTTTTTTTTTTTTTGGGGGGGGGGTAGGCTCTGCATCCCCATCCGCCTCTGAATTGTTGTTGTTTTTGTTTAGTAGTAGTAGTAGTGTTGAATAAAGAAATCTTCAAACGGAGTAGTTTATTTGTTAAATTAAAAAAATCCAATGTTTCATATGTAGTTCATCCATTGCAAAGAAAATTCACGTTTACATTCGTAAGAATGAAAGTGGCATTTTGCAACTGAACAAGGGGTAAATTGTTGGGGGGGGGGGGGGGGAAACACCTGGCACAATGTAAAAAAACGGCCGGGCGCTGGGGGAAAATGGGGACAAAGAAAAACCGGCCGCGGCAGCATTCTAAGATGGCAGAGGGGGGGGGGGGGGAGACGTTACTAAAGTAAGACAGAGATGAGCCGCTCATGGCACACTCCTGTGCACTTTTGTTGTGCACAATTCTAGTGCACTGATTTATTTGTCACAACTTTGCTACAGCCTTTCATTAAAAGGTCAAATTTTTTTAATAGTGTGTTACACTCACCAGTACTTATCTCAACACCAAGTAGGATGGTATTACGATGCATATATCCTCGAGAAACTTAAGAGAAGAAGGCCAGGGACTGCATGTTGATACACAGGGATGTAAAACGCATAACCTTGACCCCATTGCCCAAAGGTGGAGCGAGCATGTTGCAGTCTTAATTGTCTTACCTTGATAATAATTCATCCAATGTATGAACAAAATCCATCAAGGTGTTTAGGAAATATAAACGAATGAAAACGAAAAAAAAAATAACCTTAACTAAAATAACACCTGAATGCAAATTTTTTTATATGACTGTGACCCAAAGATCAAAGGTGCGAGAGTGCGTGTAGCAGAATGGTCTTAGCTTCATAATAATTCACACCAAGTATCAAGAAAACTCATCCAGTGATTCAGGAAATGAAGAGGAAAAAAAAGAAGAAAAAAAACTTTAACAAAAACCTTAAGGCAAATTTTCTATGATTGTGACCATTACCCTAAGGTCAAAGGGCAAGTGTGCATGTCAATAAATGAATTATCTTAGCTTCGTTATGACTCATTCCAAGTATAAACAAAACCATCAAGGAGTTTAGGAAATATAAGCAAATGAAAACACTTTAACTAAAACCTTATTGTAAACTTTATACGAATGTGACCTTGTCTCCAAGGTCATTGGGGCGAGCAAGAATGTCGCAGAATAAATTGTCTTAGCTTTATAATGATGAATGCAAAGTATGATGAAAATCTATCAAGGAGTTTAGGAAATAGTAGCAAATGAAAAACTAACCAAAACCTTAACGCAAATTTTCTCTGAACTTGAACCCAAGGTGAGCCTGTTATAGAATGAATAGTCTTAGAGTCATAATTATTCATGCCAAGTGTGACGAGAGTCTATTCAGGGGTTTAGGAAATGTAAGAAAATTAAAAATTGTAACAAAAACTTTAACTGTTGACAACGCAAATGCCGTCGTCGTTAACGTGACTGCTATGTCTCGCTTCCCACCAGCATGGGCTCGAAAATAAAAAATGAGTGAAGTACTGAAGGGTAAAAATAAGATTACAGTGGCCTCCTTTAGTTGATATTTGTGGTACTAACCTAGATGCATCTACATACAAAATTGTATTTTTCTGTGACTAACGATGCGAAAGGAATTGATCTACACAAAAAAAAAAAAAAAACTAAACTGAAAGCAGCCTCTCATTATAAAGATTTTAAGTATAAAATTTTATTTTAAAAAAAATTATAAACATAATTAAAGTCATTGGAGACCTTGTTTAGGCAGGTTTTTGGGGGGTGCCAGTCATTTCGCCCATTTACGGATTAGATAGTCATCCCATGACAGTATTATAAAATACATGTAATCAGCACCACATAGAATAAAAAAGGTGCAAGAGTAAATACAGGAGTAAACATAAAACAATGTCTTCTATGCTTGCGGGGTTTCTCAACATAGGAAATGGAACTTTCAACCACCGCTGTGTAATTCAACAGAGAAAATCTAAAAATCCACTATAAAATGGAAGCTTCAACACAAACAATTTGATTCAACATGTGAAACTGGAATTTTCGACATACAACATTGATATTTCCAGCACCACTGCGTAATTCAACAGATACATTTTAAAAACTCGACAGAAAATTGAACTTGTAACCACCGCTGTGTAATTCAACAGATAAAGTTGCAAAACTCGAAATATAAAATGGAACTTTCATCACCAACAATTTGATTCAACATATGAAATTGGAATTCTCGACATATGACATTTAAATTTAAACTGCAACTTTCTCTTAGGTCCAGCTTTTGTCCGCTACGGCGCCTCATTATTTTTAATTGTCAAAGTTGACATACTCATCGTGTAATATAACTTGTAACACCCACATATCATTTCAGCATATATAAAAATAGCAATTGTGACAAGCACGATGAAACTTTAAACCACCGCTGTGTAATTCAACAGATAAAATTTAAAAACTCGACATATGAAATGGAACTTTCAGCACAAACAATTTGATTCAACATATGAAACTGGAATTCTCGACATACAAGTTAAAATTTCAACCATCGTCGTTTAATTCAAAAGATAAAACCTAAAACTTCGATATAGGAAACGGAAACTTCAGCCATCGCTGTGTAATTAAAAAAAATCCAAAACTTCGACATATGAAATAGAACTTTCAATCCAAACAATTTCATTCAACATGCGAAATTGGCATCATCGACATACAACATTGAAATTTCAACCACCGCTGTGTAATTCAACAGATAAAATCTAAAACCTCGACATCAAAAATGGAACTTTCAACATAAATAATTTGATTCAACATGTGAAAACTGAAATTCTCGACATACAACATTGAAATTTCGACTGCTACTTTCTCATTTAACCAACTTTTGTCCACTACGGTGCCTCATAACGATAATAATAATTCTAGCGCAACCGTCTCGAGCATATTCTTCTTTAGCTTTGAACGAATGAAAAAATCTAATAAGTATAAAAACTATTTAATTATATCTACCTTGTAAACAAAGGTTTACATGCTTTTAAAAATATTTAAATTTTTAAAAGAAACTTAGTCAGATGAATCACTACCATATAAAGTTAACAGTGACAAGAACAGTATGTAAATAACTGCTAACCTCTGTATCGATAGTTTGCTGTGGGAGCGCGTCCTTCTGTCGGATTGCAGTGCTCAGTGGTAACAGTGGGTTCAAAGGTCGATTAAACCCACAGTCGGGCTGGCGATACTAGTGACTGGATGCTAGTTCCTTAGTGCTGAGGAAACTAAAAAGCAGCTTGAAGGAGAATTTATGTGTTTCTCGAACTGCTGGTAAAGTAAATAATTATCCGGGCAAAGTACACGGTTACTAGAATGGAACTTTTGTCAAAATTTATGTCAAAAGTTAACATAATATTTTTCACATATTTCAAAATAATTTGAAATATTTTAAGCTTAATAACTGATTAGTAGTTAAATGCATAATTATACGTAAAAAATAAATCAAATGAATACTTCGGTACTTGATGCGATAATGCCGAAACATGCGAGAACAATCAAAAATACCTCTAATACGTTTTATAGCTTGAAATGAATTAAGACGTATGAATAAACCAAATTGAAACAAAAAATTAACACTAAAAGACTTTGAGATTCATTTAAGAGATATTTACGGTGGCAACAATCAAGATTTGTATGAATTGTTTAATGACACTGAACCATATCTGAAGATCATCATTCGAAAACTTCGGAAATCTGGCTTAATTAGACTTAATGATTAGACTTAGGAATTGACCCTCTCGAGAACGTGAACACGTTGAGTATAGAAATAATTACCAAAGAACAAAGTATTTAAATATATAAATGGAAAATGTCATCGAACAATTTTTTTTTAAATTTTGCATACTACATTTGGACAGTAAATAAGCGGAAGTACAATGTTTTTATTTTCTTTAAAAACAGAATTAAATGTTTAACATTGCACATAGATAGGTATCAACCGCTCAGAGAAAGATCGTACATAGATTTACGCGAATGGGTTACAAACAGAAAAAAGGCTTGTATAGACGTAAAAGATACGTATAGCATTTTTTAAAATATTTCATTCATCAATTATAGATACTTCCCAAAAATATCCTCATACATATACCATCAAAACGCAATTTAGATATATACAGTCAATGGATTAAACGATGTCGGCTAAAATTAGAGGCGACTGGGACATTTTTCAAATGTATCAATATATCCGTAGATGGGGAAGCCAGATGTATGCAGAGAAACTATATTAATTCTGTTCGAATTACTAAAATAGCGAGTGAAATAAATGTTGACATGTTCATTATATTTCAGTATGGTTGACCTAATGACAACATAGATAGAAAGTACAATCACGTTGGAATAAAAGATTTTTCAAAACATAATCAAGAGGTTAGACAGTTATGATTTGCACTAGGCAGGAATCGAACCCACACAGCGAGTAAAGACATCTATCGCATAGCTATCGTGCACCAGTGCCCTAACTCAATTGGCGAGCCGCTCATTTCCCACAAAAATGGATGGAACAAGGTCGAAGGAAAGGATTCTAGGTGCACGAGGAATCATTCTCTAGGCAAGCGGAATTTAGCACTTTACCTAC